>JAMZEH010000023.1:18150000-18632500 GCA_024699665.1 Ostrea denselamellosa
ATTGAATTTATGACATCTTTAAATAATTAAAGATATCGCCAATTATTTGAATTTAGGTTAATCTGGCGTTCCATTATTTCAGTAAGGTTTTATTCAGTGTAAATTGGAGATATTTTGCAGGATTTAGCGTTGCATATTCATTTGTTATTAATATGTTGCAGATTGGTGGTCCTCCGCAGGACTCTAGTCATTGCTGGTAGTATATACCTTGTTCGCTGTGTATGTGTATCAGTCACAAACCTTCCCATGCCAGAACAGCATTATAACTGTGACAGATTGGTAAATACAGTAGTTCTCTCTGTCTTTCTCTCTCCGTGTGTGTTTCTCTCTCTCTCTCTCTCTCTCTCTCTCTCTCTCTCTCTCTCTCTCTCTCTCTCTCTCTCTCTCTCTCTCTCTCAGACTAGTTGAAGATCAGTATAAGTTCTCTATGCAGTGTAAAATTGTTTCTTATTGTTAATCAAGCTTTGTATGGGAAATTTAACTATCTCTCTGTATTACCACTTGTCGCCATGGTGAATCCTAATTGTGTTCACCGACGGATGGACGTGGGTGATTCTAGTATTAAAATCCTAATTGCATTCTTCTCTACTGGCAGGTGTTTGGAGACTCCTGGAGCAAGCTGAGAAGAATTTTGGAGGTCTACAGTGGCATGGGGATGAAGATGGGAGGGATGAAGACCTGCGGTGATTACATGTTTAGCGGCCATACCATCACCATCACCACGGCAACCCTCATCGCCATTGAATGTAAGTTACACCACTTCATAATGATTTGACACTTTTGTTTGTTTAATGGCTAACATAATCGTTCTCAACGCCTTTAAAGTAAACTTTTACTGAGAAAGATTCATTGATTCTTTTATATAGTGACATGCATCTGTCTCCAAAATAAACGACGAATATGTCCGCTGATTCACTGAGTGTGGACGGAAGTAAACATTTGTACATGATAGGGTATGGTGACCGGGCACTACACCAGTAACCCCTACAAATATTGGCTGATCTTGGTATTAATCATCTAAGCAAAATTTTTTTTACATTTAGTATGGTATTTTCCGAGCACACTCTCAAAACCAGTCGTAACTTCTCGGGCCTTTCCGACAACGTGGAACCGAAAAATACGTTTTTCACTCGCTATTTGCCGGTTGAACTGGAGTAAATGCGAATGTGTAATGATCTGATTATTTATTTGTGTAATCACAGAGACTCGTCTCGATTTTTTTTTTACTTAATAAAATTTGACACCAGCTATTTTATCAATATAGAATACACAGAGTCAAGTCGTGACGAGCCCTTTGGTGTAATCCCTGATTGCTTTCAGATTTGATTTGATTGAATATTTTATTGTACAAGTAAAGAAAAAGTCATATACATTTTTACGCATACCAAAGGAGCATAACGGAGAATCAACAATATTGCGTGTATATAGCTCATAATTCAAAACACATGTGTGTCTAAGTTTGGTATGGATTATATCTAGCAGACGAGATCCATATGAAAAAATATACAGGTGGTTTGGGATTATTGGTATTATTAGATTCGATTCTAAGAGAATTCCATTTTGATGTAGCGTCTGGTACAAACTTCAAATCTGCAGTTTGGTATTGTATAGTTGTCTCCACTGTGTGATGATATTGTACTAGGTATTGTTTCTTTTAGATACTGAGGAACTTCATTATTATAAACCTTGTTGCTTTCAGATACCCCTAAACGATACCGTCTCCTCCATATCGCCCTGTGGCTGTACTGCTTCTCTGGGATGTGGGCCATTCTGGCTTCCCACGGGCATTACACGCTAGATGTCGTGGTGTCCTTCTACATTACGTCACGGATCTTCATGTACTACCAGACCTTCGCTTCTAACCTTTCACTTATGCGGAGAGACCGGAAGCGGATAAGACTCTGGTTTCCGGTCTTTTATTTTTTTGAAAAGGACACGTGCGGGACGATTAAAAACGAGTACGAGTGTCCGGTGCCTAGTTTTGAATCCATTAGAAATTTCATCAAAGAAAGCCGAGTAGACTTCTGCCTCAAACGATACACATCATTTCGTCATTCCTGATGTTTCTCAGGGCTTGATAATTAAAAAAAAAATATTTATTACTACTTTTGTGATTCAACAACGACCTCAGAGAACAATGCCAATCAATGCAGTTTGTCCGTGTGTATGTGTGTGTGAGTTCACTATGCAATAAACATTTATTTTCGTATTTAATACTTATTACAGTGTCAATGTGGGGATGCATTTTTTTTTTCAAACACATTTTTTGTGTTTTACAACTTTTTCAAAGTAGTTTTCATTAAATAGTGAAATATTAATGACTGTATGTTCTGATTTATCGATTTCACTGGGTATTGGAGATGAATGCAGAATGAAAAACCACTATATCAACAAAGCGTGATCAAAGTACTTTCTGACAATACAAACACTGAAATCCTACCCGCTTCTTCTCGGTATTATATACACATACAACGTCAATATTTAGAAACCCACACAATGTCCGACCGATTGTATGTTTTTCCACTCCTACCCGTGCCTTTGTAATCGAGGGCGAAATATATTTACGAGCAGTGCCTACTTCCCCTTATAATATATTTTTATTCTGTTCAGGTTTAAAATATCACTGAATATCATGAAATAGAAAAACAACAATGGACACATTGAATTTTCTTTAGCTTTCGTGTAAAGTAAGATAAAAGTGGCTAACCCTCCTCCCCCTCCACTCTTTGATGATGGTATCGAATTATCGAATGTTAAAAATGTGAGACTGAAAACCGTTGAATTAAACCTGTGGAAGGAAAGACGAACACAGTTTAGACATTGAAATTTGGGCAAAAGAACATGCATCTTTTTAATTTTGTTTTGTTTTAATATAATTTTTGTTTGTTTATTTTTAATTTTTGACAAGAGCAAGTGTCAACTTCCTCCGTGGCCGAGTGGTTAGAGCATCGGGCTCAAAATCACAAAGCCTCTCACCTCTGTCGGCTCGTGTTCGAATCTCGGCCGAGGCTTTATGTGAGCAAGTTTGCCAGTTTACTTGCGGAAGGTCGGTGGTCTCTTCCCAGGTACATTGTATCTGGGTTCTCTCCTCCACCAACAAAAACTGGACGCCACCAGATAACTGAAAAATTGTTGAGTGTGGCGGAAAGCAATAAATAATCAATCAATCGACGGCGACTGCCTACCCCTCCATTACACACTTTGAAGAAACTCGCTAAGATTATAAAGAACCCACCCATCACTTTATGCTTTTTAAATATATTTAGATGGTTTAATACACATTCTCCATTTTTCATCCACATAAAATTTTTCTAGTGTATTCTTCCTCCTTAATGCATCATATTACATCCATATGATGGTAATCAAACATTTTTCATGTATTTTCCCGCAGTGAACACTCACCAACACACTCTCACAAAGAACTGTTACACACTCCAATACACGCTCACAAAGGACTGTTACACGCTCCAACACAGGCTTAGAAGGGATTGTTACACGCTCCAATAAACGCTCACAAAGGACTGTTACACGCATACAGAGGATTGTTACACACGCTCTCAAAGGACTGTTACACGCTCAAACACACGCTCACAAAGGACTGTCACACGCTCCAACGCACGCTCACAAGGAACTGTTACATGCTCCAACACACGCTTACAGAGGATTGTTAAACGCTCCACCACACGCTCACAAGGAATGTTACACGCTCCAACACACGCTCTTAAAGGACTGTTACACGCTCCAACACACGCTCTCAAAGGACTGTTACACGCTCAAACACACGCTTACAGAGGATTGTTACACGCTCCAACACACACTCACAAGGAACTGTTACACGCCCCAACACTCGCTCCCAAAGGACTGTTAGACACTGCAATACACGCTCACAGAGGATTGTTACATGCTCCAACACACGCTTACAAGGAACTGTTACACGCTCACAAGGAATGTTACACGCTCCAACACACGCTTACGAAGGACTGTCACACGCTCCAATACACACTCACAAAGGACTGTTACACGCTCCAACACACGCTCACAAAGGATTGTCACACGCTTCAACGCACGCTCACAAGGAACAGTTACACGCTTCAACACACGCTCACAAGGAACTGTTACACGCTCCAGCACACGCTCTCAAAGGACTGTCACACGCTCCAACACACGCTCACAAAGGACTGTCACATGCTCCAACGCATGCTCACAAAGGACTGTTACACGCTCCAACACAGCTCACAAAGAACAAAATATGCTGCAGTAGTATATAATTTCCTTTCCGGAGTTGTCAACTTCTCAAAATTTTATCAGCTACAGCCTGAGTGATTCTTTGTGCGTGCCAAGTTTGATTGAAATTGGCTGAGAGTTTATTGTAGAATTTTCGGGTATATTGTTACCTTGTCTGTCCGTCCGTTTGTCATAATTTCTTCTTCCTCAAACTCCTCTTTTATTCTAAGCAGTAACCAATTTATCTTTTGGAATATAATAGGTGGTGTCTTGTAGATGTGCAGTTAGGTTTTGGAAATTTCAATTTTACTCTGGGGCGAAATGGGAGGATGTTAAAAAACACGACGTTTTTCTACAAAAGCCTGTCTCCCAGAACTACTCTTATATTTTGCGCAGTATGTTTTGGAACATAACTGGTGGTCTCCTGTAGATGTGCAATAAAGTTTAAGAATATTCATTTTCACCCTGGGGGCCATTTGGGGACTGAAAGAAAGATATTTAGAGCATATTCGACAAATTACAAGCAGTATATTTAACTTCATATGGATCAAACGCAAAAGAATCAAAAGGGATACTGTAATTGGAAAACAGGAAAATGACTGCATAAGTCTTGTTGATATTGAATTAAAATTTAAGGCTTTAAAAGCTGTGTGGTCTAGAATCATAACATATAAGAACTGCATTATCAGTGAAATAGTAGAAAGTTATTTAAATCGTAATAATATTGACATTGACTAGATATTAAACCTATCAGAGACTGGACCTTCTGACTTTGATATTTCACACCTTCCGACTATTTATAAAAAGGTATTTTGTAGTTTTAATGAATGTAAGAGAACCATCAATGATATTTTGCACTATCTAATGTAGGCTTTGCTCAACAACCAATTTGAAATCATAATATGTTTAAATTTCATGATAAAACGATTAGTTTTCAAAATTGAATACAAAGCGCTATATTGCGCGCTAAAGGCCTTTTTAACAACAATGGGCAATTTAAAACTCTTCAAGATATATCCTATGATCTGAGACATAAGTCAAACTGCTTATGTGAATTTAAAATAGTAAAAACTGCTATAAATAAAAAAAGCACTAAGATTCAATATGACGTATTGTGTATACATACAGAAAAAAAAGAGATTTCCTTTTTAACAAAGGAACACATTGTATAGAAGATGTAATGTTTTTTTTTACGATAACCCACTATATAAAAAATTTAAAGTACCAAATCATCAATTATTGTTTAAAAAGATATTTTTCGTAGAAAAGGATAGATGGTAATATATATATATATATATATATATATATATATATATATATATATATATATATATATATATAAACAAAGTAAAAGATATTTATGATAAAAGAATATTTGAATACTACAAACATTTGAATGAGACACTGTGTTGTATTAGCTTTCTTTTCAAGTGTAGCTATAGATCCCCTGCTTCCTGCAACATGTGTAGTAGCATTGAAGATATTAAACATCTTCTGTATGATTGTGACTATGTTCAAATATTATGGAAAAAAGTGAGTGTAGTATTACATTTTGATGTAAAATGGAAACATATAATTCTAGGTTTCTACCATGAACGAAATACCAAGCTACAATTTTTAAATACTACTGTGTCTTTTATAGCGTGTAAGATATACAAGATTAAAATGTTCTGTAGATGTCAGAACAAACCAGATACTAATAACATGCTAATTTCTTATGTAAAAATAATATATATATATATATATATATATATATATATATATATATATATATATATATATATATAATATGGAATTGTTTTTTGAAATGATCAAATACATTTTTGTATAAAAGTAAGATTGAGAGATTTGTTGACATGTTAAGGTGATGTGTAAGACCCACCCTCTGAGGATTGCTGTATCTCAGTTGGTCATACTAGGGGTGTTTATGGACTCTAGTGCGTGTTTGTTACCCCTGGTATGTGTGTGGGTCTTTCCATCCTATTCATTGTTAGATATAGAGTTTTCCAGACTTATACCTATCATATGTATTAATATCATGATGATAAAAACGTGAACGATTTTATACAATATATCCATTGCTTCTCTACGCTGTGAGTAAATGTATGGTTCACATTTGAAATTTACAAGACTCGTACAAAGATATTAACATTCTGTTATATTGTTACGTTTGTAAACTTACAAGACTCGTACAGATATTAACAGAGAAAAAAATATTCTGTTATATTGTTTTTGTTATACTAACTATCTTGACCCGGGACATAACAGCTGAAACATGTAAATGGATATTCACAGTGATTAATACAAGATAAAAAAAATTTACTCTGGGGCAAAATGGCAAAATGGGGAGGAGGTTTAAAACACGACGTTTTTCTACAAAAGCCTGGTTCCCAGAACTACTCTTATATTTTGCGCAGTCTGTTTTGGAAGATAACTGGTGGTCTCCTGTAGATTTCAGAATATTCATTTTCACCCTGGGGGTCAATTGGGCACTGAAAGATATACAGAAATATTTGGTTTTACGTTTTATGCAGTAGTCTAATCACCTTCTGGGAGATGATTGGTGGTGTATATTATATGTGCAAAAAGGAATTTTCTTTTTCACCTTTTAGGACAAATGGGGTGGGAAAACGGCGGACAAGAGGCCCACGGGCCACATTGCTCACTTGAATCACCTTGGTCCTGCCGTTATTCAGCTGTTGTGATTTTTTAAAAGATATTTTTCATCAATCTTTTTTCCCATGAAAATTTTGACTCCATATTGTGGCCCCAAAGGATCACAACATAACTGAAAATGAATTCACATAACACAGAGATGCCTCAACCCCAAAATGATTAACATGATCTTCTTGTTGTTCTGGATAAAACCAAGTTCAGAGATCATGGTGTGATATGAAGGCCTTGCAACAAGAAATCTATATACAGAATATGAAAGCTCTATTTTGGGTATTTCAGGAGATATTGAATAAGTCAGATTTTTATCAAAAGTAGGTCAAACTTCCAGATCAAAATCACACACCATGCATCACATGAAAGGTCTTTCTCTAAAGAATGTATATATAAAATATAAAAGCCCTAGCTTGAATAGTTCAAGAGATTTTCCCTATATATTCGCATGTAAAACTTTGATCCCCTATTCTGGCCCATCCTACCCCCGGGGGCCATGATGTTAACAAATCTAAATCTACACTATTTCAGGGAGCTGCCATGTAAATTTGAACTTTTCTGGCTCAGTGGTTCCTAAAATGACCCCTCTCATTTTCGCATTTTTGTGATTATCTCTCCTATGACGGAGGCATACCAAGTTTGACTGAAATTGGCTTAGTGGTTCTGGAGAAGATGAAATTGTGAAAAGTTTACGGACAGACTACAGACAAAAGGTGATCAGAATAGCTCTCTTGAACTTTCAGTTCGGGTGAGGTAACAAAAACCTGATGCTCAGCATATTGCGTCATATGCAACAAGGATATATTTTCTTTAAGGGTAATTTAAAGATGTTTGAACATCAAAACAAAAACCAAAAAATGACACCGGGGCACTTTTCTCTATCGGAATACTCATTGCATCTTGATGTGTGCAGCAGGAATGTATATGGTTTAGGGGTAATCACCTCAATTCTTTCATATATATTTTAACATTTATGAATTAGGGTTTGGGATGACTCCAGGACACTTGCCCAACAGAATACTCAATGCATCTTGACATGTGCAGCAAGAATGAACAAGGTATAGAGTATAATTAAAGCCGAACACTTGTGTGCGATTATTACTGTCTTACGGCAGCGTCTAGTTTTATCTATGGTCAGTATTTCACTCATTCCTTTTCTCCTCGCACCAATGTCTTCTGTGATTCTGTAGAAATTCTGATAACTATTATAAAAGCAATTTCTATTCAAACTATATCATCTTACAATCTTGTAATTCGTGTTTGCTTTTGCTTCTAACCAGTTGAAGTAAATGCGTTTCATTGAAGGACCGTCATTTTCTTTGATAAATAAAAAACCTGTGTCACTACCAAGCGACCGTTTCTTGATCATATTTGATAACAGCCCTGCAAGGTTAGATCAAAAGTAGGTCTTCACCTTCGTAAAACTTGAAATTATCTAACAATCGAATTGTTCGAAAGTAAGTACCGTGGTATATATGGCTCTTATTCAGCCAACTGAAAATAAAATCTACTAAACGCAAAAAGTACGGCATGTCAACGCTGCAATAGTTGATATTTTCCATTTGTATTGTATTGTATAATTTTCCATTTGTATTGTATTGTATAATTTTCCATTTGTATTGTATTGTATAATTTTCCATTTGTATTGTATTGTATAATTTTCCATTTGTATTGTATTGTATAATTTTCCATTTGTATTGTATTGTATAATTTTCCATTTGTATTGTATTGTATAATTTTCCATTTGTATTGTATTGTATAATTTTCCATTTGTATTGTATTGTATAATTTTCCATTTGTATTGTATTGTATAATTTTCCATTTGTATTGTATTGTATAATTTTCCATTTGTATTGTATTGTATAATTTTCCATTTGTATTGTAAAATATTCCATTTGTATTCAATATTTTTCATTTTTATTGCATAATTTTTCATTTACATGGTAGAAATTTTCATTCGATTGTTATTTTGGTTTGCTATGAAGGATTTCATTATTCAATGTCCCGTCGAGAATTTTCCTCTGATACTGAGACATCACCAGCTGTAGGTGAAGTACCAAAAATTTAGACTTGCCTTTAGTGCACAGGTCCGTAGTATTTGGGATTCTTCAACGTGCCAACACTTGCCGCAACACGGGATCTATGTTTTTTAAGCAATACCCAAAAGACCTGTGATTCTCACTTATGAATGCCGAGCGTATGGCGAAGGTGCATCTTAGGTTTGGCAGAGGCAAAAAAGGAGCTAGAAATCACGGCCTCCCGGTCACAAATCAAACGACATATCACTGAGCTACCGCGACCGGTTCCGTGCAGGACTAGCTGAACACATAGCTAGCGATGGCGGATCGGGTGCCGGGCGCACCCTCTCTCACAAATCTATAGGCGAATTTGGGCGTGCCACAATTACCCCATGTTTACACATGTGCGTAAAGTGATTGATTGATTATTTAGTTACTGCAAACAGACTTGCATGAGAGATTTTTTATGAGGTTCTTGAGAACTTCATCATTATTTTTTGCTGCATACCAGTCCATTAATGTCTCTTGAATTTGTTTAAGATAATCTCAATCACAAAAATTAAAATTAGTCACCGTGAACCAGTTGATTGCAAAATAAATAAGTTTCGAATAATGTTGCTTTGCAGTAATTAAACCAGAATATGGCATACAGTACAACACAGTTACAATTATAATGAGTTCATGCTTACAGTAAAACACGATTACAGTGAAAACACTTACAATGAATTCACGTTTACAGTAAAACACGATTACAGTGAACACACTTAAAATGAATTCATGCTTACAGTAATACACAATTACAGTGAACACACTTATAATGAATTCATGCTTACAACAGTGACTTTTATTCTCTGTAGTTCTATAATCATGTTTTACTGTAGAGATCAGATCACAGTCTATTGATTGATTGATTGATTATTTATTGCTTTCCGCCACACTCAACAATTTTTCAGTTATCTGGTGGTGTCCAGTTTTTGGTGGAGAGAACCCACATACAATGTACCTAGGAAGAGACCACCGACCTTCCGCAAGTAAACTGGCAAACTTTCTCACATAACGCCGCGGCCGAGATTCGAACACGCGCCGACAGAGGCTCTAACCACTCGGCCACGGAGGCCCTGTGCGTAGTGATTTGCTCTTCAGTTAAAAAATAATTTGAATTTCCCAAAGTGCTTAGGAAAAATGTCGCCGTCACTGCGGTACTTCATTGAAAAACCCGTAGATAAAATAAAATTTGTTTGAAAACTACCACAAACAATAACCACACAAGTTTTTTCCCACACCTTCGTTCCTTTTGATTTTATAGAATCAAAGGCCTGAAGAAACACAAAGGCGTCGATTGATTGATTGTTGTTTTCCGTCACGCTCAACAATTTTTCAGTTATCTGGTGGCGTTCCGTTTTTAATATTGGAGGAGAGAACCCAGATACAAAGTACTCGGAAAGAGACCACCGACCTTCCGAAAGTAAAACTGGCAAACTTTCTCCCATATATCGGCGCGAGCGAGATTCGAATCCGTGCCGACGAAAGGTGAGAGGCCTTATGATTTTGAGCGTGATGCTCAAACCACTCGGCCCCAAGGCGTCGAGTGCAATATCATATACATTATAGGGTTAAGTAAGAGAAGAAATGTTTGAGTGCCACAGCCCACAGGAGACATTTCCTCATGTTTTACATAAATAAAGCTCTACAATCATTTGTAAAACGTCAGCAAACTGTGTTTATTTACATAAAAGTAATGAAAGTGTAAAGAGATATGTTTTGTTGTTGTTTTTTTAATATTTACGGTGAAAATATACATTTATTTGTTAAGACAGAACTGAAAATGAACCCATTTAAATCCGACTGGTAAAATGGTAAAGCGCTAGGAAGAAAAGGGAGGTAAGCCATATTTAAAATATGGAAACTTTTGCACTAATATCAGGTTTGTGTGAGATAAAGTGAATGAAATCACCATCAGTCGTTCAATTTCAAACTGGACAGCAGCAGAATTCACAAAGTCTTAATTGTTTATTTCTCATTATGAAATAAAACACAATTCACTATAATTTATCACCTTCTCATACATGCACATCATCACACATATTTGCTCACTTTTATCCATTACAGTAAACATCCTCCACTCTTTATCATTCTGTTGATGTTCATAAAAACAAGCATAACACATAATAAATAACTTGTTTCCAACCGCGTGGTAAATCACCCACTCTTAGCCTCTGGATTAGCCTTTATATACACTCGTGGTTAGCTGAGCCTTGTTAACTTTCATTGCCGGTATTTCGGCTACTTCACTCTCAGACCCGATTCGCCCCTGCATGCCCATTCACTGCTGTCTTCGTTCTTTCAAACCAAGGTTTCATTTTAGTGTGTGACAACAGATCTTTAAATGCTTCTGTGCCTTCCATCGCTGTCAACATTCCATACATTGACTGAAAATAGAAATCAATTTTCTACACAAGTAATTTTAAAAATTTCCTTCTAAAAACTTACTTTTGATAAATAAGACAGTCTCTTCACATAATACAAGAGGTGCATAAGCTGCAGTGCTCATTTGAGTCACTCTGGTCCTGCTTTAGAAGACAAATTTTAAAAGATTATTTTTTCCTCTTTTGTCCCTTGAAAAATTTTGAACTCACATCATGACCCAACCCTAACCCCACGAAGTCATGATTTCACCGAACTTGAATCCACACATCATACGAGGACGTCCTTGCTGTTATGGAGAAGATCCACCCCACCCCACCCTCACCCCTGTATCATGATTCCTGATTACAGCTCCAACAAAACCCCAGTGTCCTTAATTTGAAAACAAAAATAAAAACAAAAGTTGAATCTACACACTTTGGAAATGTTTGTATATCAGTGATTTAGAATGGCCCAGCTACTCTCCAAAAGACTTTCTTACATTTCTTACATACACATCTCATGTAAAACTTTGAATCATAATTTTTGCACTGTACAAGCCCCATGGACCATGATTGGATCACATATAAATCTACACAACATTGTGATGCTTGTATATTAATGGAAAGTGGTTTGTTTTTTTTTTCAAAAGATTTTTAAAATATATTTTCCACGTGAAAGTTTGATCAACTTTTGTTGTCCTGCCCTGCCTCCTGGTACCATGATTCACACAGAATGGAATCCGCACTACATAGGGATGCTTATATATGATGATGGAAAGTGACTTTTGGTATTGAAAGAGGACAAAAATAAATCTTTTAAAAATCTTTCCAAGAATCATTCTCCATCATTAATCATAGGAGGTAGAATGTCAATCTATCAGAACACTGTCTGTTATAAATTGATTCTCTAAGAGTTTTGGTTTCTTTTTTATATATATAATCCAATATAAAACTTTCTTCTATTGTGCCCCCCCCCCCCTGCCATGATTTGATCAAAACTTTTTCAACACTACCTGAGGATGCTTGCATATCAATGTGACTAATCAATGTCCTGCTATTCTTGATAAAAACAGAGTTGTCAAACTGGCATAGTTAAAAGTTCTGTAAGATCAACAAAGTTTTGTCAGACCAGATACAGCTGTTCCTTATATTGCACAGGAAAAGAAAAATAACTGCACCAAAATGCCTTTTATTGTTTTCAACAGTAATGCAAACACACACACACACACACACACATATATATATATATATATATATATATATATATGAATGCTATGTGTTTTTGTCTGTGATATATATAATAGATAATAGTTGATTAAAAAATCTACAGAGCTTGTGTTGATTTACTGAATGTATTATAGTACCAACTTTAAATAAAATTGACCTTTTTTACTTTAATTTAGACTTTCACCTGTACAACCCAATCCCATGCTCTAAAGTGATCGCATCACACCCACTATTTTCAAACAGTATTTTGACCAACAATGTTTTCAGTAGTTTTCAGTCCAGAGAATTTTTCCACTTTGAAAAGGATGTGACCTTTCATTTGGTGAATTTTAAATCCCCTTTACTGAAGGATGCTTTATGGCAAATTTGGTTGAAATTGGACCAGTGGTTCTAGAGAAGTAAGAAATGTGGAAAATTTAGACAGACAACAAGTGATCAGAGAAGCTTAAAGCCAAAGTCAGCTAATAAATGAATCCTCATAAGACAATATCTAAATGTACTAGAGAAGAATAAAGTGGTATACCAAATCAGCCAAGTTTGGTTTGTCACCTCCCATGAATTTTCTCCCCTTGAGACTCCTGACCCAGGTGTCGCCACCTTCATACAGAGACAAACGAACATCATCCTGGAGACTATGCCTAGATGTCATAACAGCAAAAAACCATAATAAGATTTGTTTAAACCTTCACTGAAATTATCTATTTCTCTCAAAAACACTCATTCAAAATATTGTTGTAGGTAAAATAAAACTAAATTAACTAGGAAGACCAAGTATTTATTCTTTATACACATGTTAATTATGATTATTGTTAAAGCTACAATTGAACTCACTTTTTCTTCAGTTTTTTCCCCACTAGGAACATAACAAATGCTCCAATGTAAATGATGGTGTTTTTCTGGAAATTAGAAAAGTTGGTCTCCCAATCCCCAGCTTGCGAGAACCAGTTAAAGGTATCTAGAGACTCTCGGGGTGTGCGATAAACATTGGGAGAAATCAGATGAACGAACACGGTATCCACCCAATTTCTCATCTTCCTCTCCTCCCTGTCAGATAAAGAAAGCTAACAGCTGACAGTTACTACAAGAAATAAAGATTCTCTTTCAGTTCAAAGTAATTTTAGCTGCAACTTTCCTTTCTATGGTGGATTTTAATGGCAATCATTTCCAAACATCTAATTTATATTATTGGTGATTGTTGTTTGATATGAAATAAAAATATGAAAGTTACAAATGGTATCAATATACAATATGTCACTATTTTTATAAGGTGTTCAAAAGAATCAACTAGCAAGAGATTTCAAGATGCATTTAGTCATGCAAGCATCTGAAAAACAAACAAAAAGAACAAACAACTGATATAACTGAAACTGCAAATCATAAATTTCAATCATCAGATTAATTTTATTTTCACTGCCATCTTATAAAAGAAAAATATTATCATCCTACATAATATTTCATTTCCAATTCCATGCATATATGTATACAATAGTGATAAAGAGCAATGATATTGCAAATGAGAAGAAAAAATCTCTTCTTGTGGCCTTCAATTCGACATTTAGATATATTGACAACATTTTGTCTATTAACAATGACCATTTTCATTCATATGTCGATTCGATATATCCCAGTGAACTTGAAATAAAACACACCACAGAGTCGTCCACTTCTGCTTCACACTGAGATATTTTACTGAAAATAGATGCCGTCGGCAAACTAACAACTCAACTTTATGACAAAAGGGATGATTTCAATTTCTCTATTGTCAACTTCCCTTATCTATGTGGCAATATTCCATCATCACCTGCATATGGTGTTTAAATCTCCCAACTGATTCGATATGCAAGAGCTTGTTCTGCATATGATCAGTTTTTAAATCGAGGCGGGCTACTGACAAAGAAGTTGATGTTACAGGGGTTTATACAGTCTCGTCTAAAGTCAGCATTTCACAAATTTTATGGTTGTTATTACAATCTAGTTTGCCAGAACAACTTACCATTAAGTCAAATGCTGTCAGATGTGTTTCATACCAATTGTTAGGCTGTTCTTAGCACACTGATTCTGACTACGGATTGCTCCGTTTACCTGATCGAAATATAGGGCTCACGGCGAGTGTGACCGATTGACAGGGAATGCTTACTCCTCCTAGGCACCTGATCCCACCTCTGGTATGACCAGGGGTCCATGTTTGCCCATCTCTCTAATTTGTATTTTCTATAGGAATTACGAGATTTAATACTGTTAGTTATCTTGAGCTTTTCATTGCATATCTCCAAATCACTTCATTTAAAAAAGCTTTTGAAGGTATATATATATATATATATATATATATATATATATATATATATATATATATATATGTATATATATATACACACATACATACACCTCTAAATCTCCTGAAATATTCTTCAGTACAAAATACAAAATTGCAGGGGTAGATATAGGAATTTCAGTCAATAAATAAATCTGCATACTTGAAATTTTGGTCTGGTAAAATTACTCTTGGTCTGATAAAGTTTGTGACAAGGCCTATTAACACAGAAGTCTTTGACCTGGTGACCTTTACTTTTGACCTACTTTTAGATTCTTTACCAGACTGAATGTAAAATCATTTGCATAGTCTGAAATTGTAAATTTTCATTTAACTATGAATTATTTCAACTTTAGTGATTTAGTAAACTTTAGGTTTAATGATATAGATCTTAATCTGATAGACAAATTGATATGTAAGAAGTTATTCAGGGTATGCTTACTCCTCCTAGGCACCTGATCCCACCTCTGGTGTGTCCAGGACTCTGTGTTTGCCCTACTCTTAATTCTGTATTCTTTATATGAGCTATGAGATTGATCACTGTTCATTATCTTCACCTTTTTACTACTTTTGGTTGAATAATTTTTGTGAACTGAAATGTAGAATAAAGGGTAATATTCCATGCTTTTAATAGAGAGCATTTCAAACCCAACTAAACAAATAACACTTTTACCAAACTCTGACATTGTACTATAAAACTTACATCAGGGCTCTAAAAAACACAGAACAAACAGCATGTGATGATAACAAAGAGACAATCTAGCAAAAATTTACCTATATACCATGAACTAAGCTACAGTACAAAATTACAAATTCTTCAACTCTGCCTTACGCTCTGTCCTCTGGTGATCTTTTGTCTGATACATGCTCCTGAAACATCAGGAAATTCCTGTTGGGGAAGTCCTGGACTGTTCGACTTATGAATCGACCTCCAGTCTTTTTTTCAATGGCAGGATAGTATGAAAGAAGTCTGTCCAGCGGAACTGTTTTGTCAAATAGGTAGCTCTCCAATACACTCATTATTACAGATGAGTCATTCACTTGCTAAAAGTACATTAAAAGCAGTTTTAAATTCATATTTAATACTATACTACAATATAATTTTAAGTGTACATTCATCATGCTTTGATTTTTACAACTACAACTCTAAGAATCTGTTACTGGTGACCAGATTGTAAATGTTTGTACTTTTAGTGAAACACTGACCAAATATCCCTCTTCTCCAACTCCCTGTATGACAATGATGGGAACTTTCTTGTATTTTGACCACTTAATCTGAGTTCTTGTGATGGAATTGACCTCAACAACATCATGTGATATTCCATTGTAGTTCAGCATGGCTCTAACTTTACAACAGAAAGGACATGTAACAAACTGGAATAATGTCAACTTCAACTCTGTCTTGTCTTCGTCAAATCGGACCTACATTTAATAAAAAAGAAAAGAAGCCATGTACACAGACAGAGCACTTCTATTTTGAAATTATAACCATAACAGTGAGCTCAATGAGCAGCCCAAAGGGCTCTTCATGTAGCTGACTTTAAACTAATGGTAACACATAGCTTATTTGGCACTTGGTAAAGCACCAACAGGAGACCCAGAGGTCCTTGGTTTAAACGACGGTATTGTCAGATGTTGATTTTTTTCTCTCCATTTCTGAATATCAATACTGGTACTGAAAAACCAAAACAAGGACAGTTCTGTTGATGCCATTTTCGGACATTGATCCAGGTTTGACTCCATTTCCACAACAGGCTTTGTACAGAACTTCATTTTATACTTCTGCCATGTTTCTCTACCTTTATGTTTTGACACCATATAAACAAAAGTATAATATATCTCATAAACTGGAGTATGATTGTTAAAAGCATAGGATTTTGATTTGCCGACACTACAGTTGAGTCGGGTTGTCATCGTGCATGTCTACATAATTTAATCAAACACTGAGAACACTATTCAAGTTTTGTCAACAGTAACAATCATGGATATCATTCATCCAATTTTGATAAATGAATTCATGGATCTATGTAATTTTATAATTAGGCTTACTGAGTTACGAACAGTTATCGAACAAGCCTTGTACAGCTGTTGTAAATTTGTATACCAACACACACTGTGTACATCACTTTCAGTTAAAAATTGTGCCGGGATTGATTGGGAAAGTAATTGACATTAACATGTATATTTCACTTAGTAATAAGTCAGTAATGAGTATTTACATCTATCTGATTGGACTTCCTATGCATGTTTGGGAAAATGAAAATTTAATGCACCTCAATTATTTGCACACCACTCTGTCAATAACTGTTTAGATCAATTGTGCACTTAAAAAGCGCATCTGCTTCTCAGGCAAATTAACAGGGTAATTCACAAAACTTAGTAAATATCTGTTTGCCCTAAATTTATCCATATTAATTAACTGAAAAAAGATAATTTTCCAAACATCTCGCATTCACTGCTTTCCGCCATCTTTGTTTATATGAAACGCTCGTTAATAGGGAGTATGTTCTTAACCCAATTACATGACATGTGTGTTGTGTTCGAGTCGTTTTATTTAGAAATCCGACTTTAGTGTTACGACTCGTGTTCAAATGAAATGCAGCCATAAAGACCTGACACCCGAATTTCCTCAACAAATGTTGCAAAAAAGGTAACTAGAATACATAGACATGCTAAATATTCCACCGTTAAAAGAAATACCTGTTTCGTTGGCACTATAGATTGTCCTGGATAATCGGCATTCAATACAAATTTCTTCGAATTTAACAAACATATTGACCCTAATGTCCCAGTCCCTATTACGCAAGACCAAAACTTCCATTTATTTCTGAACCCTGGATTGTGCTTCGTAGAAAACTGCTTTACAAGCAGAGGACGTTTGGTGGTTTTATGTACTGTTCCTGTCAAAAAGTCATATTGTTTCAATACATTGCTGAAAGGCGTCCGATTCTGCAAAACTCCTTGACCACAACTCCTGAGCACAGCCATGTTGTTATTACATAATTTGATAGATCGTTCCAAAGATAAGTCGATACAAAATTGAATATTGCCTAATTTGTATTTCATCTAAATTGATTTAGCATGTATATCTGTTTTAATTATAGCTATCAGTATATCTGAAAATTAATATTCGATAAATGTGATGATAACTTATATGATTTTCATTGGCAGGAAGTATTTTCACGTACAAGATAACAAACATTAGACTGGGGGTTCTAGAGTCAGTGTTGCGTTTGTCAACAGTATCGTATCAAGGTTATGGTACAATTATTTTCAGCACACAGATCTTAATTTTGTTTGTAGTCGAGAGGAGAGCCGATAGGAGGTTCCACCGGTTCGTGATCATGATGAGAGGCATCAGGCAAATATTTCCCAGTAATGCCGTAGATACTTTGTCCTTGTGCTACGCTTTGTTACTTATACACAGTGTAGTCATATTTGGGGATTTTTTTGTGGCACCGTGGATGAAAGAGCATTATGGCACCACAGATGCACAAATCCTTTTGTATAATGTGTATGGTGGTTTTGTTTATTTTAACGTCATGGGAAACATGTGGAAAATCATGACAACCAACACATCAACCATTGGCAAAATTTTACCTACACTTTTGAAGCCAGGTAATGATAAAAATATCCATAGTTATAGTCAAAAAGTAAGTGAACAGTGAATGAACGGGTCCAGCACAATTTCTATGACTATATTTAGCTCAGTAGCTTTATAAAGTGATTTGAAATAGCTTGATTAAGTTAGTTTAGATGGAAAATTTTAAGTACAGTGGTATAGCCAAAGAGTTGCATGATAATTTTTGAACAATTTTTGTTTATTAACTGAATTGTCCACAGCACTGTCTAATTTAAGTTCATAACAATTTTAAGAATTTTCATGAAAAAAGATTTTATTTGTGTTGTTAATTGTCCCCTACCTGTGTGCGTGAAAGTGGAGATAAATATGATGACTTTGCAATATGGAATCTGACTGCCAATCTATAATTTTTTTTTTATCCTCATTGACTTATACGCTGTGCTGAAGATTGAGTACCTGTTGCTTAATAATCCAAAACATTTGACAATTCTTCCTAAGCAATCTGATTAAAATCAGATTCTAAGAGCTGCTTGTGTAGATTGCTACTGTAGGATCTGACATAGAGGGTCACATCCACATGACCTTTCGCTTGGAATATTCATGAGAACTATCAGCCAATTAGATTACTAAGGAATTTTAAACTTTTGCAGTAATGCCTAATCTATTCTGTTCATTCAAACAATAAAATGTATTATATAAAATAACTCAAATTAATTGTGACTTGCAATCTATGTATGAAGAAGCAAGGGATGGGTACAATTTGAATAGATTTTAAGATGGTTTACTTATATAATATGGGATTATTTTTAAGATGGTTTACTTATATAACAGTGCAGTGTAATACCACATCTAGCTGCATTGTGTTTTCTTTCAACCCAAATAATTGCAGTCATTTTCGTTGAACACTGACAGTTTCAAAGGTGACACACTGATTGGCTAAGATAAAGATTATGCAGACATGACCCTCTATGGGGTTACATCAGATCCTAGCATAACAATCTACATGAGTGAATCTTAGGATCTGATTTTAATCAGATTGCTTCCTAAGGGACATAGTTTAAGAAGTAATTTTTGTTTACAATATGTTGTATGGAGTACAAGGATGAAACATTTTAAAAATTCTAAAGCTTTTAGAAATTGACTTGATGAAAGATTTGAAATTGCTACATAAGGCTATTTCTAAGAGCTTTATAAAGTTATATAGCTTAATAAAGCTATATAGCTAAATATAGAGATTGTCCTGGACTTGATGCAAAAAAATACTGTATCAATACAAGTGAGAATCAAGTGATTTTTATTTTTTTATCAATTATTCAAAATGTTACATGCTTAGCTGTTATTTATTTCTTTAATTATTTTTGGCCAATTAAATCATAATATAAATGAAATTAAAGATTCGTAACATGTATGATGCCTGTGGAACCAGATGAGGAGACACTGCAGACATAGGGTCCAGACTTTTCAGTTGTATCTTAGTCAGTGAACCATGTATGATATATCCCAAGCACAAATTTCATGTAATGACATAACTTTGCAGTGATAAACTGGTTTCTTGTTGATTTATTAGCTTATGAAACAGCATCAACCAATAGGGAAGAAGCTGCTCATTATGATTGAGAGTTTTTTTATGAAGTGTATGACATCAACTTAACACCAAAACTACCTCTACTACAATTGATGATAGTCACTAATAGTCAGTAGAGCTCACTTTGTGGGTGCTTGCTTTTGATTGGCTCTTAGTGCTTTTAAGCTCTTTTATTGAAACTGTAACATTTTTCTTTAAGGTTGGCAGTATTGTGCAGTATGTGAAGCCAATGCACCCCCTCGCTCATTTCATTGCCGGACCTGCAACCGCTGCATACTAAAGCGAGACCATCACTGTATGTTCACCGGCAAATGCATCGGGTATTTCAACCATCGGTACTACATCTGTCTAATTGGTTACACATGGCTGGGAGCCATGTTTGCCTCTACATACTGCATGGGATTCACATGGACTGTGCTGGGAGAGTTTTCCTTCTACAATCTCCTTTGTTTCGTTTTTCCTCTATTTTTGCTACTCTTTGGAATGCTGGATTTTTATACAGCTATTATATGCCTGCTTACATTGGTGGCCACTCTGTTTTGGGCTATATTAACCTTTCTAATGGCATGGCATTCCAAACACATTGTTTACAATCTCACTACACATGAAAGAAGACATAATATATTCTTTTACAATCTAGGATGGAGAGAGAACATTAAACATATTTTTGGTTGTAAGTGGTATATCTGCTGGCTTTTTCCTTGGATTTCTTCTCCTTTGCCTGGGGATGGAATGTCATTTCCAACCTCAGGAAACTTTGAAAATCCCAAGGACCAATGACCAGAACTTTAATTTAGGATATAACTATATAAAACAAGGGATAAATGCAGTAAAAGTTTAAAGATTGTTAGGTCACCTGAGTGTATCAGGTAACCTATTGCCATCAGTCTTTGTCCATCATCATGTGTCATCCATTAAATATTTTACATTTTTAATTTCTTCATTAAAACTAGAAGGTCCGTTGTTACTATTTTTAGTGTGAAGCATCTCTAGGATAAGAGGAATATAAAATGTGAAATTTATGGCCTTACCACCCTTGGGGCCTCATGGATGGGTCCAAATATGCTAAATAGGCTATATTTTCAAAAAGTTTCTTCTCTACTCCCACACATGTGGGAGAAAAACTAAATACATGCTTAAGATGTCCATCAAAATTGTGAAATTCATGGCTCCAGGGTCAGGGGTTCAAGCTCCATGGTAGGACCAATATGGCCATATAGTGAAAATGTATTGAATCTTAGAAAATCTTCTCTACTTCCATAAAACTAAATGCATGATTATGATGTTCAGGAAGCTTTCTACCTAAATTGTGAAATTCATGACTCCAGGATCAGGTGTTCAGGCCCTTGTGCAGGGTCAATATGGCCACATGTTGAAAATGTATAAAAATAATTAGGGAATGTTAAAATGACTTATATGCTTCAGACTTCCTTTTTTCCTTCTTCTGTAATTGAGTAGGAATTGTATGTATTTTGAAAGATCATAAGACTCCATACTGAGGCTTTTATGGATGTATGAGACTTCTTGTATGGGCCATGATACTCAGGTGAATATCAAAGGTCCATGGGTCTCTTATTATTATAATTATATATATATATATAGTACTGGTGCTTTGATCAATAATTTACAGTTTTTATTAGTGTACTTCAATCCATATTGACAAGGTATTGTTTAATATATGAAATATTTTACCATAATAAAAGAACACAATATAATATGTACATCATGTGTGAAAGCAAGTGTTCTTGAACGTGTGACACAATTGTATAGCAATATCTGATGCATCATACAAGTATGTTACTTTTTAAACCGCAAATCTTTTTCTTAAAAAAACATACTGTACAACCGTACAGTAATATGCTTTCTGATGTATTTCAATGTTGAAATAATTGTACAATATAGGTAATGTACATACAGTATATGAATACTTTTGATTTCCATAAACAAGACAAGCAAATTGAGGTACATGTTGTTAATGTTAGTCATCTTGGAGGCTTGTTAGGTAGCTTTGATTTTCTCTTCTGTACTTGTCAACATTTTCATCCATTATGGAAAGAAAATTATGAATAATTGAATTCTGTTATTTTGAATAAGTACAGAAGAGTCCATTCCTTAGTTATTGTAACTTGCAAGGTTTGATGTATTTATGGATGTTTGTTGTCTGGGTGAGTGAGTAGAATTGAGTTTTTGCAGATAGACCCTTGCTCTGTACTGTAATTGTAGATTCTTTGTGGATCAAACTTGTTTAGATGGTTTTCATTATAGTCCCACAAGTCTTTTAGCATTTTATATATAAAATGAAATGTGTGGCTTAGTTCTCCTTTACATACACCTCATTTATAATCTTTATTCCCAATTTCTATAACCACCTTTGGAACTCTATTGTTTTCTGACAACTCTGGTTTTTTACAATCTGATCATGTCATCCTATTACTTTGAAATAATTGGAATAGTTTTTGTATTTTGTAAATAAAACTGAATAAAATTTAGAAGTAATTTCTGTATTATATGTAGTGTCATGTATAATTTGTAAATGCTTCATTTGCACTGCTGGTAAATCTGAACAACATGTATATGTACAAAAGGGTGACATGCATATTAAAAACGAACTAGCTTTTAGTGTGTTCATTTTCTTTGGATCAGTTTATGTAACATACCTCTATGGAAACTAAGACTTAACAGATATTGTTCAAAGCAGATCTGGTTACTTTATTGATTTGAGGACAATTTTTACAATTTGCACCTCATGCACATTACAATCAATGTTTTACGAGAGATGATTATGGGCTTTATTCTAGAGTTTTATTATTGCAATTGATCTGCGCCTGTTGTCGTCTGTCGTGCGTTAACAATTGAACATTTTTTATTGTCTTGATAACTACCATTCCAATTCTTTTCAGATTTAGTATGAAGCATCTTTGGGAAAAGGCAGCAATAGATTTTAAACTTCAGGACTCCTTCCCCCCCTGTCAAAAGTAGGTCAGGCGTAACGAAACTCAAACTTGATCTGTAACATGACAGCTACATGTCAAATTTCAGTTGAACATCTTCATCTAATGCGGAGAAAAGTCCGGAAAACTGACTCGTGCAATTCATCAAGGGATGTAATTCAGTCAAAAGTAGGTCAATCATAACGAAAGTCAAACTTAGAAGAGAAACATTTCAAACAAAATAGTTCAGCGGGTAGAGAAAGACAATGGTAAGGCAATACAAATCAGCATGAGATATATAAATGTAAATATGAAAATAAAACACCTGTAGGAAATTTACATGAATGGGAAAATGACGAATGATTTAAAAATGTTCCTAAATTGTCAGAAGAAAATACAAATCTAGAGGGGGAGATAACTTATCAAGAAGCAAAGAAGAATACTAGTCGTCCAGGTAGTGATTTTTTTCCCATTTTTTTTAAAAGGTGAGAGTTTCAAATACACACACAAAAGGGGTCATTACATGTTTACGAAAACCGGAGAAACCAAAACCATTTTTAAAGGAACTGGCGTACTATTGCATTACACAATACCGTTTATAAGATACTAGGATCTGGATGTATTGCAGGTAGAATCAAGTCGGTTCTTCCAAAATTTGTCAGTGGAGACCACACTGGGTTCATATCAGGAAGAAACATTTCAGAAAATACAAGGTTGAAATCTGTCTAGGTGGTTTAATAATAGGCGTGGATGTAGACAGGGGGGTTCAATCTCACCTTATTTGTTTTATTATGTGTAGCAATACTCGCAGTAAAATTAAAAGTAATGAAAAAATAAAAGGTATCAGAATAGGCAAAATAATACATTTAATGTCACAATTTGAGGATGACACTTCTATATTCTTAGGTGGCAGAAGAGAATCTTTAGAGGGTTAGGGTTAGGCTACCTTAGATGACCTGAAAAATTTTAAAGAGATGTCTGGTCTAACTGTCAATTATAGTAAAAGCCAAGTGGTATGGATTGGTAGTAAGAGATATTTAGTAGAAAGATTAGTAAAAGATGAATCGATGTGGGACAATGATAAATTTCATGTACTTGGAATATAATTTGACATTGACTTCAGTAAAGTATTAAAAATAAATTTTCATAAAAAAATATTGCTATTTAAAATCTTTTGAAACATTGGGAAAGAAGATATCTTATTCCTATTGGGCGTATGAAATCTTTAGTAATTTCAAAATTAGTACATTTGTTTATTTCATACCAAACCCATCCAAAGATATTATAGGTAAGTCAAATCAAATATTAAATATAAAGTCCTGTTGCTAAAGTTGAAAATCAGCCGTCACACAAGAATATGAAAAAGGTGGATTAAATATGATAAATCTTGAAAACTTATTGCAAGTTTGAAAATATCGTGGATTAGAAAACTTAACTTTGATAGTGACAGTCTATTAATGGGGCAGAAGCTGATATAAGCGATGTTATTAAACTTGGACCTTTATATGCCATTCAAAAAATTGACGAATCAAGGAATATATTTTGGAGGGATGTAATGAAATCTTGGAAACGGTTGAGTTTTTGTTTTGAGAAAAATAATTCCTCGAAAATTATGGTTCACAGTGTTTTGTGGTACACTAAAAACATAATGGTAAATAAAAAACCCAAATCTGAACGAATGGTGTGAAAACAGCATATATACAGTAAACTCGGTTATTATTAGATGAAAATGGTAATATCATGAATTATAACCAATTCGTGGAAATATATAAAGTTAAATATCATTTTTTTGGTTAAAGGCAAACACGTAAAAAAGTGATGAGTTAATGGAATAATCCAGTTTAAAAAAATTCCTCTACATATAGCCCCTTTCATATATTATAAAAACAACAAGAAAAAACTATACCAGATTTTTAATTCTAGTGAAGAAAAGTCTACAGGTCATAAAAAGTGGGATAAACAATTTGATATCTCTCATGAAGAGTGGAGTAAAATTAATAAAAATACTTTTACTATTACAAAAAAAAAAAAAAAAAACCAACAAAAAAAAAACCCAACAAAAAAAAACCAACAAAAAACCCCCAACAAAAACAAAAAACAAAACAAAAAAAAAAAAACAAAACAAAAAAACCAACAAAAAAAACCCCAACAACAAACAAAAAAAACCAAACAACAACAACAAAAAATAAAAAAAATAAAGAAAGAAAGAATGAATGAAAAAATACAAAATTACAATGGTTACAATATCGTATCAATCATAAAATTTTAGTCACAAATTTATTTTTGTTAAAAATAAAGAAAATAGACAATGATCTATGTAAATTTTGTGATAAAGGAAAAGAAATCAAAAGAACATGTATTGTATGACTGAAAATGTTGTTTTATTTTTCAAAAATGTTCAGTCCTGGCTTAGGGATATTTTCTCATTAAGTGTTGCTGTTGATAAAACAAAATTGTTGTGTTGTTCAGAAATTGAAATGACAAATTTAATCAATTATCATTTGAAATATTTTGTATATTGTTGCAAATTAAGAGGCAATTCGCTTTTGTTGAATAACTTTATTACCACTTTGACAAATATGTACAGAGAAGAAGGCAGCTAACATGTAAAAGCAATTCTAATGATGTCTTTGCAGAGAAATGGAATGCATTTCACAAATTAAAAGATTCATCAACATAGATCATCGAGCACCATATTTATGATTGAACCATTGTATGATATAAGTTATTGATCCATTGATATTACTCTCGTATACCGTAGAATTTGTATCCTTTATGTCATTAACAATATCATTGCACTACAGTTAACATGCATTTGATACCACCGTTTGACAATATATCAGATTAGTTGTATTGTAAACATAAATTTGTACAAATGTATATTGTTAAACACCATTCTGACTCAATGCAAAAGAACTCTGAAGTTGATATTAAAAAGATGCTAGAATTCCTCATTGACAATATCTTCGTAGTCTTTGGTGATCAAGTCTTTCAACAGTCTGTTGGAATCCATGGGCACGAATTTTGCTCCTTTGTTAGCTGACCTGTTTTTATATTCTTATGAAGCAGAATTCATTCAAACGCTTCTACAGGAAAAGAAAAATTCTCTTGCTGTGGCCTTCAATTCGCCATTTAGATATATCGAAGATTGATTGATTGTTGTTTTTCGCCATACTCAACAATTTTTCAATTATCTAGTGGCGTCCAGTTTTTATTGGTGGAGTAGAGAACCCAGATACAATGTACCTGGGAAGAGACCACCGACCTTCCGAAAGTAAACTGGCAAACTTTTTCACATATATCGGCGCGAGCGAGATTCGAACATATTGTCAATGAGGAACACTAGCACATTTTTAATATCAACTTCAGAGTACTTATGCGTAGAGTAAGAGTGTTGTTTAACAAAATAATGTTTTGGATGAATGTTCACTATATATGAAATTTTTTTTACCACTTTTGTTGAAGAAGCAACTATTTATGATGTCAAAAAGTCTAGTCTTTAATTTATTGTGAGGTATGGTCGTGTAAAGTTTCTAAAGTCATACGTTTTGATATTATTGATTTAAGAAATTTCAAATTTTAAGAGATTTCAAATTTACTAATAGTTCTTTAGAATTTTCGAGTCTGTTCCTTCATAAATCGACTGGCTTTAGAAGTGAAAGCCACAGGTCTTAAAATCGGAGGTTTTGTGTCACGGTAGTGTTAGCTCAGTAAAGGACCCTCAGCGTTTCGTCCGTAAGCGCCATGGGGCATAGGTAAAAGTTGTTGACACTTTGCCAAAAGCTGGTGTCATCCCTAAACGAGTATTAATGAAAGAAGAGTGATATTCTGCGAGTACTTTTGCAGCTAGCATATCCCAAGTTACAAACAGATGGTGCGTTGTCTCTCTTATGTTCTTCATGGGGTAAAATAAAAAAAACTGTGTGCTATCTCTAAGTAAACAAAAAGATGATCGGAATAATCGACAATGCCTTGCGTGAAACACACTTACAGGTAAACAGCAAATACGAGTTCGAATTAAAAAGGTAACTCTAAATGGTTTGAAGTCACAGTCCAGTCACAGCGATGAACACCGTCGTCCTTCCAAAAAAAAAAACCAACATCACCAACAGTGATATTTCTCAGGTTTATTGTCCATCGTTTCCGACTTCATAGATTTAAGAAATACTCCTTTCCCCAACGTACCCAAAGTAAATCTGCTAGATGTTGAGCTCTCTTCAATTGCCCTGTGTGTGCGTCCTTTTCACTGAAAGTCCAAGAGATTTCCTTCCCATGTCTGTTTTTAGGGTTAGAAGGGTATAGGGAGTAAAGATCAGAGGGAATTCGGAATCTGATGAGGTAGGTACAAGTGGCCACGGGTTTATAATAGCGCTTGCCTCTGCGAGAAAGGTTGTGAGTATATCATGATTTAATGCCTTCACTGCTTTGCCCATCAACATGGTATCCAATATGCACATAGTCATGTCTATCATACGTTCCCAAGCTCCACCCATGTGAGAAGCACAACGTGGAAATCCATGTTGATCTTAGTTGAGAAAAACTCTCTTGATGGATTCATCTTCAACATTGATAATGTCCATCCCAGGTGTTCTGTTGATCCGATAAAATTTGTCCCTCGATCAGATCGAAATTTATTTTCATTTCTCTGATGGCTATGATTGATTGATTGTTTGTCTGTTTTACGTCCCGTTGAGAATTTTTCACTCATACTGAGACGTCACCAGTTGTAGGTGAAGTACCACAAATTTAGATCTATGTTTAGCACTAAAGGCCGTAGCAGTGAGGGTTCTTTAACGTGCCAACGCCTGTCGCGACACGCGACCTCCGTTTTTAAGGTCATATCCGAAAGACCCGTGATTCTCACTTCTAAATTCCGAGCGTTTGGCAGAGGAGCAATCACTACCTATTTTTACGGCTTAGGTTTGGCGTGGCTCGAACTCACGACCTCCCGGTTACTAACTGGACGCTCTAACCACTGAGCTACCGCGACTGATGGTTATGAATCTCCTTACAGCGTTGATGGATAAAGACGAGGTCATATCTTCGATCAATTCTATGTGCCCAACACGAAATGTGAATCAAGAAATTATAATTGCCCAACGTTTTCTATGAATCTGACCTCCTCTAGTGCGATGGATGACTATTTGCCATGGTCCAGAAATATTCAGACTAACGCTTGAAAACGGAGGACCTGTGTGAGGCGATTTTCTGGTAAATTATCCACATCTTCCAGTGTACACTCAAGTTTTTCACATAGTATACTATAAATTGAAATTAGTTCACATCATATCATATAGTGTATAATTTTGTTTGTTCACAACATGTAGCGTACATTCAAGTTGGTTCACATCATCTAGTGTACAGTTAGGATTGTTCACAACATGTACATTCAAATTCAAATCATGTAATGTACATTCAAGTTGGTTCACATCATGCTGTGTATATTCAAGTTCTTATGTACTGTACATTCAAGTTTCTTCAAACCAAGAACAATTCAGCTTGATTTAAATCAGGATTTCTTGGGTCAGGGTATGGTCTCGATAGTGATGCAAATTTTCAAATAGGAATTGATGAGAATTATAACAATCTAAGAAGTTTTCACAATGCAGCACGGATTATTTTTATGTGTGTTATATATGTCTCTGGTTTTGGTGTAAATATCAGCCCTTGATTTCTTTAGAATATCAACATTTAATATTTTCAACAGCCAAGACACAATATTAGAAATGCCTGGAATTATATTTACAACAATCGGTGGCGGATCTAGAAGGGAGGGGGGTGTAGGATCCAGAACATGTATACGAACTGTCGAGATCCAGAAATGGCCTTGTACAAGAACGATCCAGAGTAGGGCTTTATACAGTGGAGATCCAGAGCAGGCTTGTGGACTTCAGAGATCCAGATTATATCGTCCACAGGTTTTTTTTCTTTCGTCTAATTTATTTTCTACAAATCAATACGATATTTTTTTTCAGAAATGTGGCTATGTACAACTGTGGCTATGTAGAATTGTGGCTATGTAGAATTGTGGCTATGTAGAACTGTGGCTATGTAGAATTGTGGCTATGTAGAACTGTGGCTATGTAGAATTGTGGCTATGTAGAACTGTGGCTATGTAGAATTGTGGCTATGTAGAACTGTGGCTATGTAGAATGATCATAGGGATTGGGGATAGAGTTTTCCTACAAAGTCACGACCTTGACCTTTCATCTCTCAACCTTGCCTTCAATTTTGTGACTCACTTCGACATACCATAATACGACTCTTTAAAACGGGCGTAGACAAAGCCTTACTAGTTCCTAATCTGTTTATCGTTATGTGTGTCTACAGAGCGGCTGTTTGATATTCCGGTATGTTAAAATGAAAAAAAAAGAAGTCTGCTTTCATTCCTTTATTTAAATATGCACATGACTTCTCCTCCAAGACTGACTCATTCCAATTCTACAAAAACAAAGTAAAACATATGGCAGTTTAACCAACAAAAGCTTAATGCCGGGCAAGCATCAAAATCATCCAGTCTCACTGTTTCCGGTATGGAGACGACATTACTTCGATTTGTAAGTCATTTGATGCTCTTAGCCCGCTTGATTTCAATGATGAATGCCAATATTAGTGAATATAATGGTATACTAGTAATGTAGGTATTGTTGACTGTAGACACAATTTATGGATTCCTATAACGCTTGTTTATGTTGTGCTCAAGACTCCTCGGGGTGCATTTGATTGTAATGAATTCCATTCTATGTTCTATTCTTTCTATTTTACAATCGACCATTTCATTTATAAAAATCTGTTGCGAAATTTCAAGACAATTCTCTGTGTACATTGCACGTATTGTGAAAAAGAAATTAATACATTTATGATGAACTCTTTTCACTCCACAGTTTTAGGAAGAACTATTGGTTTTCATATCAGAAAATTGCTACATAACATTGCATGTTAAAGCATATTTATTCAGGGCAATATTTAGGAAGAAATCAAACATTGAATCGAATTACATATATCATTTTTTATAAATTAATTTATATAAGAATAAACCTAATGAACACCAAACAAGCAAAATCAGTGACTTTATTTTCGTTCCCTGCTTCAAGTTAATTAAGAAATATTTGTTTATTTGTTTGTTTTACGTCCCGTCGAGAATTTTCCACTCATATTGAGACGTCACCAGCTGTAGGTGAAGTGCCACAACTTTAGACCTATGCTTAGCGCTCAGGGCCGTAGCAGTGAGGGTTCTTTAACGTGCCAATGCCTATCGTGACACGGGACCTCCGTTTTTAAGGTCATATCCGAAAGACCCGTGATTCTCACTTCTAAATGCCGAGCGTTTGGCGATGGAACAATCACTACCTATTTTTCCTCTTAGATTTGACGCGGCCATGGCACGAGCGGGGCTCGAACTCACGACCTCCCGGTTACGAAGCGAACGCTCTAATCACTGAGCTACCGCAATTTCACTTTTGAACATACACGACAGTATGAACTGCGTCTCTATACGCCGGCATTCCTAATGACGCGCTAACATTTCATTTTTCCAATATCACAGGTATATGCTGATTATGTTTCTCAACTGATTGGGGCCTCCGTGGCCAAGTGGTTAGAGCATCGCGCTCAAAATCACAAGACCTCTCACCTCTAGTTGGTACAGTTTCGATTCTCGCTCGCGCCGATGTATGTGAGTAAGTTTGCCAGTTTACTTTCAGGAGGTCGGTGGTCTCTTCCCGGGTACATTGTATCTGGGTTCTTTCCTCCACCAATAAAAAACTTAATGCCACCAGATAAAAAACAAATTGTTGAGTGTGGAGGAAAACAACAATCAATCTCTCAATTGGTTCGTTGCGCGACGATATTCTGTGTTTGATCATTTTTAAATCGAGGCACATTTCTGTTGACATTACAGGGTTTTCAACAGTCTCGTTTGAAGTCAGCATTTCAAAAATTTAATGGTCTACATAATGATCTTATTTGCAAATACTGGCCTTCACTGGGTAGCATGCTGTCCATAATGTTTCATACCAATTGTTAGGCCGTTATTTACATTCAGATTTTGACTAAGGATTACTCCGCTTACCTGATCAGTATGGAGGACTCACGGCCTCACAACCGATCAACAATGAATGCTTTCTCCCTTTTGGTCTCTTTGGCACCTCTGGTGTGTCCAGGAGTCTGTGTTTGCCCTACTCTTAATTTTGTAACCTTTATGGGATTTATGAGGTCAATCACTCTTTTCATAAGAGTATGAACTGTGACACTTCACACAGGCATACTTCATGAAGCGCACTAACGTAAATTGTTACATTCTATTTTCATTTCTGTCGGAGTAGACGTACTATAAATATTCAGATTCATATCGCGCATTGTTTCCAACTGCAACTCATTCGTGAGAAAACTACTATCATTACAAATTGTAAAGATATCAAAGGCAAAAGCATTATAAACGCAACTTAGTTACATGAATTTCGATTACAGTGTTATATTAAAACTATTTGCCAATAATCTCACAAGTGCTGTACACTTGCCTTTTTAAAAAGAACATGTTATTTGAAGTAAAACATCAGCTCAGAAAGTTACCTGTAATGTCGAAGATACAATTGCCACAATTAAACCAACACGGTTCAGGCGTGCTTAGTAAATTCAAATTTCGTCTTTGGAGACGTTTAACAGGTGCTTCTACCAGCCATCGAGTGTCGTAGTCTTTGCAGAATTTAGCTATTTTCCGACCAGCTTGAACTTCGACATCTTCGACAGGTACACTGTCTTTTCGGGCTATATAAGAAAGGAGTTTTGTTTCATGCACCTCGCCCTAGAAGCAAAAAATAATAGGAATTTCAATTTTGTTGCACTCACCATCGACTTCAAATTTTAATGCGATCTGTATTTGTAACATTGAATTTCATTGGTCAAGAAAGTTTAAAACGTTACTGAGTAACCGTTATATCGTAACAGTTAATTATTGGAATAGCCTTGCGGTCAAATTGCATTCCCGACATGGTATTAATAGAAAGGGACCGATATAACGTAAGATTTCTTCGGCAATCGCATGTATCTAATAAGCCACATACATGTACTACCAGTAATTGTTCATTGGTGTTACAAGTGTGACGGTCACACGGTGCGATCGCCGTAGTAAGTTAGCTCAGTTAGTAAGAGCAACTGACTGAAGATTCAGTGGGCCCGTGTTCGAATCCCAGTCTGGTCCGCCGCATTTTCTTCCTTCCTGTTAAACAAGTCTAATGTGCAACTTGTGTATCGAGATTTTTCATTGTGGCTTGCAAATAGACTGTTGAAGGCATCGGGGGAAAATGTTACCCCAAGGATTCCTAAGTTTTGATAAATGGCTTTGGGGGTGGGTGACAGGGGTCTTTGGGTGGTACTATGGGCTTTAGAGTGACTTTGTACACGTGGGTTTTTAAGGACAAAAAATCCCACATCGTTATAATGACTGATTTGTTTTTTGGAAATATGAATGAAAATATAAATATCAGCAATATTTGTAAATATATATTCCTTTTCAATCTACTTAGGTAGCTCAGTGGGTAGCGTGTTAAATGTTGATTTTTAGCTCGTGGCTTCGAATCTAGCAGGGGCTTTATTTTTTTCAGATTACTTTCTTCTAACATTGATTTTTTTAAAGCAATCTAAATAAGGTAAATTTCAAAGTTTTCACTTTCAAAATATTATGGTACATACTCTCCAGCTTTCATTCAGATTTCTCTGCCGTGTTATTCCGCCTTACATACGGATGCCGATAATTTTCAGGATTGATTGATTGATTATATATTGTTTAACGTCCTGCTCGAGAATTTTTCACTCATATGGAGATTGTCGGTGAAGGGCTGCAAAATTTAAGCCTATGCTCGGCGCTTAAGGCATTTGAGCAGGGAGGGATTTTTATCGTGCCACACCTGCTGGGACACGGGGCCTCGGTTTTTGCGGTCTCATCCGAAGGACCGCCCCATTTAGTCGCCTCTTACGACAAGCAAGGGGTGCTGAAGATATATTCTAAGAACCCGGATCCCCATGGGTCTATTCAGTAAGGAACTTATTGACTGCTCATTATTACACGTAATTTAACTTACGTCTTGGAACAAACGCTCTATATCAGACAGGGTCTCCTCGGTAGTTACGAGGTAACATTTACCAGACTTCACCTGCTTCAGGGCCAGTACGTGCTGAATTACAAAAGTGGAAATATTATTACATGTATATTTCATAACAGTCTATGTGATGATTATTCCAAACTGTTGAATGGATTCATAGCAGACATCACATACCCTCTCAAGGTCATGTATACGTACCCTCTCAAGGTCATGGAAGTTTGACGATTGACAGATGGATTTATTGCCATGTTCCTCCCCATTTACGTTCAAAATGACTACTTTGTTGTCCTTGTCATACAAAACATCCTCAGAAACTGGTAACCCGTTTGACATCACTTTTATCCGATGGAACTGCAACAAACGATATTTGAAATTACTCCAGGATATAATACACACATAACTGATGACCCACCGAGCATCGGTTAAACTTCTAGATGTCGGAGTCGTGCATGATGAGAATATTCAGACTGTTTATGAATTGCATTATTTTGATGTGAACTGACTTTATTCGATTACAGTGATTACTTTTCTTATACGACATACACTGCTTGAACTTTTTTTGTCGGAATATACAGTGTTTCGGGATAAAACAGTATAAAAACAATGAAAATATGAATGAAAATAAGGGTCGGAATGACAAGATACAGATTACACACGTGTTGGATTAGGCAGTTTTCACTGTATATACAATCAGTGACTTTTGATAGATGAATACGATGTTTTACCTACATGGAAAGTCTAGGGTAACGAACAGTATTCAATCTCGCAATTCCTATAGAAAATACAAATCAGAGAGATAGGCAAACACGGACCCCTGGGCATACCGGAAGTGGAATCAGGTGCTAGAAGGATTAAGTATCCCCTGTCGACCGGTCAAATCCGCCGTGATCCCTGTATCTTGATCAGGTAAACGGAGTAATCCGCTGTCAAACTAAGTGTACCAAGAACTGTGTAACAGTCAGTATGAAATACATCAGGCAGCATTAGACCTAATAGAAGGTGTACTGTCACACTAGATTGTTATAACGACCATAGAATTTGCGAAATGTTCACTTTAAATGAGACTGTACAAACCCTATAATATCAACTTGTTTGTCAGTAGCTTACCTCGATTTCAAAACTGATCATATGCAAAACAAGCTCTTGCGTATTGAATCAGTTGAGAGATATAAATACCATATGCAATTGATAATGGAATATTTCAACATAGATAAGGGAAATTGTCGATGGAGAAATTTAAATCATCCCATTTGTCATAAAGTTGAGTTGTTAGTTTGCCGTCAGATTCTATTTTCAATAAAATATGTAAGTACAAAGCAGATAGGGAAGACTCTGTGGTATCTTTTATTTCAAGTTCACTTGAAGATAACGAATCAACATATGAATGAAAATGATCATTGTTAATAGATAAAACGTCGTCGATACACACACACACACACACACACACACACACACACACACACACAGCCGCCCGCGTGGCGCAGTGGTTAGAGCGTCGGACTCAAAGATCTGATGATCCTTGAGTCGGGGGTTCGAATCCCACTGTGGGACGTGGGTGCCGGTCTTTCGGATGAGACCGTATAAACCGAGGTCCCGTGTCGCAGTAGGTGTGGCACGATAAAGATCCCTCCCTGCTCAAAGGCCCTGAGTGCCGAGCATAGGCCTAAATTTGCAGCCCTGTCACCGGTAATGGTGACAGCCGCCGGATAGCTGAAAAATTGCTCAGGCGGCTATAAACAAACAAACAAACAAACAAACACACACACACACACACAGATATATATATATATATATATATATATATATATATATATATGTGTGTGTGTGTGTGTGTGTGTGTGTGTGTGTCGAATTGAAAGCCAAAGCAAGAGATTTTTTTTCTTTTCATCTAAAATCTTTGGAATGAATTCTGCTTCATAAGAATATAAAAACAGGTCAGCTGTCAGAGGAGCGCAATTCGTGCCCATGGGAATTCCAACAGACTCTTGGAAGACTTGATCACTATGAGAATTACAGTATTCATCGAGCCATCCCCCCTCGGGCTCGGTGAATATTGTATTTCTCAGGTAGCTATAGTATCTTAATGACTTAAAATTTCCATTGATTGTTTTATTATGTGATGGAATGATCTTAAACATTGAAAACGTCTAATAGGGCTTTGACCTAGTCGAAAATGATTAGAAAAGTTTTCACTGGATGACCAAAAATAACAACCAACTGTATTAATATGGGACTTTCCAATTTATTTTCGGGTCGATGTTGGAAAAATCATGTTATATTCACTTCAAAGGCAGGTGGACGTATCACTATCGTTATATCTTCTTCTTTATTATATTTTAGTCACAATTAGATAAATCGTGGCGGTCATTTTCTAAATAAGGGCAGGTCGGATGACGGTTATCTTTAATGGCCGAGAATTCCGATCCGCTACCCACGTCATTGAATCGGAACCCTTAGCTAGCAAAGATGAACGAGTCTAAGAATTTTACTTACTTCCATATCGGCAGTGATGTAGCAAGAGAGGGAGGCCAGATATAGGCTGATGAAGATTGCACACATTCCTGTCATAACTGGAGGAAATTATATGTAAAATTTACTGCATTATTTAAAGATTGCCTTGATACTTGTAAAATACTCAAATGCAGTCGTCTTTTATATCAAATGAATGTACGAGCACTTACCTCTTCTTCCAAAGTCAGTAATTTGTGTATGCTTACTATGATTTATATAGGTATTCATTGAGTATTGACTTCAATCACCTGTTGCACTTTGTTGCAAGTCAAGTATCATTGTGTTAATGTGATTTGACAGAAACGATGATATGAATATTTTTAGAAGTATAGTTGTGATGAACTTATCTGCCCATATTCGAGTTTATCTTCGTGATGCCACATATGGTGCGATAAATTTGCGCCAGATGTGATACATTGTCATTTGATCTGTACCCAACTACGCAATTTCCAAGCTGACAGCCCCGTGGGCACCCGGGTTATAATAGGTCCTCAGTGCCCCTTGCTTGTCGTAAGAGGCGACTAAATATGGCGTCGTTGGCCTAGTGGTTAGGCTGTTAGACTCTCGACCGAAAGGTTGTGGGTTCGAGTCCTGGCCGCGGAAGGACGGACGTTGTGTCCTTGGGAAAGGTACTTTACACGAATTTCCTCACTCCACTCAAGTGTAAAAGGGCTACCTGGCTATAGACAGTGAAAGATATTGTTAGAATATTAGTGCTCTAGCGCCTTAACGGCACCTTGCACTGAGAAAGCTCTGGAATGTTATACGGTCTGCTGGGGTAATAATGTATTGTGAAGCGCTTTGAGCAGCATATGCTAGGAAAGCGATATATAAAAACCAGTCATTATTATTTTTTTTTATTATCATTATTAAATTGGGCGGTCCTTCGGATGAGACCACAAATCCAAGGCCCCATGTCATAGTAGGTGTGGCACGATAAAGATCCCTCCCTGCTGAAAGGCCCTAAGCGCCAAGCGCAGAGCTAAATTTTGTAGCCCATAACCGGCTATGGTGATGTCTCCATATGAGTGAAAAATTCTCAAGTGGGATGTAAATCAGTATACAACCAATCAATCCAAGCTGCCCAAGACTTACCTCCCTTTGCTGAACTCTTCTATAATATTAGACGCAAACATATATCGTTGTGCAAATGTGCGATGCGATTGGACCATTGTTCCCCCCAACTGTAACGTTCAATACTTAACATTCAAAATCAGATTAGAATTGTTTTTAGAGGTTTTATGAACTGTTAAAGTTCTCTGACTGATTTTGCGTCGAGCAATAAAGGTAATGGATAGGGACGAAGCGCAGACATACAAACTTCCCAAGAAATTTACTGATGGTCTATATAAAACCAAATCATGTCAAAGAGACAGCAGAGCTACACTTTGGTGATTTTCATAATGTTCACCTCCATACCAGTATCTCAGGGTTAGAGTGTTCGCTTTGTGTTCGGGATATCGTAAGTTCGAGCCTTGGCAGCGTCGAACTTGAAAACGTTAACAATTAGGTTGTGACCTCTCCTTCGTTAGACGCTCTTCATTTATAAATAAGAGTCATAGGTCGTTTAGATGAGACTGTATAAAGCGAGGTCCCGTGTCGCGGCAGTCATTAACACGGTAAAGAGCTCTCACTGCTACGACCTTTAACGCCATACATAGGTCTAAACACCTACAGCTGGTGACGTCTCATTACGAGTGAAAATTTCTCGAAGAGACGTAAAACAAACAAACAACCTCCTTCATAAAATAATGATATCAATATAATACTCTTTTTATTTATCCAGCCAGGGTTATATATTTTAGCGATGCAGCTAGGTTTCAATACAATGATCCTGTATATAACATCTAAACTGGCAGATTTTAGTAAAATAATTTCTTTTTAAAAAGTTAAGAAAATACGCAACGTTTCTGACATTTTCTTTTTCCATCTCGATATGAAGAGTTCTTGTATGATTTCCGTTGAAGTATTGTATTTTAATGATATTACTTAACTTTCCTCACCGGTCTGGGTAGCTTAGTGGTTAGTTCACCTAACTAGTAATACAAGGGTCACGGATTGGATACATGATTGTTCCAACGGTGTTTCTCTCCTTTGCTAGGGTAATGTCCCTTTATACCACTCACTGTATTACTTTACAGTTTTACTTGCGAACAACCAGGAACTATCAAAATATGCTAATTCTAAAAGACATGGTAATACACCCCAATATTTTTTGCAGAAATGAAATACAATGCAAGTGAATTCTACATGAAATGACCAAAAAAAAAAAAATTATGTAGTATTGAGAAATGTCGCGTATGTCCTTAAAAGAAAAGTAAGGCTTAACAAAATATTTTTAGATCAGACAAATTAAAAGTTACGCGCGGCAGGGCGATGGTATCTTACATCTTCTGAAGATGACAACCTGATGTTCTGGTAGCCATTTAACATTATCATTATTTGATGGCATAATTTTGTGATTTCTTACTGACTGAGCTCCAACAACGTAGGAAAAGTAGCCTAGTGTCCGAGACTTTCCGAGTGCCTAACATACTAGTCCACGTGCCTTGCGCTCGTTTAAAAAAAAAATTGAAACGGGAGCAATCCCCCGTGGTGAATTTCCAACATCGGACCAAAAATAAATTGGGGATTCCAATATTGAGATAAATGAGAATCATTTTTGGTCGCTCAATTAACTCACTTTCGATTACCTTGCGGTATATTTGTGAAAAAGGGTGACTTATTCCACGAAGTGAAGTACCAGATGTTGATTTCTAGTAACATTGAGCACGATCTGAAGATAACTGACCAGGTATTATTTAGTAAGATCTACCTGGTCTAGCTGGTTATGATGTTTTAAATTATTAGTCATATGATAAACAGGAACTCACGTCTCTAGACAAAGTTTTGTAGTTGTAGTCTAGTACACAAATATGGCCAACCAGGTATCGCTCCTAAGACTCTAATAGTCAGTTTAAATAGTTCAATCATAAAATAAAATAATTCAATACTGATATTTTCTCGTTCGATACGATGTTTTAGCTACCCTAAAAGTACAATATTCACTTCACCCTCATGGTTTAGTGAATATTGTACTTTGAAACCTGGAAGAAACATATGATGCTGTTTAAGTACAAATATACATAATCACAATTCTGAATCTAAGTGTGTATTTAGTTTAGATTGTCGCAGATTTCTTCAAATTTAGATTTTCAGAAGGAAGTGGCAATTTTTTAATTAAAAAGAATTATATGCATTTTGGTTTGCAAAGTATGGAGCACACATTTGCCTATGTGCAGTGTACCATTTTTATACCAAATTTACAGCTGGTACAGGACTACAGATTCCGTAAGTTTGAGAGGTAGACAACTATGTGCTTTATATTCTCCACATTTTCTGTAGCAATATATGCTTCAAATTTGTAATTATTTTGCCAATAGGGGCTATAAGTTCGCAGAGGAGATGACACGAGATTTGAGTACTTCCGGTGTCAAACAAAACTTTACTTGATTGTCCTTTATACAATCATATAAGAAAAATACTCAAAAATATCATATAATAATCCTTTATGTTGTTTACTGGATTCTCTCAATACTGTGTCTGCAAAAGAAATTTGTTTATATATGCCTTAGAAACAAAGGTTTGTTCAACTATATATAATACCATGTAACACAGTATATATATATATATATATATATATATATATATATATATATATATATATTTTTTTTTTTGTTTTTTTTGTTTTGTTTTTGTTTTTTTTTTTTGTTTTTTGTTTTTTAATTTCGTGGGTAACACTACTTACATGTGCTTTAGTGCCAATAAAGAATTGAACTGAATGTTTGGAAATTCAGATATTTATTATTACTATATATATATATATATATATATATATATATATATATATATATATATGTACGTATTAAGACCTGTTATATGTGTGCTACGCGGAGGATGCTCTTTTCTGTCATTCATTAACCTTAATTAAATATTTAAAATGCATAAATAGGCCTATCTACACACACAACATTAATCGGTCGGCATCTACTATTAACACAGTGATTAAACACCCAGTGAAGTATTTCGCAATAGCCTCGACATCAATAAGAACAGACTTGTTTTGTACTCGTGGTGTGTTAACACGTTAAACAAACAGTATGTATTAATTGTATTGTGACACTACAGAACCCCAGTACTCCACATCCCGGTGTTACACGAGAGACGCGGGAAGAGACTATGGACGTTTTGTTGCAGACATGTGTCCCCCGACGGACGATCGACCGAATCATGTTCGTCTATATGTTGCTGTTGGTCCACAACGTGATGTTCTATCTGTATTTTATCGTGTTTCCATGGCGAAGGGAGAATTCCGGAACCAGTGATTTAACGATTTATTTGTATGGGGCGTGGATCTTCTTTCTTTACGTGAATATCATGGGGGGTACGTGCAAAATAATAATGACCAACACTTCCACAGCGGGGGTGGTACTGCCTAGTGTGCAGAAGCCAGGTAAGATTATATTTAAAATCTACTTTCGAGTTGAGTAATAATGTATGGTAGCCCATGGGGTTAATTTTACCTTCCATCGGTTTGTTGTACATTGTTTGACGTCCCGCCTGAGAATTTTTCACACATCTAGATTGATTGATTGATTATATATTGTTTAACGTCCCGCTCGAGATCTTTTCACTCATATGGAGATGTCACCATTGCCGGTGAAGGGCTGCAAAATTTAGGCCTATGCTCGGCACTCGGGGCCTTTGAGCAGGGAGGGATCTTTAACGTGCCACACCTGCTGTGACACGGGACCTCGGTTTTTGCGGTCTCATCCGAAGATGTCTCTCTTACGACAAGCAAGGGGTACTGAGGATCTATTCTAACAACCCGGATCCCCACGGGGCCGCTCATCTAGAGATGATCGTCATTACCATTGCCGGTGAAAGGCTGCAAACTATAGGCGTATACTCAGTACTTACGGTCTTTCTTTATCGTGCCACACCTGCTGCGACACAGCCTCGTATTCTCGGGTGGATCCTTCACCGAATCTTGGAGCAATTCTTCACAATTCATGTGTGGATATTTACTTTGAACTTCGGTCGGTTCTACCAATCAATAATAAAGTTCATAGTAAAAACCCTCACTAAAATTTCCGTTCAAATGATGACATCCATGACGCAATATTTTATCTCCTGATATTGAAGAGTTCATATAGTCTGTTTTATTAAATTACTAATGGCCGAGTGGTTAGAGCATCGTGCTCAAAACCACAAGGCCTCTCACCTCTAGTCGGCGCGGGTTCGAATCTCGCTCGCGCCGATATATGTGAGAAAGTTTGCCAGTTTACTTTCGGAAGGTCGGTGGTCTTTTCCCGGGTACATTGTATCTGGGTTCTCTCCTTCACCAATAAAAACTGGACGCCACAAGATAACTGAAAAATTGTTGAGTGTAGCGGAAAACAACAATCAAACAAATAAAAAAAAAACTAGTATTATCGCAAATTCAAAAAATGCAGATTATAGGAACTTTTTAATCTGGGGAGATAAAATATTACGTCATGGAAGTCATTATTTTGAACGGAAATATTAGTGATAATTTTTATTATGGAATTTACAGACGGTAAGTAATGCAGAATAAATAGTGATGCAGAGTTGTTTTAATAGTCAAATAACTTGTTTGAAGCGAGCGGCAGTGTCATCTAGATGCACTTTAATTGAAAGAACCGGCCGAAGTTGAATGTAAATTACTAGACATGAATCAAATGAAGGACTGCTCCGAAATTCGGTGATGCGTCAATCCAAATATCCAGCCGAGACGAATCTCGGCCGAGATTAGAGATCTCGGTTTTTGAGGTCTCGTCCGCCTCATTTAGTCGCCTCTTGCGACAAGCAGTAGGTACTGAGGATTAATTCTAACCCGGATCCCCACGGGAATCTCTAATATTGTCTAATATCTAATATGAACATGAACGTGATGCTGTAAAAATGAATATTGTACAGAAAATTCATTTTTACATGCGAAGTGTCGGATTTCTTGAGATTCAAGCGGATCGCTTGGTTTTTGCAAAGAGATGCAGATAATGTAACATGTTTTAAGTTAGATTTAACAAGACGAAATTTCGAGTTGAATCAATTCTTGTAGGGATAATTCTTTAGCTCTCAAAGTTATTCTTGTGTGTATTTCTCCTTGTGTTGTACCGATAATCAGAAAATATCGATTGTTGACGAAGCTGCCGATTTTGATGATCGATTTTTTTTCCCATAATCATCATCGGATGTATATACGCAAAAACCAAGTCCCCGTGTGACAGTAAGTGTGGCACGTAAAAGATCCCTCCCTACTTAAAGGCCATAAGCGTCGAGCATAGGTCTAAATTTTGCAGCCCTTCACCGGTAATGGTGACGTCTCCATATGAGTGAAAAATTCTCAAGCAGGATGTTAAACAATATACAACCATCCATCCATCCTAAAAATACATAACTGTCCTAGATAAAGAAATACTTAATATAAAGCACTGACAAATTCACTATATTTGGATACCTACTTCTGTCCTGCTCGGGGTTGAACTCACAACCTGCGGAACCAAATCTATTAAGAGCATGTGACCAGCGTGCTAGACCGTCTCTAGAGGCAAGTCATTAAAACTTGCTTTTAATGATGATGGAATTTTTGTCATGTTGTCATTCACTACATGGTCATTGAGAATGGATATTTGACGTAAATTTAATTGCATGATGCATTTGCAATATTTTATATAAAGTAAAAGATTGCAATGAACTTTTGAACAAACATATCTTTATATATAGTTATATATGTGTGTAAATATGCAAAAGAAATTATGAAATAATTCTTAAGAGTATGCTTTTTAAGATAAAGACATGTCTTCCGATTATAATCGGTAAAATCGCATCGGAAACAGCAACCGATGATCGATTATGAAAATTAACTGATGTCCCATCACTAATTTCTCCTGAATTTCATTTTTTATGACTTTTTTGTAGGTTGGACATACTGTTATGGCTGTCAGACCAACGCTCCACCTAGATCTTACCACTGTGGAATCTGTAACCGTTGTGTGCTCAAGCGTGACCATCACTGTATTTATACGGGTCACTGCATAGGATACTTTAATTACCGTTATTACCTGACAACTTTGTTCTACTCACTGTTGCTTGCCATATTTACTTCCAGTATAAGTCTAAGTCTTGCTTGGGAAATGCTAGGAGATTTCTCGGTCTATAATATACTAGGATTCATATTCCCTATCGTTATGTTTTTCTTGAGAATTTTCGACTTCTACAAGGCATATACAGTATTCATGTCCTTCATTGTCACTCTGTTTTCTTTGATGTTGACTATTCTGGCCGTCTGGCACACCAAGCACGTCCGTCATAACATGACTACGTACGAGCGGCGGCGAGGAATATTCACATATGACCTGGGACTGCGAGAAAATCTAAGACATATTTTAGGCAATAAATGGCGTGTGTCTTGGCTTTGTCCATTCATTCCGTCACCACTTCCGGGAGATGGTTTAGAGTTTCCAACAAAAGACAGCTACGAAAGTCCGAAGGATTTGTGATAGAGCTGTCTTGTTACTGAGGATTTAAAATAACCTTAGTGATACTATCTTGTCCACGTGTAGCCATGGCGTTAAGGTCATTGGGTACTCAAATGGATTTATTATAGAATTCTAAAAGACGTTTGGGCAGGTGTTATCAATTACATATTTAGAAGATTCCGAAACAATTTCGTCAGTGAAGTCATGCGTTTTCCCTTACACTTTTATAATAAATAAAACCTCTGAGAGTTACTTTCCTTGTCAAACACCATTAATTGAGGAACCATATTCTGTCGACCACTCTTGATTTGTACAGTGATAGCCTTATACAGAGTGATTGATAATCAAAACAGGAAACCGAAGAGTTCTTATGAATTGAAAAACCCTTTGGTATGAACTTTCTGTCTCGGTTCTTTTGTGAATCCAATGAACATAAAGATTCGTTGTTTAATCAACACATGTACAAAAATTTCACTCTTTTATCAATAAAGTAATTCATGTATATTTTAACATTTTATTTTTTGTTAACAAACAAGAGATATTGCAGGAGAAATGTACAAGTGAGATCGTAAGAAAACTGATTTTCCTATAAAAGAAGGAGAAACAAGTACTGGGTAAATAGATATTGAGGGTTGCCCACTCTCGTCAAACCAAGTAAACAGATATATACATACGATAACAAGTACTAGGTTGGAGTTTAATAATAGAACAACAGCGTATAATATAAGAGATCGTTGGGTAACAACGGTCATCAATTTAATTAAAATCAAACCTTTTTGATCCGCTACGTAGACTACGCTGGAAAAAGGATCTGACAAAGCCGCGTTGACGAGGTCGTCTATATGACCCCAAGCATAGCCAATCAAAATGTCGCTCCTTGGCCGGATTTGGCTTTTTTTCCCAGCTCATCCAAGTTTGTTTTGGATTTCTAACATTTTTGACTTGAGCATCACTAAAGAGATATTATTTGTCGAAATGTGCATCAAAATTGGTACCATTTATGTTTTATATCCTAAATCCTGACAAATTACTCGACATCGCAATTTGCTTACGCATCCAAACCAAACATGCATTTGAAAGACACTTATCGATTGGCCAATTTTCCTACCTTCGGGTCATATAGACGATCTCGTCAGGTCCTTTTTTGAATGTAGTCTACGGAGCGGATAAAAAGTCCTGTTTTTAATTAGATTGCACCAAATCGCTCACACTGGAGTAAGTCTTAACGTTAGATTTACCAGTATGGGGTCCTACACCAAACGATTACTGCTCACTAAATAAGATTGTTTGTATATTATTTTCATAAATTCAGATTACAGCGTCCTTGTTTGACGTAAACTGCTTTCACGTGTTTTGGCCTGTAGTCTACTCCGCAGGTGTAACCCAAAGAGCATGGTCTCACCATTTCTGAATCTACAATCAAAGGAGGTGTTATCCTTGTTTTTATAGAGTTATTTTCAGGACTCTGGTTTATTCCTATATTTGAAATTCTACTTGATGTCTCTCGTGTTCCAGGATTTGCATATACACCATGTTGAGAAACTATCAAATCTAATGCACTATTTGTAGATGAGAAGATTATTGTCTTTCCTATTGATCTTTCCTCGAGAGATTATGTGATCATTCACCTCACAAAATTCCTTTTATTTACTTAAAATACTAAATTTAGTCCAATTTGCAACGGAACTCGTGAAAAGAATTTACAGCAGATACTAAGACAAATTTTAATCAGAAAGGTTACTCATGTGTTTGGCTCTTAAAGCTACATTATGTGTCTTAATTTTATCCCTAATCAAACCGTTGAACAAACGCAGAAATGAATTAACTGGTAATGAAAAGCGTTATTGCAGTCTTGACTTCTCAAAAGGCTACAGTGTTTTCTATAAAACACAGCTTCAGACTATGCGACCAACGAATGTCAAAACTTCAGTGGTTGCTATCGTCATAGTTTCTGTCAAATTACGGATTCAAACACATTGGGGCCAATTCTGGAATTACAAGAGGGTTTCTTAGACGGACAGATACTTTGAAGATAGTTTTTGACGTCATACCCGGTCGCCATTTGTAAGGAGGTCTCTCCAGCATTGTTTTTCTGTAGAGGGTTAAGGTGAAGGTCCTCTACTAGGAACTTCACGAGATCAAGGTCATCTGTGGTGCAGGCAAAGTGGAGCGCCGTCTTTCCATCTTTCGTTATAGCAGATGACAACTCGGGACACTTCTTGGTGATGAATTTAGCTAATTCTATGTATCCCCGATGACACGACACATGCAATATGGATTCCCCTTTCTTCGTCACTTTTGCGATATTTGCCTGCTTTTCTACGAGAAGAGTCAAAATTTCAATAGATCCTCCCTTTGTAGCATAATGCACGGGGGTAGCTTCTTTCTTGTCTTCCATTTCAATAAGAGTTGGATATTTATCCACAAGGAGGGTGACAATGTCAAGGTTACCACTGGCGCAAGAAAGGTGAAGGGCTGTTGCCTGCTTCACTGTCACCGCAAACGGATCCACTCCACCTTCAATGAGATACACTGCTAGTTCCTTTGATCCGCCAATTGCTGCTGAATGTAATGGTGTATGGTTGTTTTTGTCCCTTGATGTAAAGAGAGTACCATCCCCACTACCAAAATATTTTGCAACTCCAGTCTCTCCATATTTACAAGCAATAGAAAAGACAATTCGATTCTTTTGTCCTTGATTAGATGAACTTCCATTAACTCCCAACTCAACCATTCTGTTCACGATTTCACAAATCCCACCAGTAATGGCCGCTTTAATCAAAATAAGAAAACTAGTTTCCTTTCTGGAATTCACAAGTTCTGGGAAATATTCTGTAACTGTACGTACGACGTCAACGTCACCAGACAAGCACGCTTCGTCTGCGATATTGACGTCAGAAGAGAAGTTTTCAGCAACTTTACTCTGTCGGCGTGCAAATCGGTCAAAGTTCATTCCAACATGTTCCAAAGTTGCACGGACTATTGATGCATTTTTGCCTTTAATTCCATACTGGATCGTCTCAATATCAGGTTGTATGTTTTCTTGCAGTAGTACTGTTGCTAGGCATTGGTTGTTTTCACAAGCTATATTTAACCAGCATTTGCTCTGTCCAGTTTTTTCGGCAACAACTAGCATATTTTTAACTGATCTGTGTTTCTCATTCTGCATCGCGTATTCTATGAGCAGTTTACTCGAAACGTCTTGTGAGGAAAAAATTTCTTCTTTGCCATTTTGATTGAGAAAATTTGCAAAGGATAACACAAATTTTCTCTCTTCCCAAACAGACATTTTGGACAACAAATCAAAATCTACCTTGTCCCTCTTCGACATTGTTTTGCAGATCTGCTTACTCAGAGTTTTGAAGCATCTACCATCTAAAAGAACTTCGTCTTTCGATCTGCATAAATCACTTTTAGTCCGCATCTGCGGAAGAAGTGACAAATCACAGTGCTTTATCACAGGCTTCAAATCTACTCTGCCTAATAAGCATGCCATGGCTTTTTGAATACATGGATGAGCAAACGTGAACTGATTGGTGTTTCGATCAAACTGCAGAAACGTTTTTCTTGCGTCATGAGCAAATATTTTTAACTGCTTTCTTTCACACGTGAGGTTTTCGTAATGTTCTTCAAGTTTATCCCAGAAGACATTGATTCCTTTCCCAGCGATGTTGTGAAGTTGATTCTCCGAGATTGCTCCATTGCCAAGAAGAACGAGAGCGAGTGGTGCCAATCTGGAAGGTTCTTCCGAGATAATAACTTCTAATTCACCCTGTATAAAGATTTGCGGATCACGGAAGAAGTCGAAAGAACTTTTATGAAGGAACGAATTGTCTTGAAAAATTTTACAACATTTTGGAAAACCAAATGGAAGAGAAACATTGAGTATCTCTGTGGATTGTAAGGGTGATAAAGGAGCATAAGGAAGGACATACCAAGTTAGAAAATCCATTTTCTCCTGAACTGTAAGATTGTTGTTCTCGTGACTTATATCAATCAAAGCGGCCTTGAAAATCTTACTGTTGCGAAGAGAGTTTGGCAAACGCTCGTAAGCGTCTTCACGCATCGTAATGATAACATAGTTGTTCCTGCTTTTTACCTGTAATGCAGTTGCAAGTCGTTGGAGTTTTTCAATCCATTCTTTCTTGTGTTCAAGGGACACCATATCTAGACTGAATAAATCATCTATGAAAATAGCCGTGTTTTTTCCTCCAATTGCTTCGTCGAAGTCAGTAGCTTCAGTAACTCGGAGTGGAGTCTTTGGGTGATTTGCCTGTGTGAAATCGTGCAAAAGTTTTAAAGCAATGGAAGAGCAGCCTTCTCCGGGTTTCGATCTGATCAGCAGAAACTTTTCTCTGTTAAGAATTTCTCTCGAGTTTGTGTAAGCTCTGGTTGTTATATAACTCTGTAGGTGGTCATTATTCTCTTCCAGCATGGCAAGTGTTTCTTCTGTAAATATGAATCAAGAATTTCATTACAGATTTATTGGCATCATTATGACCACTACTACTTAATGAAGAAAAATCCGACAAGAAAACGTTTATTTTACCCTCCAGAATTTCACGCCTAGTTCGTAGATCTTTAAGAAATTTTCTTTGTTTTGTTGATCCTGGAAAAAAAAAGAGAAAGAAATCAAGATGCTTTATACGCCATTTAAAACGCGAGTTGAAGAAACACGATAAATGTTACCCCTCTGTAGCGATCTGGTTATTGTCTGATTTCCTTTTATGGCTACATTGGAGTCATTGATGACGATATTGGTCTGTTTGATATCACCATTTTCAAAATCTACGTAAGAAAGAGAAAATGTTTTAAATTATCAATTGTAAGAATGAATTCCGTACATTGGTATTTAGCTGTTTATCATCTTTATACACAAGTCCTACGAACGTCTTGGTACCTTGATATGTGTAATTTTGTTTATAAATAACTAAAGCCATTTTACACTATTTTTCTAGCTTTCGACTTGCATTTAGCTCAAGTAGGCGATTAACAAATTTTGTAAAAAAAAAAAAAATAGAAAAAAATAGTACAAATAAATTACCTTTATTTAATTATTATTTTTAATTACCGAAACTAAGTATACCCTGGCTGTAATAAGAGTTGCAAGCCTTATCCTATTATACATATTAAGGATACCCTACGTTCTGAGGGCCTGCGTCTCTATCTACCTGTAACTTACTTCTCGTTTTCCTGTTCTTGTGCTTGGCTGTCTGTATTCGTGGTAGTCGAAGAGTAACAGTACTTCGTTCAATGACTTCAGGATCGCCATCTCCTCTTCTGGGCGAGCTCTTTAGTCTGTTTTTTCTCGGGGGAGAAGTTCGTTTACTACTTTTTTCTTCCATCCTTTGAGGCGATCTCTTGTTGGCGGTATATTTTGCTGTTCGAGGACGAAAGGTTGTATCTCTTGTCTCGGGTCTTCTCGAGAATACATGGCGGGGTGAATCTTGTCGTCTGTTCCATAACAGTGACGTTCGTGGTGGAGAATCTTTTATGTCACTTCCTCTTTTAAGTGACCTGTGATTAGCACTTCGTCCTTCTTCTCGGGGTGATCGAGGAAACTGTGAGGGAACTGTTGGTGTGTAAAAATAGCTGTATAGGCAAATTAAGCAATAACCATATAATGTACATATCATAAGAAATTAAGAAAACTGAATAAGCAGCTGTCCTTCGTTTTATTTCTCATTCATTTATTTTATATATTTATCTTATATTTAACTATACAAATATGATGACGAATTAGGATAAAATGTTTTGATATGAACTTTTAAAAAATAATATCTCTAGAAATGAAATATTTTATAGATATAATAATTTATATTCTGTAAAGGTCATTGCGTTCGTGTACTTACGTTCCCGCCGTTTCCTGGTAACGGGGCGTGGTTGACGCTGAGGAATAGGCGGAAAGACGCCTTGATTTTCGTCATTCGTCATATTCCACCATTCCAAAGACTCCGTCCGCGTCCCCCGCTGCCTTAGAAGTACTGCATACAAAAGCAATACACAAATAAAAACTTTTCTTTCCACCTTTGAAAATATTTGTACCGTTTCATTGCATTCTTTAAACTCTTCTTCGCTATTTTAAATTAGAATGAGATCATATCTATTTATGTAGATATGTTCAAACCCAAAACTTTATCAGTAATACCATATCCATTTCTGTTAAAATTTTATAGTAACATTTTTTTTAAATCGATACGGATAATGCTTAAACCTGGATCTAACCCGTGTTGGAATGAATTTTCACGAGAAATAATAGAACATATCTGGCTTCATTGTCTGATCTCTGTGTGTGTTTTTTATTTTACTGTTGGTCTATGGCTGTATAGATAAGTTTTTCTGTTTTCCTTTGTTTTGTTGTACGTTCATCTGAGATGAAAACTCAACTAAGCTCTATCCTTCATCTGTCTGTCGGCATCGACTTTACTTTTGCGTATATAATTATATGTATAAATTTCACAAAGCCGATTGAGTGTACTCGATTAGTTTCTCTAATTCTTCAAGAGTATAATTACACACACACACACACACACACACACACACACACACACACACACATTATATGAAAGTATGATATGAAGTAAAGAAAAGAATACTCAATCGGCTTTGTGATATATCTATTATATTCTACTGGTATATATATATATATATATATATATATATATATATATATATATATATATATATATGTGTGTGTGTGTGTGTGTGTGTGTATATATATATATATCTCTCTCTCTCTCTGTGTGTGTGTGTGTGTGTGTGTGTGTGTGTGTGTGTGTGTGTGTGTGTAAATAGTCAGAACGCCAAAAATAACTCAAACGGTTTCATTTTCTTGAACTTTTGAAGAATGAAAGTGAAACCGGTTGAGTTCTGGTTTTCCTTTTTTTATGCGTTCTGCTCTCTCTCTCTCTCTCTCTCTCTCTCTCTCTCTCTCTCTCTCTCTCTCTCTCTCTCTCTCTCTCTCAAACCGTTGGTTACGAAGATGTCGATACTTTAACTGTTGGATCCAAAGTAAAATGCAATACTGATATAGAAAACATTAAAATGACGTGGTAGCTCAGAGGTTAGAGCATTCGCTTCGTAACCGGGAGGTCGTGAGTTTGAGCCCCGCTCATGCCATGTTCGCGTCAAACCTAACACGTAAACATAGGTAGTGATTGCTCCTTCATCAAACGCTCGGCATTTAGAAGTGAGAATTATGGGCTTTTCGGATATGACCTTAAAAACAGACGTCCCGTGTCACGACATGCGTTGGCACGCTAAAGAACCCTCACTGAGCGCTACGTATAGGTCTAAATTTGTGGCACTTCACCTACAGCTGGTGACGTCTCAATATGAGTGAAAAAGTATCGACAGGACGTGAAACAAACAAATTAAAATAACGAACGACGCGAACTTTAAACGACCTATTCCGTTCTCATGATCAGGACAAAGTTAAATGTGACTAAAGGTATAAAAGATGTTCAAAAAGCTAACATTTAATCTAAACTAAAACTATAAACGTATATACAGTATAAATGACCTGTTTATTGGTTTTGGCTTGCTATTCATTATGTTTAATCGATCGGGAGCGAATTATAACACGTCCTATTCGTTCATTGAGATGATCACATTTCCATCAGCTCAATGGACAAATGGGAATTGTGGATCAGCTCAGTGGACAAACATACAGAAACAATGGCCAAAACTTTATTGCATACAGTAAATTATTCATTGCGAAGAAAATTATTTAAGAAATAAATTTCATTTTTGAAAACACACGATTCTTCACGCTGCAGTACACCGGCGTAGTCCCCATGTGTTTTCAAAAGTGAAGTTTTTATATTTATGTTCTACTTTCATTTCTGTCGGAATTCCCAGCCATAAAATAAACGTACTATATTTATCAAAATTCATACACGCATTGTTCATAACTGCAATGCATTTATGAGGATATTACTATCATTACAATTTGTAAGGATATCAAAGGCAAACACATCGGAAATATAGATCAATACTATATAGAACAAAATTCGATTCTTTATCATTTCATCTTGTCATATACACATCTTAATGATTTTTTTTTTTCATGTAATCTTCCAACACACATATGTCCAGTAACCTTGAATTTTAATATTCAGAAGTTCATGTATTTGAAATAAATAAGGATAAGGATAACCCCGGCTTCTTAAATCTTACATATAAATATAGGTTCTGGTATAGGTGAGATGGTCACTCGTGGATACTGCTACTGGGATTAAGTACAGTGTCGGATTTAGGATTTCCAAGGACACCTAAGGGCGGGTATGATCTATAAAGGGCCCGGGGTTTTGCCCCACCGAAAAATATTTTTGATATGAAGCAAAACGGTAAATTCTAAGCTGTGTTTTGGATACAAAGGGCTTTCATATAATATTATGATATAGAAATTTAGAGAAAGTTATTTAATGCCTTTAAAGGGGTTACGAAACGGCAACTTTAAAATATTTGTTGATTCAGAAAGGGGCCTCCCTAGACCCGCTAGTGAAGTAGGATGATGGGATGCCCACCTTACAATGATGTTCCTGGACATTATATACTATTGCTTTGGTCTGTATTGCAGAGAGACACTCTTTTATGGTGTGTCCTCCCACTGCAGATAGTGTTGCTGCAGTCACTCAAACGAATCTTGCAGAGCAACTTTATATACCATTTTCCATTTTAAAGCAATAAATCTATTCAGAGTTGTCGTTCGTTCCTCAGATGACCTTTGTCAACGTCTCAATGGAATTTTTTTCAATTGCTCTGTTCAAACAAGTTAATCTGACAGTGCACTCTACAACATGCATTCCAGATCCATTTTTCACGAGCTGATCTTTGATTTCGTTCCGTATCCGCGTTACACCCTAAAAATCATTACATTATTGGAAATTGTAAAACCGTCTGCACTATCAAAGTGAAACTTTTTACTTTGATAGTGCAGACGGTTTTACAATTTTCAGTCACCTGGAACCATTAAGGACTTCAGTTTATGAACTAAAATAAGAAATTCAACTTAAAAAATTATATAAAATGTTGCAAATTCTATGTAATTGCTTGTTGCAATGCACAAACATTCTGTTTAGTCGTACAGTGCCAGGGCCCAGCTAAAACTCGATCAAAAAATAATACGCATTTTTCTGAATTCATTTCTGGATATCTTGGGAATTGTATGGAATTTCTGGATCAACATTGGTAGTAGTGTAGATTGGTTATGTGTGATCGTATTAGAATACAGAGCAAAATTTTAAACCTAATGGTTTACTGACTTTTCATCGGCAAATTTGGGTACCCTCTATTTAGAGTTCTATATCTTTATTTTTTAATAGTAAATTGGAATCCAAGCGATATAATTGCCTGTGCGTTGATCCATTGGGAATATCAAGTTACTGCCTTTCCGTTCAGAAATTTCTGGATCCACCACTGTTAATCCTCGGAGAAATAAGCAGATTCTTATTATCGGGATCGGTATTCTAGGTTTTTCGTTTTGTTTCTGCAATCCAGTACATAATTATTTTAAATTTTCATTGTTCAGGGTTAAACACATATTTATGTTTATAATTTAAAACATCATCATTTTAAATTAAGTAAAGCGTATTCTTTAGCAATTTGTGAAATCAAATTAAGATTTTTCACTACAATTTCGTTTCATCGCTTTTGATATTTACGATTTATTAAAGTTATGTATGCAAAATTTAAGGAATTCACAAGTGGAATGATGGCTTAAAATTAGGCTATGATGTGAAATTTGACGAACTCTGGGTTGTAAGTACATTTCATTTTTAAATTTTATCCCAATGAATTGATGTATTTGGTCGGAAATCTCAAATGATGTAGCCTTCCTTCCCGTGGCCGCGTATGGTTTCCACAGTGATTATGACGCTTCGTGTGAATGCGAGCAGATAGAGAATCAAAAACAGAATGTTTTGATGATTTGTGCACATATATGTCCGCTGTTTTCAGTATCATAATTTAAATATTATATGTTGTTGTTTAGTAGAAAATGGAAACGATGCAGAAATACTTGAATAGATCAACAGAGTTTTGTCCCTTTAGGCCTACTGGGCTTTTCACAATCGTCTTTGGAATAAATTAGATACTTTCAAATTTACAAAACATTTCGGTGTCCATTTTCGAATATGATATTTTGAAATCTTATATTTTTTTATTTGACAATTTGCGTGCAGTTTATCGTAAGAGAGTAGCGGTTTTAAATGATTGGGTCACAGGTCCAGGCATGCACTACGTCGTTAAAACATTCCACTATGCAGTAGGATTGTTAATATTGTGCACCAGATCGATTATGAATACAACACAAGGAAAACAAAAGACAAATAATAAGGAAATTTTGAAATAGTTTAAAGTGGATGAGTTCTTTACTCTTAATTCCTTTCCCCAGTCCAATAGAATAATATAATATAATTTTGTCCCCTCTCAAAAAATCAGGTCAGTATAGAAAAGCCATAATTCTAAAGATAAGACATATTATGTATCCTGATCCTAAAGCAAATAAATGATTCTGTAATGCAAAATACTGTGTTGCACAGAACCCAAGTCCTTATGTTTTATCCTTAATCTTTTTCCTGCAGTGATGCACTACCTATTTTAAATCCAAGAGGAATTTTTTAGGATACAGGCATGAAGAAATGTCAGGAGCAGTGTATAAATGACAGACATATCACTGATATCTTCATCATTGGATCAAACTGTACAGTGGAAGGGAAATGTTTCATCTGTGAAAGGGAATATATTCATTCTTTGTCAAAAGGGGAAAGGTGCCCTTTACAAGTTGTAAAAAGAACCCTGAATGATATGTGTTAGAGTCGGAGTAGCAAACCATTTCCCTCTTCCTCTATTCGTGGTCATCTTTAACACCCTCCCCCCACCCTTCCCCCACACCTTATCATTTTCAAAGAAGCAGATGTGAAATCCTTTTACATTACATTTGTACATCTGATTTACAAAATTTCTCAGACTGGATATGATATTACCAATATGCAAGGCCTTTCCCAAACATTTTTCAATATAAGTATACCATTCTATATTTCATGAATAGGTAAAAAAAAAAAATTGAAGAACTTCTAAACAGATCAAGACATAATCTACAATTGACATTAAATCTGTTCAATGTCTAGTTTTACACAGCACACTAACAATATGAAGTTAACACAGCAAACCATTTTACCTTAAAAGGAAAGTCTGTTCCAATGATGAGCTAGCAAAATTCATTTACCAAGTGGTTATCAATTGAAATATTTTTAGTTCAGTGTTGAAAAATTGGCAGAAGAAAATGGAATTAACATGTAATTAAAGCTCTAGATATAATGGCTTGCTTCATCAAAAGTGCATGTGTTGGATAGATATTTGGCATAATGTACCAGTCTGTCAGTTCACACAAAGAGCAGTGGAGAGGAATTATGGTAAGCCTTTTGTTCAATATTTGTATTAACTTATTTGTGCAATATTCAATGGGCCATACCTAATATCATAAATTTACAAGTGTGAGCTGTTTTGGTACTGCCTATTTTAGCAGTGGAATTTGGACAGTGACTTAAAATACGTGTACAACTTAATTACATATACAGTTATATGTATGTATGTTCATTGGTGTTGTTGAAAAGGATATAGAACTTTTAAACTTTGAAAATAAGGTATGAATTTTTAGATGCTGTACTTAATTGGAAATGTAAATGTTAGATAAATTCATTAACAATACTTTAAAACATTTTAATTAATTATTATTTTTGAAAGAGATTTTATAATTCCAAAATAGATTCATGTGGAATTTTATCACTGGCACAGCCCACTTTTGGTTTGCAGAGAGACACTCTTTTATGGTTAAGAATGCATTTGAGCATTTCATTGAATTTAATGAGTGTTACTTTAACCGATATAAACAACCACATGTTTTAGTGATCATAATTTGTTTAAGTACAGTAAAGAACCAGCAGTGTAGAATTTGGCCGACGTTCAACTCTAGGTCCTCATTTTGTCTGTGTACGTGTACAGCACAAGCCTTATTGATAAGTCTTCTTTTAAATGGAAAAATATTACAAACAATTTAATAGAGGAAAACTTTGGGACCAAATTACTCATTAATTGTCAACCTTGCTAAGACTGGCTCCCTGTGGTAATGGGTTGGCTCGATCTCCAGTGTGAGGAATTCAGGATGACTTTTCCGTTAAATTTTGATGGATAAATTTTGTCACTTGATTGTATTATTTGTGTTCATTTTACACCTGAAAAGGTAGGTCAATCATTTAAACAATACACCTGGGACCAGAGCTTGTTGCTATTGTAGGATGTCAATTGTGCAGAATTGTTTTGTTGCCTTTCATAATTGTGCTCTGGAAAGTGAATTATTGATGGGCTAATTAATTCTGACCATGCTCCAGAATTCAGAATAAAACATGTATTAAATTAGCTTATTGATGAGAAATTTTTCCCCCACTAATTTCAATTGTATATTGATATCTTAGTTTTGTATAATATTAAAGATAAGAAAAATTTTAAATAGTTTTTAAAAATAAAACTATACATCGCATATCAGGCATCATTATAGGGCAAACACACTGTAAGCCTTTCTTATCTTAAACAGTATTTGATTTTTTAATATTAATTCCACTAAACACCTTCTTTGGTATGCTGGACCACTACTTGGGCCAGGGTCCCATTCTGGAGACAGTCCAATTGCTTGACATGATTTAATATTCAGTAAATGTCTAATTTTCTTCTGATGTTGTTTTAATGCCATAACTGGATTAGGTTGGTGTTTAACTCTCTGTGCTAAATACATGTCTTCCACCCCCCTGAGTACAAGGTGGGTTAGGTGGATGTGGAATGCCTCTTATCTCCATACAGCTATAGAAATAATTTGTCATCACTTTAAATGGAATCATTAGGGAAGGTCAAACCCGCAATATTTGATATGATTGTACAGATGTGTGTTGTCGCCAAATTAAACAAATGATAAACAAAGCATGATTGTCTTTTCGCTGCTCATTGAAGAAATTCAGTACAGTACGTTGTATATACACAGAAAAATTTGTGAACAAAGTGCACATAGTTAAAGTAGATCAAGTAAAATGAAATACTTTCAAATTACCTGTAATTTACTTTAAAATATTAGCCCTGTGTTAATGTTTTCAGCATTTTGAAATTGGTATAAAGTGGAATGATTTGAATATTTGTAAATTTTCATGCTACCCTTGAAAAAACCACAAAAATTGAGCCTTCACAGTAAAAAAAAAAACAACAAAAAAACAAAACAAAAAACCAAAACACCGACTTTTCAAATTCCACCAAGCTGCCTGCTCAGTCAGTACACCTGATGATAAATTTTCAATAGTACATTTTTCTGTTAGCTCCAACAAGGAGAGTATGTTTCTGACTGTGATGGTGTTTTTGTTTAATGTGTCAATGTGTCTGTGTTAATCTGTAAAAAAGATTATGTAAAAACTAAAGCACCAATTTCAATCAAATCGTAAAATTTTGGGAATTATTTGAGCAATAGAAAATTTGCAGATCATGTAGCAGAGTATGTTGATTTTATACTGCCAAGCTGGAGAGTTTGATCAATGCTGTAGACAATCACACTAACTGAACAACAGCAAGCTTAGTCAGTCCTCTGCTGAGTGACCATTTCATACACGAGTTACACAGAAAGTTTGGGGAACTAGGCAGCTATAGGTTTTATTTATTTATTTTACATCTCATTAAAAACTTTTCACTCATATTGAGACATCAAAGTAAAGTATGTGTACCACAAATTAGTGCTGAGGTCCATAGCAATGAGGGATCTTTAATGGTGGATTCATTTTCCCACCAGAACTCCAAGTGGAGTTTTCCCACCAACACTCCTAAAAATGAAACTGAGACTCAGCCTCTCAAGTAATTTCTCAATCTATAGTAGAAATATACATCAAGCATTCAGTATTTCATTTCATTGTGTAAGATACATACATGTATCTGGAGATCTGGAGAGCAGATGGCACACTACCTGGAATTCACTGAGATGTTTCTGCATGAGTGATTCCAAGACTTTTTGACCAGATGATGTAATTTACATGATAATTATTTCAGGACCATGATGAATATTGAATGAGATGAACAAAGGACATCAAACAGTCAGCTGATTGTCACAGTGTACATCTACCAGTACATTTAGCAGTGTACACCTGCATGATATTTCCATAATGGCATACCTGGGATATAGTGAGGATTTTGAACTAGATGATGACGGGATTCTGAGAGACTCAATATCATGTAAGTAATGGCTGACACAAGGTTATTTTATTAGTTAACCAGGTCTGCAGACCTTGGGGTGTATGGAATACAACCTGGGATAAATCTCTGTACATCCGTGATTGAACCTGAATCCTATTTAACTAGATGGTATCACATGTAATTATTTATTGATTGAAATAAGGAAATTTGTGTAAGATATTTTTCGTACTTTACGAGCTGGGAGTAAATAATGTGTTGTCACAAATTGTGACAAATATGTTCTAGTGGAAGCAACATCATTAAAAAAAATGTTCTTTGCATTGTGATATCACCTTGTTTATCTCCAGCTTCAGCAGAGTGTACGAAAATAGAGCATAGCAGCTATATAGCACTAAGAAGTTGAATGAACATCTGACTAAGCTAGCCCTACACAGGATAACAAGTGTTAATTGATAAAGCGAGTTCAACAGAACTCGATGTCTACAGCTTAGAAGTTAGGCTAGCTGCTATGATCTTGAATGCATCTCAGGATGTTAACTAATCAGAACTCCTCTTACAAGTTGTAAAGGAAATAATCTGTTTTATTACTGGCTTATATGGTTTACATTATAGTACACTGTTCAGAGACTGTACAGTGGAAAGCTTTACTTAATGAATTCTTTAAACCTGAAGGTACATTAGTCAATCAAAATACAAAACATGAAGTCTGAAATGTTATCATATCCTAAATGGTGAAATTTCCATAACTCCATCTGTTGTTAATCGTGTGAATTCAGAGGTTCACTGTTATAGATGGGGATTCTTTATGCAATATTAATATATTGCACTAAGAAAAAATACAATTATAGGGGAATGGACATGATATTTGATCTGTTGAAATTGACAGTTTTTGGTTATAGAAATAAAGATCTTTTGTGAATAAATTCCTTAAAAATATTAATTATTTTCACACAGGATACTTTTTGTATTTACATAAACCCTGGCTCCCTAAATCATGTTTGTAAACATGGTTTTAGTCTTTATCTAGAGTGAGACGAAAGCACATGCATTTTATAGGACTGTAAAGAAATGCTTGCAAACCACATGTGCATGGTGAGAGCACCAAGATTTCAAAAAAGTAATTAAATAGCATTGAACATTTTGATGTCAAGTAATGCTAAATCATTCACTTGACTGTGTGTGAATTACCATTCAGAAGTCTGTATGGGACTTGCATGTATGTGAGAGATTTTAATTACCATATTGTATATGCCTGAAGATTCTACAGATAAATATTGAGCAAATGATATTGTAACAGCAGTTCTGATGATCTGTAATAAATGTACCATGTCATTTTTCCTTCTTTTTTTTTCCCTTTTGTAAAACATGAATTATAAGTATGTACATAGAGCATACTGTGGTGTCAAGGTGGTTAATTGCTTAAACAAGTATGAAGTATGATTTCATCATCAAGAGTGATACAAGCCTTCAAGTATTCCATAAGAATTTTTATGATATTTTCTAAAATAATAAACAAGGTGTTGTGTTTGTAAATAAGAGGTTTTAGGGTCCAAATGATACATGATGTGAATATCTAATAAATCATGCATAAAAGAATTAGACATTCTAATTTTTTAAGTGAAAAATATTTATGAAAATTGAAAATGTTAATTATTATTTTTTAAATCTATGGCAAAAATCTTCAAAAATCATGTCACTTAGGAAAAACGTTTACAAATGTATTTCAAAAAGAAATTGAAATGAAATGGCTAAAATTCAGAAATAACAAAAAACTGTTGTAATTTTCATTTTTAAATTTTTATTTTAAAAAAAATGAGCATTTATACTGAGTCTTCTTCACAGGTTTTATTAGATATTTATATCATGCATCAATTAAAAGCAAAATTTGGATCTTAAAATATCTTATTTACAGACAAAACACCTTTTTTAATATTTTGGAAAAAAATTACAAAAAATTCATATGAAACAATCGGGGGCTTATATCACTCTTTCGATGGTGAAATCATATTTCATTGAACGTGTTTTGATGAGCCACCTTAAGTAAACTCAACTCGACACTCAGGTATAGTAACACTGACATCAGGCTGATGTCTCAGCTTTATAGGGGTGTGGACACAATTTTTGATCGATTGAAATTGACAGATTTTTGATCATTTATAAATAAGTGGATTGAAAATATTTTTATTCAGGATATATTTAGTATTCACATAAAAATTTCAGTTCCCAAAACTGTGGTTGTCATCACGCTTTTCATAGCCAGGAAACCACATGTGGAGGTGAGAACACCAAGGTTTCTAAAAAGTACGGCAAAAGCATTCAACATTTCAATGTAGGTTAATGATAAGTCAATATAGGGAACAAGCAGAAAGAAGAAATAACAGAAAATATTTGTTGTAAAAGCTTTTTTCATTGAATCCATCAACTTTAAGCCATGCTGATTGTTGAGTCACGTGACATGTAAACATAAACGGGGCTCGTGTCTTGATTTGAAAATGAAAAGTTTAGATGTCTCATATACATCTTTGGGTCAGATTTTTAAATCTTTGTTGCTACGATTTATATGAATCTAATGCTATCATATTTTTATTGATTAAATGTCTAAATAATTTTGTACATGGACTTTTAACAATGGATTACAGATCAAGTTTTGAGTGTGAGCTTTGTTGACCTGTTTTTGAAAGAGTTATGGACCTTGAACTTTGCAAATTATGATACAAATCAGTGTCCTTTGTGATGCTTGGAATCACAATGAAAATATTGGTTGAAATGATATCATGTTTTTTTATGAAATATACACCTAGCATGCTACAATATGATATTGTAACCTCATGCGTCTAAAAGATTTAATGCATTAAAAATTCCCACTCTTGTTCTGTATGAAGTGGTATTAAAGAGTTATAATTAATGTTTTATTACAGTGAGTGAAGAAAAATAAATCAATTGTAGCATGTCAATTGATTTTGGTCAATCATGGTTTTATCTTACCAACCAAGAACACAACATTAACTTCAAACTTTGTGCTTGGTCAATATTAGGCTTTTAGTTGGTGCGATAAAATCCTGGATTAAACAAAATCAGTATATTATAACTATGTAATGTTATGGAATTTCAGTCTTATACTAATAATACAGAAAGACGCCTATTGATTTCTAAATCAGTGGATCATAGGTGAGAGGTCATAGACTGTGTCCCCAATGTGTATGTATAAGACTGAAATTCCATAACATTGTTGTAAGTTTTGCTAGAGTCCGAAGATGCATTCATGGATTCCTGTTTCGACTTTGTTGTGTCCCAAATAATTTTGCTGCAGTCATTTTTGTGCTGCAGAGAACCCAGGGACATTATAAACTGTATCACTCAGTTTTCAATTTCATACATGCTGCTTAGAGGTTTGATAAGGATTAAAAATGACTCAAAGGTCAATAAACCACAGGTCAAGGTCATACAATGTTTGGAAACAATGTAAAGAACTCCTTTGGTCTTTTAGCCTGACATACTTGTTGAAGAGATTTTAAGTAGAGAGGAGAAAAGGACTGTACATTTTAGGTCAAGATGTCAAGGTCACAGGAATTGATTGTCAATATCTTACATTATAGTGAGGGTGTTATTCTGTAAAAAGTGCCTTGCTGTTGTGTGGGAGATGCTCCATTTTTCAGCATCCATGCTATTAATCATATCCATACATAAACTAAGAGAAATTATTTAAACTCTCCATTTGTCAATATTTATAAATTTATATCATCAGCAGACTGGTAGTAGTGTTTAAAATGAAATCAAATTTAAAAGGGATTTAACAGGGCTTGAATCGATTAGCCCATCCACTCACTGAGGAGTGTAAATTTCTTGGTACTAATCCCTCTCGCTGTCCATTGCTTTTTCTGTATTTCATGGAGTCTTGAGTTCAGCTTGTCCCCAGAGTACAATGTTGACTGTTGACTCTACTACTTCACAGCACTCCATATAATGACAAGGGCTATCCCTCCATTGATTTAAAAACTGATTTCTCTGACTTTGTTGACATTCAATATTAGGAGAGAGTTTTAGTGAAGGTAGATATTGCTACAACAAATGATAAATGAAGGGTTTGTCTAGAGCCACTTCTGAGGTTAGACTTGCACTGTGAGGTTAAACCGGGAGTTTAGAGATTTAAGACTACACCAGGAGGTTAGAGGACTAAGTTATTGGGACAGGATGTGTATTTTATGTAATGCTGGACTCATACTGTGTCTTAGCTGGGTTGAATACAGTTTTTAATATAAAGGTAAGAAGGAATCTAGGATATTTAAAAGCATTATTGAATCAGAAATCTTTGCATTTAAAATTTCATTACAAAATTTAAAAATATAAGATTGACATTTCATGTTCATATTTGTTGTACCTGATTGTATTTTAATACATTATCAATATACCAGAAAAAAAAGACACCTCAAGGTTTTATTCAACAAGTCTTGACTATCAGTAAATTCTGCAAAAAAGACACCTCAAGGTTTTATTCAACAAGTCTTGACTATCAGTAAATTCTGCAAACAGAAGTTTTAATGACTAGCACAATTTCTGACTGAAATCTGTTTCTGACCTGTTATAGACTTCACACTTTGTTTACCTTTTAAATTATCAACACTTAATATCATTTACCCAGCAATTAATTTAAAGATTAACACTTTGAGTAAACTTGACTTGCCAAATCAAATATAGACAGGATTTGGGGGCTATGAAATAGGTGATCAAAAGGTGCCATTCTGATGCAGGTATATGTACAGTTTATTTACTGTCATTAAAATATTTATGAAAAGATTTTGTTTCTTTTCAAATCATAAATTAAACTGAGGTTGTTTAGCTGTATGAAAAGTGGATTTCAGATAATGAAAATGATATGTGTCTCGTGCTCTCTTTGGCAGATTTGTACGTTCAGAATGTGGGTTATTGGATTGTGGAATCATATTTAAACTGGAATTAAGTTTCAGGACTAACAAGGCCCCCTAGATTTAGCCAGAATGGATTCTCCTTATTTATGGTGGTGCATAATGAAAGAATGTTTTTTGGATGGCTTTCAAATTTCAAAGGAATTTATTTCATTGCTCGTAAGCAAGTTTTTTTTTTTTTATTGAGAGTCAATTTCCTCAAAACATTGATTGAATGAATATATAATACAGAATGGATGTTTATTAATCCCCATCAAATGCTGGTAGGTATTCAGAGAAAAGATATAGATTCAATTTATAACCGGATTTGAAATCTGTTAGGGAAAAAACTGGGCAAAATAAGATGGAAGCATAAAGATAACTGGGTCAAGTGAGTTTGAGTGATTTAAATCCATTACTCTACAGTTACACTGACCATTTAGATATTTGCTGATGACCCGATTTATCAGTCATCTGACCAGTAGTATTGATGTGATGACATTGAGAACAGGGGGATTGGTCTTAAATATAATTGTAGGAAATATTGAAGTGGCATTAGTGTACATGCTCTATATACCTCATTGATACAGTCACAGAGGCAGGAAATATTGATTAAAAGTGCACAATAGATAGAGTTAGAAGTGGTTAAAATTTAATTACTGCCATAGAGAATAATCTATGATGGTTGTTAAAACTTACAAATAGTTCTTGTTTAGCCTTACTTGTATCTTAGTATATATCTGTTGATTTCAGTGATGGAAGATCGGTATAGCAAACTAAGTGATAATTAGTACCAGTAGCAGCACTGTATAATGGAAGTTGACTGGTCTGGCATCTGTTTATTAGTATTCAGAATAGCTCATATTACCTGATTTTGTGCTTATGTTCTGGATCAATACACAAAGTACAGATCTTTTATGATTTGTTTCCTTGCTGTACAATTTCTTGTTAGACTTCTGAATAATATTTCATTTTTGTATTTTTAGCTGGAGGTGGGATTTTGATCGACGATGATGGAATTATAAGGGACAGTTTTGACACACATAGCAAATACACAGCAGGCTCATCGGGGACACATTGGACAGACTCGGGGCTTGAGCGAGACAAACAGAGTGCAGGAAGTAGTTCGACTCTCAGACACTCTGACCTTCACTCGTTCCCAAGCTATGATGATGTGTCGCATCCTCTAGGAGAAAATGCTAACATCAGTGATTTAGAGGCCTCCAAAGATGAGCTGAGTTTTGACCGAGATTCTATGGTGGATGGTGATGAACTGGACAACAGCCGACCATTTCTCAATCATTCTAAATTTGGTGATCGGAGCTTACAGAGCAGCAATAGAAGCAGTTTTGATCATTCTCTAGCTTTTGAAAACACAGACCCAAAAAGTGCATCAGAAAAGGATTTATTTGACCCAGAGTACTTCAAACAGCTACAGGAGCTAGGTGTGTTAGTGGATGGTGCAGAATTTGAGAATACAAAAAACTCACTAAATGAGTTTGAGGAATTAGAGGCACATGTGTCGCGGGATAATATCGAGTTGAGTGATGATGATGGAGATTCAGATGAAGACATTGAGGAATTCTTAAGGAGAACTCCAACACGAGAACAGTTGCTAGGGGATTATATGGGACATCGTCATGGTGATCGATATCACGAAGCAAGCCGAGACAGTCATGATCAAGATGATGTAGCATCTAGAACTCGCCCGAGTACAGCAAACTCAGGCAGAACTATTGGAAGTGAACCATTCCCAGAGATATCCCCAGAGGAAGCATTGCAGCTGTACCAGGAACAGCTGGGATACAGGGACGAATTAGAAGACATTGTGGACAATGACGCAGAGAGTATAGAGTTTCAGGAATCCCAGCAGACACCACAGGAACAAGATGACGATGAAATCTTCATCATAACCAGTCGTATCTCAGATCATCCAAGCCCTGCCAAAATCAAAGCTTACCATAATGAAAAGGATGCACCTTCTATGAGTCCAAGGTCAGTCACCCCAAAATCAAACCAGAGCAGTCGGCCAACAAGTCGAGCAAGTGAAGGGATAAGCAGTCGGGGCAACACACCATACCGGGAAAGGGAAGTTTATAGTCATAACAGGTCTCTTGATAATGATTCTCGGAGAGATGGTTCAGTGACCCCAGTATCTGCTATCAATACTGACTCAAGGCCATCCACAAGACAAGGGTCAAGGTCAGGGACACCGATTCAGCGACCTGATTCTGCAGCCAGCCAGAGATCAGCAGCATCTGAACGGTATTCACCTCATTCCAGATCAAAAAAGAGTTCCTCTAATCAGCTCTCTAAATCTCGATCCCAAGAGAGTTTTTTTGAGAAGGAGAACGAGTCCCCAGTTGCAAGTAGAAAACAGGGAGAAAAAATGCCAAAACGCTTACTTCCCAAACCGTCAGAAATCAACACACCTTTAAAGGTGAAAAGTAAAAGCACCACAAACATATCCTCAGGAAAATCAAAACCAATGAAACCCAAATATTCTTCTATGTCAATGTCTCTGGTGAATATCGACATTGGGGAGGGGGACGACCATAGTGAGGTTGTAAGTGCCTCCTCGGATAAATCGCGGACAGAATTGTCTTCCAAACTTCACCAGGAATTTAATAAAAGGAAACAAGCTACTGAACTTGTCCAACAACTTCAGATGGACTATGACAAGCTGTTGTCTAAGTATGCACAAGCAGAGCTGACCATTGATCAGCTCAGACTGGGTGCCAACGTTACCCTACACACCAACTCTCCCACCCCCCTGCAGGCCAGCCAGGGGCTTCTTCCATCCCCCCAGCAACCCCAAACCATCCAGATGGGACAAATGGGACGAGGAGTGAAGTCTCCTTCTCCATTCCAGGGATCCTTGGGCGTGGCCAGTCCTATTGCTCTTACAGGTTAGGGGATGTCTCAAAAGTTGGCATCATTACAAGATATTTGATACGTAGAAAAAGTGTGTAATCTACATAACAACACTCTCATATTAAATTAAAGACAGAGCTTTTTCTATGCAGAAATTTAGGTTAACATTTGCAAATTAACATGTTAGGAATAGCTGGTTTACAGTGTATTGAATGATTTAAGGATTTATGAGAGAATTAATAATTCATAGTAAGTGTATTGTGCTTAGGTTTTCAAAGTCCTGGAAGACTGGACTTTTGTGAATGCTTGAGAGTTTTTGATGAAAAAGCAAATAGGGACCTTATGTACTTAGCAATAAAACTTTGAGTTTCTTTATGGCTCACTTAGAGATTTTAATGACACATTGTTAACAAGTGTTAAGGTTGTATGACTTGAAGATAACGAGTGTATTTTTTGTGTCAGTGTTGTGCAGTTTTAAAGACATGTATCCACATGTATGGCGAATTTCCCTCATTCGAGAAGCTCCGAGCAATGACACTGATAAATCGGATGGAAACTTTAAATGCCATTCAGTTAGATAGCTGGTCTCATATTTCAATAATTTACATGGGTATATATGCTCTTAAAAACCTGTCACACATTTTAGACTATTGATAAGTTTGTTGTTCTAGGAGTCTAAATAATTTTGGTTAGAGTTCAACTTTTTATTTTTTAAGAAAATATTTTGATTATAGGTAACTGGACTAGTTTTTGAAGTTATAAAAGACGTGTATGACATGTAGATGAATTTGGACAATTAATTTGAATTTATTTGATGCCCTTTAGTTACTTGATTTGGACAGATCTAGTCATTGATCCACATGTACCTATCTCCATCCACTAATCCAGGTCCTTTAGGGTTTCATTTTTTTCACAAAGTAAAAATTAGAATGTAATGAGGATTGATGTAGCATTGATCCAAAGGGACTGTGTATTGGAATTTAGCCATCACTTCTTTCTTTATTTCAATAATGAATAAAAGGATTTATATAAAAAAAAAATTTTTTTAAAAAAAAGAAAGAAAGAAAAAAAAAAAAACCAACAAAAGAACTCCACAATGATACCAATAAACTTAATGAAACACATCTAATTCATTTCTGGATTTTAAAAATTCATTTTAAGAGATCATCCCTGAACATTTCAAACTTGACTGTCAGTGCATGCTGTAATGTGTTTTTATTACCACACACTGTTAATATTGTTAATGCAATATTGTGCAAGACAAAAATCTCATTTGGACTATTTTATATTTGTAAATTTTGCCTACCAAGTTTTTTCTTCTTTAATTATTTCTGATAAAGGGCCACACATATTTAAAAGAAAAATACAGGTACTTGTATTCAGAAATGATTTTTTTTTCCTTTTAAAAACAGTAGTGTTGAGTCAGCTTTAATCAGATTATTAAGATGTGGCAGTTGATTGTCTGTAGGTCTAATTCCATTGTACAGCGTGTGTCACCTGCCCAGTCATGGCTAACATGTGACGTGGGGCTCAGAGACAGCAGAAAACTCTCAAAGATCAATCCATGTGTATGTTAACATATTATGGGAATTCTTTGGTGACCCAGCAATGGCGTGAAGCAGAGGCTACACATGTGGATGGGTGCCAATACACCCTCCAAGTCTCAGTGAATATGGAAATTGGTTGTTTAATCGTTGTCAGATAAAACATGGTAGTAAATTCTTATTACACAAGGTTCATGGTTTATGAAAGACTCTTACTGTGATGATGACATGTGGAATTGATCACAATTGATGGTGTAAGACATTGTATGTTGAACATTGGATTTGTGTTATGGAAGTTAAGGACTCTTAATAAATAACTCGTGTCATTTCAAGATATTCCTAGAACTGGTGATTAGCCTTAATGTCTGGATGAAATCAAAGTCTGTTATGTTGTTATGGTAACTTGTTGATTTTGTTGCAAGTCGTATAGATTGAGATTCTTGGTGTGGCATGTTGTTACAAGACCTTACAGAGCTAGACGATCCTCTGTCAGCCATTATAGAGGTCTCTGAGAGAGATGATGGTACGAAGTTAGTTTTTTGTGATTAAGGATTAAATCATGGTTGAAAATGTAGTATTTATATTGTATGACATCATGGATTTTGTGGATAATGCCAGGCTGACAGTATTATATTCATAAACATGAGAACAATTCTAAATTACTATGGTTTGATATTCATAAAATTACATCCAAATGAAGTTGCAAAATGAGGATAAATCTACAAAATTTCACCCTGTGTTTTGTATTTTCTTTTGACAAATATAGTTTTTCCCATATTGGCTGTAAAGTGTTGTAGTAAATCAAAATTTGTATCTTTTCAACACAGAAAGTGCTGCAATCAATTCTTACTCCGAGCAACCAGATGGGAAGAAAAATTCCACCAGGGGGCACTCACCAATGCTCAGCTCAGGCCACTCACAGACAGATGGACGAGGAGATATTTCTCTGGATCATGGGGCAGAAAGTGTCAAGGTGGGACTCAGCTTCCAGACAAGAAGTCTCAATGAACAGGTAAGGCTTGCACTACAGTCAGAACACAATACAGCACAACACAGCACAAGCCAGGCAGTGTGGATTCTAAAATGCTGTGCTAAGGACACATATATTTTGGCATCAGACTCTGGCTAATGTTGTGCTTTAAACACTGCTATGAAAATATCATCCTTTTTTCTTATAAAGATTTGTTGTTTTTTCTGGTTTAAACATATTGTGAATGGTTTGGTTCTTAATGCAAAACAAATAAAAAAATGTTCAAGCAGGTTTACCAATTATTTGCAGTATTTGTAACTCAATCTCTTAGATCTACTTGTCGTCAACATCACTGTCAACATCACAGTGATGGAGTACCGGTGTTACTGAGATCACATTCAAACTTTTAGAAAAATTCTTAAATAATGTCGACAATGTTGGTTTGGGTAAAGTAGCCAATAAAAAGATTTGATTATAGGAGAGAAAAGATCGTTCTTTCTCAGGTATTTCTAGGCATGAATTTTTCAAATCTTTAAACTGTAGAGTGTGAGGATGCATTTAATATTGGACTTTTAAATGGCATTAATTTGCAGTCTTTAAATCTTAATCCAGTGTTGAATAAACCAGGAATATACTTCAGGAATTTGTGCCAAGATTTAGAAGTGTGAATTCATAGCATTAAAAAAGAAAAATTTAATGTACCTCAACTTCTTTGTATTAGTTTTTTCTAGATAATAAATCAGTATAAAGAGAATTCAATTTCTTTTGAATGCAAGCACGATAAACGACAAGTCTGCCATTATTTGTCAATGTCTGCTTTACGTCCTCTTCAGGAATATTCATTGATGTATTTACAGCTTTAAAAAAGCACATACCAGTTCTTTCAAATTTGACAAGCACTTGCTAGTTTTATTGTTGAAAGGAATGCACATTCCTGTATTGATAATATATAATGTCAACAAATACTTGTAAGACATTTAGTAATATTGAGTAATATTTTACCTAATTTACCAATAATGAAGAAATTTTTAGTAAATAAAAAAGAAAAAAAATGTTTTCTGTTGTTTTTATGTTGTTGTGTTTTGCAGATGGATTCCTTCCAAGCTTTGTTGGAAACAGGGGAGGGGATGACTCACGAAGAACAGGAAAAAGTCTTTGACCAGATTCGCAATGACCACGAGAAATTGCGGAAAGAGTACCTACAGGTGAAAGAGGAATACAACACACGGAAAAGAACTACTGCCACGGGGGACATGAATTTTGATGAGGATAAGGAACTGGAAGGGGAATTGTTCCGACTGGGTATGAAATTTGATGACATTCATCAGAGAGTGGAAGAGAATCGCAAAGAGAAACACTCTCAGAGACAGCCATTTCAAACAAATCGCCGACAATCGGATAGCGACGCTTTAACTTCAGGCATGAGTGACCAGGAAGTGAGGTCAGTTGACCAAATGAAACGGAAAATAAGAGGCGTGAAGGCTGGAAATGACTTAATACAACCAAAGCCCAACAGAGAATTTCAGCAGAATATTGAGAAGTTGCATGTAGAATACAATGCATTGATGGATCGTTACAGGCGACTAAGGCAGATGGCTCAGACCCCAGAGAGGGACCGTGAGATTGATAATCTTGTCAGGGTAAGGGAGGTTTATAATCTCATTAGGGATATTTATAATCCCATCAGGGTAGGGAGATTGACATCTTGTCAGGGTAAGGGAGATTAACATCTTGTCAAGGTAAGGGAGATTGACATCTTGTCAGGGTAAGGGAGATTTATAATCTCATCAGGGTAAGGGAGATTGACATCTTGTCAGGGTAAGGGAGATTAACATCTTGTCAAGTTAAGGGAATTGACATCTTGTAAGGTAAAAGAAATTGACATCTTGTAAGGGTAAGGGAGACTAACATCTTGTCAGGGTAAGGGAGATTGACATCTTGTCAATGTAAGGGAGATTGACATCTTGTCAAGGTAAGGGAGATTTATAAGCTCATCAGGGAGATTTATAATTTCATCAGGGTAAGGGAAGTTGACATCCTGTCAATGTAAGGAAGGTTGACAATTTTTTAAGAGTATCTAAAGGAAGTTTAAGGGTAAGGGTTAAAATATACACATAATCAGGTACTTTGATGCATTGATGTCTCTTACGACATTGTTTGACCATTTCTCTATGTCACAGATATAAACAGCTCTACCTGAATGTTTACACTTACATGTACTAATCTGAGATCAGGTAAAGTTTATATGGTCCTCTCTCATAAATTCCTCTTTTTCTTAGAGGTGTTGAAACTGACATGACTCCAATGCTTTCTTACTTGCAGAAGTTACATGAAATTTGTCGGCAGGAACCAGACCTCTTCAAAATGCCACAGGAACTTGAAGATAGGTAAGACTGGAAAACCTATAACATTTTCCAATTTAGTCTTTTGAATTTATTTGCCAAGCCTTTGCCAAAATAGTTTGCTTGGCAGCTACACACACACACATGTAGCAGTTTTGTCAAAATATATGAGCATGTCTTTGCTAAGTTGCCTGATGCTTTTGACAGTAGCACCAATTCTATCTTGTCTAATGAGACAAGCTTATGGGAGGAGGAGGAGGAGGGATCAGACAGGTACTAGAGAGTTATCCAAGGGGGGATAACTGTACACTTTATACATCACTTTATCATGAGTTCAGTTGCATGACCACAGTAAAACACCGAGTTATGTGTCACTGTAGACAAAAGAATCACACTGCATGTTTTGTATTCACTCTGTCTTTTGTTAGTACACTTTTATTAGCACAGAAGTTTCTGTACTGGCCAAAAACCTATATGTTTGTGCCCCAGGCTTGCTGGCCAGGGTATTCAATGTTTGCTTGTCTTTTTATTTCTCTATCTTTCTACTGACTGATTGGTTACCTTCTCTAATGAAAGTGTTTATTTATTCACAATAATATCCCAAACATCTTTGAAAACTATTTGGTAGAGAATAAAGAACAAATAAAGGATGAAATTATTCAATACTGGCAGGAGCTTAGAGGGTGAAATTATCTAATACTGGCAAGAGCTTAGAGGGTGAAATTATCTAATACTGGCAAGAGCTTAGAGGGTGAAATTATCTAATACTGGCAAGAGCTTAGAGGGTGAAATTATCTAATACTGGCAAGAGCTTAGAGGGTGAAATTATCTAATACTGGCAAGAGCTTAGAGGGTGAAATTATCCTAGAGGGTGAAATTATCCACTACTGACAGAGGCTTAGAGGGTGAATTATCCACTATGGACAGAGGCTTAGAGGGTGAATTATCTATGATGGACAGGGACTTAGAGGTTTGAATTAACCTCATGATAGGTGGGGGAATGATCCACATTTGACAGGGGCTTGGTTTTTCACAAATAGGTTTTGTTTTTTAATCCATATTTTAATGTTATCTTCATCCCATATAGTTTAGAGTGAAGCTGATCAGATGAATTACAAATATTGACTAACTGGTCAATTTTTTTATTCCAGAAAATATTTTTGTGCAGATTCTTTAGTTGCATTTTCTTTCATTTCTTGAGCTCAGACAACTCTTTGATAATCGGGTATTTTAATCAGACATGATGTTTATAGCAGTATAATGTCTACTCAGCAGACTTCACATACAGTGACATCTATCTAGGCTTTGTTAAAAACTTTATATAGATGCATCATATTTCATTTTTTTATTAGTAGGAAATTGCAGAAATTGACCGAATTGTTACAAATAAGATTTTTCTACTATTTATCATATAGTCACAAACTGTAAAATTTATTTTCATGCATGTTTGTTAGTATAAAGTAACTGTTGCTGTAAATACATGCTTGTTACTAAAAATAAACTATTGATGTTTGTTACTATAAATATAAGTTTATTACTGTAGATACATATTTGTTACTATAAATACAAGTTTGTTTCTATAAATACATATTTGTTAATATAAATACATGTTTTTTACCATAAATGGTAGACTTAATTTAGATTTTTATCTCTGTCTGTGTAGATGGCAGCAGCTGGAGCGGGGAGATAATGATGATGACTCTGTGTTCAGTAGCAGCAGACATTCACTGAATTCTCAGGGCAGTCGACGGCCGAGCAAGGATGACTCGGGCCATGGGTCATATGCCAGGACAGAGGACAAGCAGTTCACCAGGGTAAATACCTGTAGTGCTTTTTATCGACTTCATCCAAAATATGTCGTGAATAGAAGCATTAACTACCAGAGAGTTAATGACACTGCATTGATTTATAAGTACATTACACAGAGATCTTGCAATTCCTAATCAGAAAGAAACGATTTTAGTACATGTAGGTTATCATTGCAACAGAAGACAAACAGTGATTGATTCTCATGGTAACAAAATTGAGAACTAGTGCTCTCTCATACCTTATTGAAATAGGCAGGTATTGTAAATTAATACCACCACCCCCCCCCCCCCCCCAAAAGTGTATTTTGTTTATTGAGGATAAACACTTTCTGCTTTACTGTCCTGCTTAGGATAGATTTTGATATAGATAACTGATATCTTTAATTATGAATTATAGACAATGGTCACCCCATGAAAGAATATCCACAGGATATCAAATTATTTGCAAATTGTATTTGTAAAATTTAGATGACCCGTTTTTTGCACTGGAACAAAATTTAAGTACTTCAAAAGACTGAATGGTGTTCTAAGGTGCATTTCACATGCTAAATTGTAATAATGATTATGTCAGGTAATAATTTTGTTTATCTGCCCATTGATATAAATCTTGGCTGTATACCAACATTATGATGTTAATAAATAAATTGATATGAATATACCAATTTACAGAAACTAATTGTAACCTTGACCCTATTTTTGCAGGATCCACAATCCTCTGACCACACAGTAGGAAGCACTCGGTCACTTCACACCTCTGATCTTGACCCACATTCTGGTAAGAAAGAAATGAAATTCTTTTATTGTGATTCAGTGCTTTCAATTTGGTCAAAAACTGCTTTACAACAGTTTTCCATATCAACTTTAGTAAAATAAATGGGCTTGATTTAATTGCCCTGCTGTTTGTCCTCTCTGTAGAATCACTTGGTCAGATGCGCAATTCCAGTGTGTCAGGGAGTCAGAGCAGCTTATCCTCTCGAGGAAGGTCGCCCAGGGACTCCACATTTGATAGAGATTCACCCACCCCCAGACTGCCCCGCCCACGACGGCACGACCACAGGGAGCCAAGATCTGGGAACCTGAAGAAGGTACTACAGTGTATTGTACTACATATCTGTTACTGTACAATAAAATACCTTCATAGAGAATATAGCTATTATACACACCTGTTACTGTACAATTACACATACCTGTTACTATACAATTATACACACCTGTTACTGTACAATTAGACACACCTGTTACTTTACAATTACACACCTGTTACTGTACAATTACACACACCTGTTAATGTACAATTACACACACCTGTTACTGTACAATTACACATACCTGTTACAGTACAATTACACACACCTGTTACAGTACAATTACGCACCTGTTACTTTACAATTACACACACCTGTTAATGTACAATAAAACAATTTCATAGTGAATATAGCCACTACACACACCTGTTGCCAACTTTTGTGTAATAGTCATCCATCAAGATGTACAATTTTATTAATTCAGTGAACTGAGTCTAGATGTACACAGTTGTAATAATGAAGCTCTTATTTCCCCCTGAGTAATTGACTGTGACAACATATTGTCATAGATAACACCTGAGTAATTGACTGTGATGACATATTGTCGTAGATAACACCTGAGTAATTGACTGTGACAACATATTGTCGTAGATAACACCTGAGTAATTGACTGTGACAACATATTGTCATAGATAACACCTGAGTAATTGACTGTGACAACATATTGTCATAGATAACACCTGAGTAATTGACTGTGACGACATATTGTCATAGATAACACCTGAGTAATTGACTGTGATGACATATTGTCATAGATAACACCTGAGTAATTGACTGTGATGACATATTGTCATAGATAACACCTGAGTAATTGACTGTGACAACATATTGTCATAGATAACACCTGAGTAATTGACTGTGACAACATATTGTCATAGATAACACCTGAGTAATTGACTGTGATGACATATTGTCATAGATAACACCTGAGTAATTGACTGTGATGACATATTGTCATAGATAACACCTGAGTAATTGACTGTGATGACATATTGTCATAGATAGCACCTGAGTAATTGATTGTGATGACATATTGTCATAGATAGCACCTGAGTAATTGATTGTGATGACATATTGTCGTAGATAGCACCTAACTGATTGACTGTGACAATATATTGTCGTAGATAGTGCATTTTACTGTCCAATCTTACATATAATTAATATTTATATACAATGATATATTCATATATATTTCAACTGTGTTCATGGTGATAATTAATTATTGCCATATATTCATCATTTTACTATATATATCCACATCTGCATGATGGAATTCACTGAAACATAATGTTCATGTTAACGTGTATTATATATATGTATGTAAATAATCCCCATAAACCTGTGTATTCTGTAACTCCACAGCGGTATTTCAAGCTGATGTCGGAGTCGGGAGAGGTTGGTTACGTTCACACGTTGAAGGCACATTTTGTTCATTGCTTGTTCTATCGCAATGTCTGCTTGTTTTCCACGTAACATGTATAATGTATACAATTTATTGTCACTTTAACTGTTGTAGCATGTCAAGTTGCAATACGTAATTAATGGTACGATAATGATGTGCATTTAGCAAAACAAATGAATTACATATATTTAGATATTGGTTCATAAAAATGAGTAGTAATGGTATGGAAATGAACAATTAATTAGCTTCAGCTTGGCTTTTATTTTCTATGTTTGTTGGGAAATTCTAGAGTAGAATACTAAAAATCAAATGTGTCTCTCAAATCAAATATTGGAGTACCGTTAATATAACTTATCTGCATGTGTTATTAATGTATTGTTGATCTGTGGCTCTGTCCTGAAATTCCCTCACTAATTACTGTGAAAAACCAGTACCTTGATTGTCAGAGTATCAGTTGATAAGTCACACAGAGTTTCTTTTATGCACTATAATCATAATTCACGCCAGTTTTCTTGTATGAATGAACCTGGTCGGTATATACACCTACAGGCACAATGCATTATTTCTACTAAAACTCTGTTCAACATTGATTTAAAGGAAAACAATTGTATCAAAATATAAAATGGCCAAGTAATCATATTTAAAGATCACATGCTAATCTGGAATTAGACTAAGTGTTTAACTTACTTCTGTTTATAGAGACCAGAAGCCGGGAGTTTTAGTAGTCTACAGGACAGTGGAATATCAGACCAGGAGGGGACACGCACCAAGGAGAAGGGGGCCTCGGGAGGTGGACCTCTGTCTAGTCTCCCCGGCCCAGGGACGTTCAAACAGATGACCAAACAACGTCATGCCGGAGATGCTGATAGTGGGTTCATAGGGTCAATGGTGGGGTCAGAGGTCAGTGGTCAGCCATCAGCCCGACAACAGCAACAGCAGACGTTACGGTTACGTCAGTCGGACAGTGGGAGTGATAGGTATCTCAAGTTTGGTTCTCTTTCAGTTATGTGCTTGTCCCGATATATGAGAGAAAGTTTGAAAGTCGGTGGTCTTTTCCTGGGTACATTGTATCTGGGTTCTCTCTTCCACCAATAAAAAACTGGATGCCACCAGATAACTGAAATATTGTTAAGTGTGGCGGAAAACAACAAACGATCAATCAATCTTTCTGTTGTGAGTAATACAGGAGATAAATATCACTGCTCACTGTGAAGTCTAATGTTCTGAAGGTAGAAAATAAATCTGGTAATGATATTTAAAATAGATTTTGCAGTGGGAGGTCAGAGTCTTTGACATGATAATATAATTTTGCAGTTTCATGGAAATTTCCATGGAGGGAATTTTAATGATAATTTGATGTCAAAATATAGGCAGAGTTGCATGTCTTTGAGCATGCATACAATGTACAGTTCTCAACTGGCTTATTATGGCGTCTTTACTTGCTAATGCAGTTAATCTATTGCAGACCAAGGTCTCGATCTTCACGATCATCTCGGGCTGATGACTCTATGTCTGTGGCAAGTTCTAGGACTGGACGAAAACAAGAGCGGCCCTCCTCTCATGAGTCAGTTCGGTCTGGTCGTAAAAGTAACAACCAGTCCCAAGACTTCACAGATGACAGTTACACTCTCACTGAGAGTGAGATGAGCTTTGATATTCCTGAGACTCGTCCAAGACGATCAAGTCGAGATGTGAGAAGTGGAAGACGAAGTGTGGATCTCCCAATCAAGGAGGAAGACGAAGGTGAGATTTTATTGTTGTGGATCATTAATCATTCACGTACAGCAAAATCAACAAGTGTGATGTTTTATTCATTTTGTGCACTGTGCTCATCATTGTAAATTTTATTGCAGAGGATTTTGAGGAATCTGGTAAAATCATCATATCATATCATTGCTGTTTCAAACTAATTCATTGCTGTTTCATACTAAATCATTCTGTATTGAAATTATTTAGCTGTGTATACCTTGGATTCCTTTTGGAAAATTGTTTGAAAAACATTGAAAATGTAAAGACCATCCATTCCAATTCATGGCAAATCACAATGGCTCTCAGAAGAGAACTACGAACTCTATCAATATTGTACACGCTAAATTTAATGCATTTACTATATGTAGTTTTGGTGTGTTGACTCATTATATTATTAGTGTGTCAGTTTCTTATTGAATCCAGGCGACCTTTGTCTGACCTTGACCTGGTGGTGATTTATTCCAGATACGCTATCGGACAATGGGGATGAGAGTTTCGATGAGTTGAGACAAACGATTCGTGTTGGCTCTGCTCTGCTAGCTAATCTAATTGGTTAGATATTGATATCTTGGTGTGCGTATCATGTGCTGCACTGTCATATATATTTATGAGATTTATTGCACTGGGCTTGTTTAAATATTGTTTGAAAGTGTTGTTATGGGATTGGCTATGTCTTCATTCATTATACATCTGATTGAGAATAACTGATAAAGAAAAAAATCTTTTTCATAAATATTTCCATAGTAAAGATGGATTTAATTGAATCATTAAATAGCTTCTTACTTTTTCATGAAGAATACCATTGTGCTACTAGCACAGGTTCTAATGTGTTGTGTATTTTTTGCTAGAGTGAATTTTATTTTGGAATGTACTTGCTAGTTTTTGGTATCTGGGATTTAAAATAAAATTATGTGCATGTATAACTTGACATTCCTTAGAAACTCATTTAATTAGTAAAGCTTACTTATTTAGGTGCAGAGTTTTGAAGTACTTTATAATTTTCAGAGAGACCAAAATCAACCCAGAGTCATGGATCCAAGAGAAGTCAAAAAATTCAACAAACACCAGTCAAAACTCCACAGAAGCCTGCCAAAAATAATGTGTCATTTTCTGAATTCTCTGATGAAGAGCTCACTCCTCGTGCTAACCAGAGTCTCAATAGAAGTGAAGACATTGTATCTTCAGAAGAGGGCACACCCCGTGAACACCAGATCCGACCAGAGGAAAGGATGGAGACCCAGAGGGCCACTGTCTCCCGTCACGAGGAGAAAGTTCGTCCTCCAACACCTGGTGCCAAGAAGGAACCTCCACGACCCACGACCCCCAAAATAGCAACCCCAAGGTCAGACAGATCAGCAGCCTCCAGTCGGAGGAACCAGATACCTCCGTTAGAGGTTATGAGGTCCCGAGAGGAGTTGCGGCGGCCGATGGTTGAGAGGCACGGGGTGGGGTCTGACAGCGATGACACAGTGAAGGACTCAGTGGCCACAGCCGCCACTAAGGGATCTGACAGCAGGTTTGTGTAGATTATGTACTGGAATAAGAGTCTGTAACAAGATCTACATCTTTATACAGAAACTGTTTATGAAATTTAGATATTTCGTTCTGGATTATTCCTTTATCTATGTGACTTATACATGTATATGACCTTGAAGTCCAATGTTTTTCATGATGGATGTATTTTTGCAGTATTGTCTATTCTCTTGAAACATAAAACACAGTAATGTCTTTATTTCAAATGAACTATTTTTATGCCCCCTTGAAATAAGGGGAGATTTTGGTTTGCACCTATTGTTTGAATGGTCAGTTGAGCAAGTGCTGTCCACTCAACTCTTAACAGACATCAGACTTGTTATTTTGGTTTCCCGAAGATATGAGGTCACAAAGTCAAACTGCTCTGAACATAAGAAAATATTGTCTCTCAATATCTTGTGAATCCTCAGCTTGACAGGCATCAAACTTGGTACAGTGGTATCCTGTAAAGAATAGATGACCCCTATTGGTTTACAAGTCACAAAGTAGAAGGTCATGGCTCAAATGAAATGCATGTTTAGTATCTTAAGAACTCTTATCATATTGTTTTATAAATCTCTCATAAATCAGTTCACTCCGGATGTAAAAAATTCTGCTTATTACAGAGATCAAACTTGGTACTGTATTTATTGAGGTTGATAACCCATATTTTTCACTGTCATTACGGACATTCTAAGTTTAAAATTGATCCTTTTCAGTGGATGGGATGCCACATGGGAGGTTTATGTTTCTAATTTCTTGTTAAATGCGAGTCAGTTTTAGGCACTCATACAGAGGGAATCGCATAATAATTGTATATATCTGTATCTCACTGTTCCAAGTAAACACAAATATGCTAATTTGCATCATATATGTCACTTTGTGCATATTTAGAAACTTGTCATTTACATGTGTTCAACCTCAGGTACAATAAATATAGGGAGAAAGTAATGTAGAAAAAAGTAGAAATTTCCACTCTGTGTATTTATATGACTGTACAAAACATGACAAAATCATTTCTGAAGTGTTTTTTCCTATTTTAGTGAAAAATTTAAGCTGCTGCAGGCGGAGATTGGCAGACTAAGGGAGGAATTCCAGAAAGCTGCCTCTCAAAATCGCCATTCCCCACCTCAAGAACCCCCACCCCCTCAGCCAGCTCCAGCCAGAGAGGACAATCGTGACCGATATTTTGACCCCACTGAGGATCCTTATGCATTCATGATGGGACCTCGACGTAGAGCAAATTCCTTCTCAGGGGCTGGGGCCCGCGACTGGAATGATTGGTGGAAATACCCACCCAATCAGCATCAGGATGATATTCCCCTTGGATATGCTGCAGCGGACTCGTTTAATCCAAATAGACAAGTGCCAGTACAAGTGTTACCCGAACCACCTCGTTCACGAGAAAAGAAACGGATTAAACGTAAATACAGGAATCGTGCTGCTGCAACAGATCAGCAGGATGAATATGATTCTGATCAGTCACCGTCTCGTGTGACAGCCTCCACAGCAACTGATGAACAATTATATAGTTACTACATACCTCGATATCAAGCAGCAGGAAATCAGACTTATCAGCAACCAGTCAGAATGCAACGGTTCGCCTCTCAGCCCAACTTACTGCAGAATGCCACATTTCAGGCTGCTCCACAGCCCCAACAACTTCCACCGCAGCATCCACCTCCACCCCCACCCCAATATCCCAGTGTGCCAACCACTTCCTATGCTGCCCCAATATCTGCTGGATATTCCAGACTGCGGACTTCCCCAAGGGCCAGACCCATGCAACATGTGTATCGGGCACCACATTATTCTTTTGATGACTTAGACTCGAGGGGACAGCAGCCAATTGGATACCTTGTAACATCTCAGCCTCCACCCCCTCAGCATGTGGCACCTCCTGTGCTTGTAGAGCAAACTGCTGTATGTCCTATGTGTGGTGGGAGTGGTGTTCATTCTCATGGAGAATATGTGTATGAAGCACCACCTAATGATCAGCCAGTGACTTACGTGATTCAGAGTCCACCAAGGTAAGTCTGGATATAGTTAGATAACACACAAAGTCTGGGAATCCATTTATACTGTGAATTCAATTTTAGTGGGGCCTTTTTTTATGGCTGACAGACAGTTCTGTGTTGGGTGCAGACATAAATTCAGGACAAGTATTTTACTAAGAAAACATCTTTAACCTTGAACCTTTGCTTGCTGTATGTGGCATTATTTTTGCTATGATTTAATTTTTATAATTTTCATTGCATGTAATAACCATGAAAATAGAACTGCATTGAATATAACCAGCCATGGCATTGATGCAAAATGGATATAAAAATTGTGAATCTGATATGTGTACTAAATGAAAACAGATATAGACAAGAAGCCATGAAAATACCAGGAGCAAATCTAAAGCTACAGTAATTTACTGATGCTGTAAATTGTGGGCTTACTGAATCTCAAAATTCCCTAAAATTATGTCATCTTAGATAGTGTGATTTTATTGTAGTGTAGATTTCTTGAATTACTCAAGTATTTAAAATGGTGACATCGATATTCACGTCAATTCATTAGAATGTAAGATTGCAAGCTATATTCTGATGGGCATAAATCTATATGAATTTGTGATATATAATTGAAATATTATACTCTTTTATTACATATTGATGAAGTTATCAAAACCAATCAATTTGAATGATATCCATTCCACATAAAGATGTAAAATGTGTTTGTTTTGTTGTAGGGGTAGACCCAGGAGAAGATCTAAGTCAGCCTCCCGAATACGTCATAATTCCCCCGATGGCAGAAACAGAACACGGTATCTGGTCAGAGATTATTACAGCGATGAAAGTTCCAGTGCTGGGTCCGAGGATGACATTGTATACAGGAGGAGGTGAACTGATTCAATATTTAGGAAATGAAAAATCAAAATACTTTTGTCTACATATCCTATATCTTTGTATGTCTATATGGCCCACCATATGGTAGGTACTCTTTTGTAATCACTCTGATTATCTGTCTGTCAGCACCTTCTATGGCATATTTCTTTGGGAAGATTTTCATGATTTTTATATTTTATAACAACCTAATTTACCAATACAACCTGTCTTTGGGTAAAATGTTGTCTGACGTGTTTCATACCAATTGAAGCCAGTCTTTGCCTACTGATTTTGACTCTGGATTGCTCCGTTTACCTGATCAAGATTATAGGGCTCACAGTAGGCATGACCAATCGACAGGGGATATTTACTCCTCCTAGACACCTGATCATATCTAGGGTCCATGTTTGCGCAACTCCTGATTTTATATTCTTTATAGGATTTATAAGATTGATCACCATTTTTTATCTTCACCTTTTCATACATAATTCCTGGGTTAGTCAGATGAAGACTCCTTTTTCAGATTTACTGGCTTTGTCATTACAGAGTTATGGGAGTTGGAAAAGTTTTTAATATTAATAAGATAAAAAGCACTTTCTATGACAATACATGTAACTTGAGATTACTTGAAAAGATTTTCATAGAATTTGAAAGTAATGCTTGGATTAGGAGGAGGGAGACCCCTTTTGATCTTCAGATTTATCAGTTTTGTTGTTATGGAGCTTAGAATTTTTTGATTCTGACTTGTCAGTTTTCTAGTTTTTGTAAGTTCCTATTTGTTTAATTTTGATTCATTGCTAAGTGCAACAACAGACATTTCCAACCCCTGAAATTTAAATTTTCTTCATTTATCTAATATTTAGTAATTTCCATGTTTAAAAAAGTCAGGGGGAAAAAAAGGTATTTTTCACGTGACTCATGGTTAAGAATATGACATAATAAAATTAGTGATTTTTTTTGAAAAACACATTGCTTCAAGATCTAAACTGCTCAGAGAATGGCGATTTTTGGCCAGTTGAAAGAAAATGGTCAGAAATGCAATGTTTGTGACATTGTGCCCAAAAAATTCATGATTCATTTTTATATTAAAGTCAAATTAGTTTCGTATATGTTATATATAAAGTATGGGGCCTCCATGGCTAAGTGTTTAGAACATTGTGCTCAAAATCACATGGCCTCTCGCCTTTAGTCAGCGTGGATTCAATTCTTGGTTGCACCAATATATGTGAGGAAGTTTGCCAGTTTACTTTCGGAAGGTCGGTAGTCTCTTCCCAGGTACAGTGTATCTGGGTTCTCTCCTCCACCTACAAAAACTGGACGCCACCAGATAACTGAAAAATTGTTGACATGTGGCAGAAAAACAACAAACAATATGTATAAAGTAATATTTACAAAATCATTTTGTTGTATTGCCAAGTTAGATGGTTAGTGAACTTATTTTTTGTGACTATTTATGACGGAAATTTATAGTAATGGTTGATTTTATATTAAAGTCTTTTACAGATTCTAAATTGTTTTTGTAGGAGTAGAAGTGTTGGGCGACGATCAAGGTTACGGACAAGACAAATGCGAAAGTACAAAAAGGTAAAGCACAGTGTCAAGGTCACAGACCAAAACGTGTCCTTCACTGTAAGTGAAGGTTGTGGCAGTGAAGGAAACATGAATGTGAATTCCAGTACTGCTTCTAACATTGTAAATGTGAACCCTGCCTCTAATTTTACTTCTAATGCTGGTTCTCATGAAACTGGTCCCCCTGTTGCTGCATCAGGTGTAGCCCAGGAAAGTGTTCAGATTGGATTAACTGGTCAAGATGACTTAGATATGGTATGTTGTAGAAAGCAATAGCTCAATCACAGAGACTAGATGAAGCTAGACAGGTTGAAAAAAAAATGACTTGTGTTAGCATTTTTCTTGATTGCTGTGCATGTGATTTATGTTGCAACAAGAGAATATTTGTACCTGAAAATCATATCATCATTCAGTTTAGACAATCATGGCGAGTTGTCAGTTTTTTGTTTTGAGTGAGTTGACATAGTGCATGAAATACAGCTACCTTCACTTACTTTATATTGAAATAACTTATACTGAACTATTCCTTTATTTGAATTAGATTAACAGTCTACAGAACTAATAATCAGTTGTTTCTATAATGGTTTTAAGTCCTTTATGTTCATTGTCGTCACAGTAATCTGTAATCATACTGTAGATAGGTGTGCCAAGACCAGTTCTATACTAAGACATATTCATTGAATATGTTTTATAGTAACAAATTCTTGAGCAGTCATGACATAAAAACCCACCAATGCTCATATGTTAAGCTCATGAGAATCTAGTTTGGAACATAAGCAAATTACGTAGACTTCAGATATACTCATGTGCAGATTATTTAAGCCTCCATTAGGGATGATGATGCCAACATCATTTCACATATGCGAATTTTGTTCGTGGGGAAGTTATTATTTGGTTGCTCACATGAGCCAGGTTTATAGAGTACTTAAAATTAGAGTAGTGTAATCAGATGATGCTAGGTATTCCAAGTCCAACATTCTCACGTCTCTGAGCAGCAGTTTAGGAAATTGAACATTATCATTATATGGCCCGTATTTTGAGAAGTCATTATCCTTGACAAAATGATAGATCATTACTTAGTAACTCAGATTACATCTAATTAAAAAAAAAATCAGTTTTACCATACAACATTTTCCAAGGTCATAAAGTTAGTGAAAATTCCAAATTTCCTCATTTTTCGCAAGAAATTTACAAATAAAGCACACGCTTGTGTACCTCTCACACTTACAGACCCTGTAACCCTGTAACTTTGGTATAAAAATGATACATAGGCTAACATGTCCTCTGTCTATAAAAATAAAATTTATGTACAATTTTTTAAAAATGTGTCATTTCAGAAACCCCAAATTTACTCAAATCTGTGACAATCCTGTGGCTTTAGTTACTTATATTCATGATCTGATTATGTATTTCTACTAAGGCATCATCTTTATATATGTCTTTACCAAGTCTCATGGTCTGATTGAAGTCTATTTTGTTAAATGAAGAAAAAGGGGGGGGGGGGGGGGGGGGGGGGCTCTTTCCATACCTTGTCCTTAATGATGAACTAATTTGGTTCAGGTTGCATACATTGGGTTGAGATTAAAATAAAAAAAAATTTATTTTCAAAATGGATGAAAAAGATATTTTCCAACTTCATATTATTTTGAAATTTCGGATATATTGAAAATAATCACCCAGCTGGTTCCCAGAATTTTAATTAATTTAATACAATTCCCATAGTAGGCTGTACTGGTAGTTTGTAACTTTTTTGAGTTGCATTTATAGATAGTGCTAGAACTTTTGTGACTTGGCTGTTAATAATAGATACTAATACATGTATAAGCATGAATATAGATATTAAAAGCATTGCATAATTTACTATCCTGTAATGTAAAACGAGTAAGAAATTCTTTTCCATGCGAGTTTGTTTCATTTTCATCGTATTGTGTTTTCAGTCTCGAGAGTTTGAAGATGAACTGGAGATGTCCTTAAACCTGACAGAGGAAATTGATGAATTGACTCAGAAAATGATAGGCACCGTGAAGGGTGAGCTGGCTCGCTCGCGCAGGAAAGACTTTGGATCATCTTACTGGTGAACCAGAGAAAGCAGTGAGAAATTTATGAACAATTGCTGATCAATGTTTGATACCGACACTCTTACAAATAGAATGGGCTTGAGCAGTATGTGGAATTTACACAATTTTTTCCAAATCGTGTTCAGGAAATTTGCCATTCAGAATCACATAGATATTGTTCGATCAGTGCTGATATAGTACTATCTTGCCAAACCTGTTTGAAGAAATTCAAGAATAATATCTGTGAAGGGAGTTCCCAAAACTCCGTAGACTTGTATGTTAATGATGGAGTGGGATAGGGGAGCATTAGCAGCTGATTATCCTCTAGCATTATGTATACTGAAGATGTACTTAACCTGAAGATTTTTACAGTTTATGTATTGACTGAAATCAAATCTGGATGTGATATTATACAACTTCCTACATTATTTATTGTATGACAGAGGCTTATTTATTTTGTACAAATATTTATCTCTCATTTGAGAGGGCGAGAGAAATGAAACTCACGAGAGGTCTTGGAATATTTTTAGACCGTTTCTTCTCTCGAGAGTTACTCGTGTACTTTTTATTTCTGTACTTAATGTCAGTGCTGAGTAGTTTACCCATATTTTACATACAAACAGTCTTGTATAGTTTATATATAACCAATAATTCTAATCGTTATTCATGTAATACCTTACTCCGTCCATTTTTATGAAATACTTTTTCATGTCTGTGATTTCTAATTTTACATATGTATGTTCATTTTCCCCCAGATCTGATACAACTATATTTTTTTATATAAAACCAGAATTTGCAATTTATTAAAAATTTAGAGACTGCCATTGAGTATTTACTGATCCTGGCAAAACGTAGCGAGTGGAATGATCTCTGGTTCCTGTTGGAAGATGGTTGTTCTGGTTTAACACACACATTCTTCATTCATCCATCATGGCTGTGGATTTACTAAATCTGTAAGATGTCTGTGATAATTTATGATGTTTGCCCTATTTTTGTATGTTTATATATATATATATATACATGTACTGGATGATGGAAATTATTTGCATTTATTCCATGTCATTGTCATTTCTTCAGACGAAAATCACAAAATAAACCTTAGAAAATCTCAATCTGGTTTGTTTTGGAGTAATTACAACACTTGGTGCATGATATTAGGTATGCTTATAAATACTATTCTGTCTGGAAAAATCTTAAAAAAACGGAATTTGAATTACCTACTTACTGACCTTTAACAGTATCAGAGTGGGTAATTATTTTGCATAAAGAGGCTGAAATTTACAAAAACCAGAGGAGATAATTTTAATGGGGGAGATTGTTGGGGAAAAAACTAAACATTATCTTGTTGTCAATACTGTTTCAGTTTATCATTATAGTTTGATCTTTAGCATAATCTTGGTGAAAATATTCCGTTCTTCCACACAATTTTTATCCCAGACTTTCCTCTGATGTTACCAATTCTTTGTCGTTACATCCCTAGAGTCACATTTGATACATATACTGCTCAGACGTGTGTGTTCAGATTGTATTCCTAGGTCATACTGACCAAGTCAAGGTCACTTGGGAAATCATATATAACTTGTGTGCAAAACATGTTCTAGACAGAAAAGTTCTAGACAAGTCACATTCGATACAAATCTTGCTAATACATTATGGATGTGTTCCGAATGCATTCCTACTGTAGATCATTAGAACAGTGTCATGGCAGGAAACACATAATTTTTGTCAATATTTAATAATATGCTCATAGTTACACAAGGTTGCTTAGGTCAAATAAAAAGCATTAAAAGAAACATTATTCTAGATATGAACCAGTTTGAATCTGCCCCATGGTGGGCATTAGTTCTATTGGAATTTGTACTGCGTCTAACCTATTTAATGATAAATTGATATAAAACATCCATTTTGTAGATGGAATTTACAAAATGAGGGCCAAATCATACTACTGCACTTCTAGAGAACTTGGTCCTTTTGAAATTGGGGGTAAACTGTCACTCTCACAGGAGGGGGAGGGTGTTGGTAAATATGTACCAACCTGGTAACTGCCCAAGATTTATACAATTGTCCAAAGAAACCATAAACACTACACCATTAAATCAGTAATATGATATATCTTATTTTTTAATAACAAAAACTGAAAGAGTTTGAAGTATAATATTTAATACTATTGCACTTAATACATGAATAACAATAAAAATAAATATTAATCTGTATTGGTCTCTGACCAATAAATTCAAGGATAAATGAATAAAAACCAAACCATGACATTCAGCCACCATACATGAACCCTTTCACACAAACAATAACAAAATCCCACACATTAACTTTTGAAAAATTAACTCTTAGATAAATCACAACTCCGATGAGACCTTTTAAGATTTTGCACATCAATATACACTCTTTACACAGCAGATTCCTAAACATATCCAAGGAATTTACTAATAGCATGATTTTTGAGAAGCACCATTTGCAAAATAAAATTCCTTGCTTTCATTTTAATACTGCTGAAAAAGTTGTAATCTACAATTCATTTGTGAATCCACATTTTTGTAATTTGACATCAACGAGTCATTGTATGATATAAAGTACTCAAGTAAAATGGAATCTACAGTATTTAAGTCTAACCTTTCATGGTATAGAATTTTTAACTAACATGATGATAACAAAACATTCAAAATCAGAACAAAGAGATCAAATTCTCACACTACAACACAACCTGATATGATTGCTTCATTATATTACTTCAGGCCTGGTTCAAATAATGTTTATAATATTAGCCTTGGAAATCAGTCTGACTTAAGCCAGCCTACTACACCTTGGTGAACTAGCAGCGACTGGCTTTGTTCAGACTGCCTTAGAAATTGGTAACAAATTACCGTACTGTAATAAAACAGAACATATACCATTATCATCAGCCTCACAACTTCTCTGCAAATATTAGGGAACATCTCAGAATATATTTAATATCCCTATCATTATCCAACAGTCAATTTCTAAGCTATGTAAATAATGAGTTTACAGAATAAAGTTTTATAGTTTCTACAGACCACCAATGATGAAACCAAAACATGCTGTTGGTCTGTTAGCAGATTCATCCTATGACAGATCATAAGACAATTTTTATATGCACCTACACATAAAAATGGGTTTATAAGAATAAAAGGATTCAGATTATCTAGATTCCACTGTACTCTGTACAAAAGAATCTCGATAAATGTGACCCACTTATAAACCTACGTCTGGTAGTCTCTCAGTTAATTGTCATCTAGTTAAATCATCCAAACTTACTAAATGCCCAAACTCATGCTAAAATCCACTACAGTTATTTCAGCCCTATGTTTGTTATCTGTCTGCTTTATGATCTTTGAGATTACTGGTCTCCACCACATGTGGAAATTTTTCTTGATGAGATCTACATGCCCTCGTGATAAAACCTTGGTCTTGGAAATGTCCCTAACGAGACTTTTGTCAAGGGACTTCATTGTTATCGGGTACATGAAGTTCTGCCCTCTCTTCATTGTTGATCAGCTGGACTTTCATTTCTAGGTCAGCACCACTGGCTGTGGCCATCATGGACTCCCTGTTACCTCTGATAAATGAGAACAAAACAAACAGTACAACTTGTTAGCTTTCATTTGGACTACACACTCCTCAGACACACTGGAGATATGTATAATAATCATTTAGTCTTTAACTATCACATAGAACTGCAGTTACAACATTCATACAGTAAATAAACATAATAAATGACTGATCAACATAGAAATGCAAGGATTTCAACATACTTTTTGCCTACTGCTTTCAATCCATATAGAGCACCTGTGACAAAGACCAACCCAGCTCCCAGGACAGTCCAGGCTTCAATGCACACCACTACTGGTATCAACCCTAACCTGTTCAAAACCAACTAAATATCAGATCCAACTAAAATGTACAGAAAAAAAATCATTTGGTTTCTTATGTGCCATTACCTGTTCATACAAAAAAGTAAAAAAAAAAAAAATATCAGGAGGACTCTCTACTAAATGTATATCATGTAGTATGTATATGTGATCAGCTAGTGATTTTTCATACACTGAACCACATATTTACATCTGTATCATTTCACTTCACAGTTCAGAGCTGAACATGACTTCGGTACTTAGAACTACACACTGGTGGAGGTAGCCTAGTACTCACTTCGCAACTGGGAGACCTGGGTTCAAATCTCCAAACTTCTGCATCAAACCGAAGATGTTTAACATAGGTAGTAACTGTTTCTTAACCAAGTGCCCAGCTTTAGACAGAAGTGAAAGCCATGGGACTTTTGGATATGACCTTCAGAACGGAGGTCCTGTGATACTAACAGACAATATGACACAGCCTTACAGCAATACTAACAGACAATATAACACAACATTACAGTAATACTTACAGACAATATAACACAGACTTCTGCCAGGCTGGTCGATTATCTGAAAATGTTCCAACTTTGTCAGCAAATTCCACAAACTGGCAGCAGCAGGGGGCCTCGAGAAGAACCACCACAAAACCAATCACCCTAGAACATGACAAACAAAAAGGCAATAACCAGTGTATCACATATGCCTACATCAGCCGAGATATCAAAGTACTACGGCATGTATAGACAGATCATTCCACAGTGAAACAAGTACAGAAACAAGTGATTTGCCTCATATGTGATAATTCTGTGATTATCAACAGTTATGGAAACAGGCCAATTCCTAAAAATTTACAGGTTACTTAGTAAGTTATTCTCCGATGAATGTAAAAGTCTAAGGACTCGGTAGTAAACTTACATCTGCAGTACCCCTGCCAGTAAGCACATTGCTGTGAAGGTAATGCATGCCAACAATCCAAATACTATGGCAACTACAACAGAAAAATCATGCAAACTTATTGAATTGGCTGTTTAAGAGTTTTAATAATTTTGAATAACTTCTAACACAATGTATCAGCAATCTGGGCAAAGAATGACTTTTTACATCTTGTATATGTAACCAAACTGTATTGTATTACTCTGTTAACATCATCTACTCAAAACTCTTAAATTGGCATTTCTAAATTTATTTTCAAAAAATACCATTAGTTTCATATAAAATCTACAAACTTTAAGAAAATCTCCATCACAGGCTCTTGATGTGTCAATGGTAGATAGCAAGGAATTTCCAGATTAAGTACAGTGCTCCCTCAATATATAACCAACTTTTGTTCAAATCTGATTTATTGAATGCCAAATCAACATAAACTAAAATAATTAAAGATATCTTTAATTATTTGAAGATATCATCAATTCAATTATTGGTCTCATCAATTCAATTGATACATGCATTAATTCAATTAATGAGAGCAATAATTGATTTGATGCGCACTTCAGTTCAATTATTACTGTCATCAATTCAATTGATGAGAGCATCAATGTGGTGGAAATATTGCATTATAAGGCAATATATCTAGGGAGTATAGTATACTTAGGAAGATAAAAATTCCTGCTTATTGTGAAGTGAAATTTATTACCTATGAAGGGATAATATTTGCTGCAATAATGTAGCCCCCCTCCCCCCCCCCCCCCCCCCCCCAAAAAAAATGTCAAAATAAAAATATCGGAGAGGGCAACGTCATTGCAGCTCGATGATACTGATTTTTTTTTGATTTTTTTTTTTAGATATAATGAAGTTTGGTTATAAAAACTGTTTTTCACTAGCCCTGGAGATTTGCTTTTATTGTTTTATACTGTACATCAGAAAGAAAATCTACGAACTCAAACATACTCATCATTAAGTCTAAGGAAATCTAACATTAGCTATAATTATAATAATGCAATGTTATTAGCTCTAATCACAGGGGCTCGTCACAAATTGACCTTCTCTATTGTATACATATAGCTGGTTATAATTTATTAAAACAAAAAGTTCGTGACGAGCCCCTGACTGTGGTCTAATACGATTCTGAGAAAATCTGGAATGGTTTGTCTTACGTGTACCACCGAGGGTCCCCGTGCCCTTCAGAAGATATTTGTACCACCAAGCATCAGTGATTCCACTATTCTGTTGATTTCCAGCGTTACTGGGCTGCATTTTGCCCGATCCTCAATATGTTTTCTGTTTTTTCTCTCTTCAGCTGTTTTTGACGTGTCGGGGTTCATATGTTCATGACGATGAGTAAACTTCCGGTTTATATAATTATAAAACAAGAAGACAACCTTCTTTGTTCCGGATATCGAAATAGTTGTTCTCCTAACTTTAGACCGCAGTAATAACATTAAAGTTTATCTATTATGTAAATATAGGACTGTATCACCCCCCCCACCCCCTTCATATTTTTTTTTTTTTAGTTTTGTTCCATTCATCTTTCAAAAATTTTTGAGACTATATACAAGACACCATGTCAATACAAAAATCAGTGGATGATGGTCAAAATATACTGTCTAGCAATAAAAAAATATTTAATGTCAATATGATGATCCCAAATCACATTCTTATCAGGATTGTATCAAAATACACACGAATCCTTTAAAAAAAAAGTGAACGTTTGCAACCTTTTTACAAGTATACACCCATCACTGCTATTGTAAAGTCAAAAGATTAAATATCAATGTCACCAACTCATATTTCTTGGTGTTATCCAAAATACCATATGAACTCACATAGAAAATTCACTTAAAGGTCTAACAAACTTATGTTTTATAATATTAAACCTGGTCAAATGAAGCACCAGTTGTGGTAGCTCAGTGGTTAGAGCGTTTGCTTCGTAACCAGGAGGTCGTGAGTTCAAGCCCTGCTTGTGCTACAGCTGGTGATGTCTCAATATGAGTGAAAAATTCCTGACAGGATGTAAAACAAACAAACAATCAATCATAAACAATGGTCAAAGCAGGCAGGGAAGTATAGAAAAGAGATGTATCAAGCAGTAGGGCTAATCATTAGCAGAACAAGAGAACAAAGGTATGGGTAAAAATTATGGAGGGTACTTAAAATATTACCAATTACAGCATCACTGGGAATGACCTCAAAAGTCATATTACTGACAAAAGGTCAAGGTCATCATCTCATAAAAGGTTTCATAAAGTTTCTAGACAACTTATATTTTTCGTTCACTATTGAGAATCTTCCTAGATAATGGGTTTCCCCCTTCTTAAATTATATCACTTTGAAAATAGTGGATAGTCACTGAATTGTTTAGTGGCACCTTCATGAATGTTGCTGCAAATTGACATTCAGTCCTGGTTTGCCGTTGTGTAGAAAAATTCACAGAGTTCCTGCAGCCCCACAAAATCCTTGAGGCCATCTGTGATTTTTTAACATGTTTCTATAATTCTGATGAGTTCAGTCTTACCAAGTTCTTAATCACCAAATATGCAAGTATGTGCATAAGATTTTTATCAAACATACAGTGATGCAGACATTTAAGTAAATCTTATTTCCTAGAGCATTTCTGCTTGGATGACAATTAACACAAAAATGCTGCATTGATGGCAACAACCAAAATCCTGAAGCACTCCAGCCTGAATGATAAAACCATGGAGCAATCCTGGATGACAAAAAAGAAAATCCTGGAGCACTCCTGCCTGAATGATAAAACCAAAGAACACTCCGCAATAATCAATAACAAAACCCTAGAGCACTCCAGCCTAGATAAAACTAATAATTCTAGAGCACTCCTGCCTGAATGTAATCAAACAACCCACAAGCACTACAGCCTTGATGATAACAAACAATACTCTAGAATACTCCAATCTTGAAGACAACCAACAATACCCTAAAATACTCCGATCTTGAAGACAACCAACAATACCCTAAAATACTCCGATCTTGAAGACAACCAACAATACCCACAAGCACTACAGCATTGATGATAACCAACAATAGCCTAGAATACTCCGATCTTGAAGACAACAAGCAATACCTTAGAATATTTCAATCTCAAAGACAACAAACAATACACTAGAATACTCAAATCTCAAAGATAACAAGCAATACACTACAATTACTCCAATCTCAAAGACAACAAACAATACACTACAATTACTCCAATCTCAAAGACAACAAACAATACACTACAATTACTCCAATCTCAAAGACAACAAACAATACACTACAATTACTCCAATCTCAAAGATAACAAAAACATGGAATATTCCTGCCAGGAGGGAAAAAAACCTCAATCCTGGTGGAGCACATGAACCTGGCAAAATAGACAGAAATCTTCAGAATACTCAGCCTGTATAAAAACAAATCCCTGATCAATTTGGCCAGGATGAAAAAAAAAAAAAAAACATGCTGTGGAAATGCTCCCAAGAGTAAATGGCTGAGTAAGTCAGCTGTACTTCAAGGCCCGAGACTTTTATCACACATTATCCTGATGTACTGCATCCAAAATAGCATTTCAGTTTGGCTGTTACAGGGCAGAATGAACCACAGAATCTTTATTGCTCAACATCTGGGATCCACCTCAGAGCAGAACTTGTATAAATAATGATTCTGAATAAATCTAGATGACATCTACCGTATGGGCAAAACAGATTTTCATCAACAATGAGGAAGCCAGAAAGTATGAGTCAAGTTAAGGATAGCTTTCATTCAAACCCGGCCTTTACAGCCCCCACAAAAAGTTCACAGAGAACTTCCTATTACTAGCCACCAAGGCTCGTTCTGGACCATATCATGGAATTTTCCAATGTAGGAGTAACTTTAGGAAACTGAAGTTCATAGAGAGAAGACAAGGTCTGAATTTTGTCAGGAATTAGACAAACTGGAACACAGCCTTCAATATCGAAGGAGGACCAAACTGGGTTAATACCTTGGACAGCTGTCTGATGTCAATTTCATGTAATTTGTCTGAAAATCTTAGTGCTCCGAAAACTTGAAAATGTTTAGATATGCATTATATGTTACAAACTTTAAATTTTAATAACCTGTGAAATGGTATATTGCAAATACTTCATTAAATAACTTCCACCGATACTGGTACTTACTTTTTTCATATTGAAAAAAAAAAAATTTACAGTCAAGCAGTAATACTTGCATTTCTATACTAGATATGTCGGAGCAACACAAATACCTAAGGGCCATAACTCTGCCAAAATTGTCCAACCCGACTTGTAAAATTACTTGACCTGCTCATTCTCATGATATACCTCTATCCTGACTTTCAATACAGAATGTCCATGTATGACTGAGATAATGACGAGCAGACACTGTGAACTCTTTGAATTTTCCAACGTTCAAGTGGCTCAACTCGTCCAAAACTTATTCAACGGGAACACATACAACCTTCACCTGGATATTCTCAGCAGGTAACTATTTCCCACAATTCAAAATGCCCGAAATGATCCGACCTGAACCAGATAGTATCACGACTTCCATATTCTTATGATATATGATCCCAAATTTTAATTCAAAATATCCATGTATGACTGAGATAATGAGTAGAAACTGTGATCTATTTAAGGGCCATAACTCTGTCAAACAGTTTTCAATTTGACCGGAAAACAAACTTGACCTGTGTATTCTTGTGACACATCTGTATCTTGAATTTTGCTGGAAATTTTCTTTGCTCAAGAGAACAGTATAAAAAACTTATTCAACCAGAACCAAATAAAAACTTTAACATTCTCAGGATGTATAGATCTATATACTAAATTTCAGTTAAATTTGTTCATCTTTAACAGGGAAAATGAGAGAAGAAAGTAGAAAAGGGTACCACTGTACATGTGTGTTATAGCCATTTTTAAATTGTGCATTATGTGTTGCCTGTCTATGTGCATGTACCTATCAGTGTTATACACAGGTTATGTACTAGGGAATTAACAAAAATCAACAATATCCACTTAGAAATTTATTCTTAATTAAAACATTTGTTCATGCATTATAAATATCGAAACATGATAACATTATCTCTTCAGACAATATCATAATTTATCCTTCATAATGTCAGTAATTTTTTGGTGAATTGTTTCCAGATTGTGCCAGGTTTGTGGAGACATGTAAATGTTCTCCGTGTCAGCCTCCAACTCGGACAAGGTCCGTCGTAACATTGATACCAAGTCCTTCATATCAGTCCTCAGCTAGCAAACATAAACAAGACTTAGATTTATACAGCTTTATCCAGATACTCATAAGAATTACAGTTTTACTGTAATTGCAAACATATTCATATTTATATAGTCCCTAGCTATCAGTCTTATAAGAAATGAAAGAAAAACGTCAATCTAATTTTTGAGAATACATGAGAGTATGAACAACAAAGATTCATGCCAGCATACTTTTCATGACAGGTTAACGAACTTCATGTCGCAGTTCATCCCCTCATGTACCTTCAACACTGAAATTCATTTCTTGATACAGTTTTAGTATATTGACTGTGATATTTTATACATTATAAATACCTGTGTTGTATATTGACTATGATATTTGTAATATTATACATACTTGTGGTGTATATTGACTGTGATATTTGTAATATTATACATACTTGTGGTGTATATTGACTATGATATTTGTAATATTATACATACTTGTGGTGTATATTGACTATGATATTTGTAATATTATACATACTTGTGGTGTATATTGACTGTGATATTTTATACATTATAAATACCTGTGTTGTATATTGACTATGATATTTGTAATATTATACATACTTGTGGTGTATATTGACTATGATATTTGTAATATTATACATACTTGTGGTGTATATTGACTGTGATATTTGTAATATTATACATACTTGTGGTGTATATTGACTATGATATTTGTAATATTATACATACTTGTGGTGTATATTGACTATGATATTTGTAATATTATACATACTTGTGGTGTATATTGACTGTGATATTTTATACATTATAAATACCTGTGTTGTATATTGACTATGATATTTGTAATATTATACATACTTGTGGTGTATATTGACTATGATATTTGTAATATTATACATACTTGTGGTGTATATTGACTATGATATTTGTAATATTATACATACTTGTGGTGTATATTGACTATGATATTTGTAATATTATACATACTTGTGGTGTATATTGACTATGATATTTGTAATATTATACATACTTGTGGTGTATATTGACTATGATATTTGTAATATTATACATACTTGTGGTGTATATTGACTATGATATTTGTAATATTATACATACCTGTGGTGTATATTGACTATGATATTTGTAATATTATACATACTTGTGGTGTATATTGACTATGATATTTGTAATATTATACATACTTGTGGTGTATATTGACTATGATATTTGTAATATTATACATACTTGTGGTGTATATTGACTGTGATATTTGTAATATTATACATACTTGTGGTGTACACTGACTGCCACTTCTGTCTGTCAATAGTCTTGGTCTCTTATTGTTAGGCTGAAAATACTATTTTTGGTTAATGCAGTAATGCCTTAAACAAACTTTTGAGGTACACATCCAGAATTTCACAAATCTTGTCCTTACCTCAGCTTTTCGGCCTGTGATATCATTATTATTATGATTAGCTGGAGGCGGTTCTCTCATCAGAAATTGTAGTCGACTCAAGCTATTAGGAGATGGGTATGGAGTCTGAAAGAAACAAAGTCAGTGAATTAAAGTCCCCACTCTAAGCTCTATTCTATGCTTCTATACTCTAAAACTAATCACTTTGCTGTAAGAGTGAATTTGTTATATGTAAGCATGCTTGCTGAAACAGTGCTTTGCTGTAAGAGCACATTCATTATAAGCAATGTTCGCCATAACCAAGTTTTACTGTAAATGTTATTCATTATGAGCATGTTTGCTGTAACTATGTTTTACAGCAAGAGGGAATTTATTATAAATGTGTTTGCTGTAAACATGTTTTAATGTACGAGTGAATTCATTATGAATGTGTTCACTGTAAGCATGTTTTAATGTACGAGTGAATTCATTATAAAAGTGTTCCCTGTCAGCATGTTTTATTGTAAGAGTAATATATACATGTTTGATGTAACCAAGTTTTTATTGTAAGAGTGAATTCATTATAAGTGTGTTCACAGTAACGGTGTTTTAACAGTGTTTTACTGTAAGTGTGAATTATTAATAATGATAATAATGAATGGTTTTTATATAGAGCTTTTTTCAACAAATGCTGCTCAAAGTGCTTTACAATACATTTATTACCCCAGCTGACCTTATACCATTCCAGAGCTTTCTCAGTGTAAGCTGCCGTTAAGGCACTACAGAACTAACATTCTAACAATATCTTTCACTGTCTATAGCCAGGTACCCCTTTTACACTTGAGTGGAATGAGGAAATTCGTATAAAGTGCCTTTCCCAAGTACACAACATCAGCCCTGCCTCGGCCAAGACTCAAACCCACAACCTTTCAGTCGAGAGTCTAACAGCCTAACCACTAGGCCACCAACGCCACAATAAAAGAATTCATTATATGTTTTTAGCTGTAACCATATTTTACTGTAGGTATGAAGTTATTATAAGCATATTTGTTGTAATCATGTTTTACTGTAAGAATGAGTTCATCGTAGCCAAGTTTTACTGAATGAGTGAATTCATTATAATTGTGTTCAATGTAACCATGTTTCACTGTAAGTGTGAATTCAATATAAGCGTGTTCACTATAACCATGTTTTACTGTAATTGTGATTTCCTTCAAAGTATGTTTGCTGTAATTGTGTTTCACTGAAAGTGTGAATTCAATATAAGCGTGTTCACTGTAACCATGTTGTACTGTAACTTCATCCTGTAAGATTGGCTTGATGGTATAAACCGACACCTTGTTTAGAAACATCACCACACAGTCCTGTAGCTTAGGTTGTTTATCAATACAATCGGAGACAACTGACTCGTGCATGGTGTTCTCAGCAAACTTCGTAAAAGCCGACAATCCATGATGGTAAACAAATGGGTCGTGAGAAGTTAAGTTCTTCACAAATAGGTCAGATATCTTCTTCAACATCTGAGGCTGCTAAAATTGTATTAATTCAGTTTTGGTTATTTTGTGATACATGAATACTATCATCCAACATGTATTAAACTTCAATTCGTGAATCGAGACAGCAAATGCATTTATGTTGATCAATATATGTGAATGAATTTATACACAAAAAAAAAATGATTGCTTTGTGACAACAAATATCATCAAATATAATTTCTAAGAAATTTATTTGATTCAGTAATCAGACAAAAAGTTAACCAATATACCTTAGATACTGATAGACAAAAGCATGCCAGATAATTATATAATAAATAACAGCAAGGAACAGTTTTCATCCTAACACTACCCTGTATTCACAACAATTCAACTCACAATAGATAGAGATTGTTTTAATCTCATTTGTGCCTACCTCTTGGGACACCGATAATCTGACTGTACCCAAAGACTTCAGAAAACTGACCATGGTAAGGTGTAAAGAGAGGGAGCACCCTTGTTGTGTAAGGGAACCCATCACGGTGAGAATCTGTAATACAAAGTAGAGCATGGAAAGAGGTTTTATATTGATATATGATTGGATTCTTGCGAAACCAAAGTTGATTTTTTTGGTGACAGATAAGAGACAATAGAGCCCCCCCCCCCCCCCCCAATAAGTTTAATACCTTTAAATCTTGTTTCATAATTGTTGGCGTTAAGGTTGTAATTCTGACAGTAAACTGAATCTTTGTATAAAAGGGTAATAGATGTAATACACAGGAAGATAATGGCATCTTTAAGGACACAGAGAGAAGTACTAAAGATAACTATTACTTTATAAAGGATTCCGTTCTCTAGAGAGGCGGTCAGATGTGAGCTCAGTAGAATGAGTCTCCCAAGACAAAGCTCAAGTAGAGGCGAGTTTGTCCAGTCCGAGACAAACATTTCTCTCCATAGTTGACTGATACTGTCTGTAATGGACTTGGTCACTGATGACAGGACATCCAGTCTAGATGCATCATACTCACTCAGTATCTCGCACAAACAAGACACGGACGCCAGCTGATATAAGGAAATTAAAAGACAAAATTCTAAGTATATTGTAAAAGTAAAATTAAAGAAAATAAAATCTCAGTAAAAATACCCTCTTTTGTCTCATTAAATCCATAACATGGGAGTTTTAAATTTTCCAATATGGGTAAGTAAATGATTAATACATGATACTGAGAATTCAAAAGTTGCAGATACAAAGAAAGAGGACGAGCACGGATAATGTTAAGAATAATCAGTTAGAATGGTTTCATTTAATTGTGTACTGAATTAAAGATGACTCATACAATGAACATGCAGATGCTTCAGTACAGAATTGAAATTGTTAACAAAGTTAAAAGACAATATTAACTGAGGCTTAAACACAAAATATGGGGTGCAGGTCTAAATTTGCACATAGCATGGCAGCTAACCACAGTTTAGTTTGCTGAGGCCCCCTCCCCTTGTGAAACTTTCAACTCAAGTAATTATGTAAAAAAAAAACCAAAAAAAACAAAAAACAAAACAAAAAAACCCCCAGATTTTTAAAGTTTTTCATGTTAACGAAAATTTGTTGAAAAATGTCAATTATTTGCAGATTACTGGAAATTTCAAGAGGTATGTTTTCTTATGTTAAGCTTAAATAGCATTGGAATGCAGACCTAACTTGTGCAGACCAACAGGTAGCCACTAAACAGATTTCTGAGGCTTTCTGTTCTACAAACTGTTAAAATCCATGGTAACAGTGTTTCTACAGTACTGAAAATTGAAGTTGAGTTCGAGTTTCATCCTAAACCACCAAATATCAATATTGTCAGAATACCAACCATTCTGTTGAAGCCTTGTTGTGTCCTTTCAATGGTAACTGTAAACTCCTGTAAAATTTTTGCACATTTCTCTAACACAGTGGGTACCACACTCGGACGGATCTCATCAGAAAAACTCTGTACACTGCAGGCTAAAATGTACAAGGAGATGGGGTCTTCTTCAGAGCTCAATGTCTGTATCAACTCCGTCTGAAAATACAGAACTGAGGCTTGAGATGTTAAAATGGAATTGGGTCCAGTTTACTGAGACTTGAGATGTTCACATGGAATCGGGTCCAGTTCACTGAGATGAGAGATGTTCACATGGAATTGGGTCCAGTTCACTGAGACTTGAGATGTTCACATGAAATCGGGTCCAGTTCACTGAGACTTGAGATGTTCACATGAAATCGGGTCCAGTTTACTGAGATCCCATTGGCATATAGGTTAGAATAGGTCCTCAGTAACCCTTGCTTGTCGTAAGAGGTGACTAAATGGGCGGTCATTTACTAGCAATGGTAATGTCTCCTTATGAGTGAAAAATTCTTGAGTGGAACGTTAAATATACATGTACAATCAAACAGTTACTGAGACTTGAGATATTCATATGAAAACAGGTCCACTTAGCAATGTACAGTTGAAATCAGTATCCAACATCTGGCTCCGAGGCCATAAAACTTAGACAAGTTTGATTCAATTCATAAAAGGAGCAAATATTGAATCAGTGAGACCTGAAATCAAAAGTGAGCTTCTCTAAGTTTTATGGCTGCAGCATATCTAGGACCTCATTAAAAATAAACTCGAGTTTTCATGGGTTCATATGACATTAATCATATCAAGGAACTCATAAGAAATAAACTTGAGCTTTCAAGGTTTCACCAGACATTCAGCACATTAGCCATATAAAGATTTATTTATCAATGTTCAAACACTGTGTAGCAATAAATTTCAAGAATAACAAGAATTTATATTTCAAGTATAGAAAATATAGATGTGCAAATTTGATGAATTTAGGTGTAGTGTTGTAGAAAATTTGAAATTTAAATATGATTCCATTTTCAAGATACAGTCAAAGCTCATTATCTCGAATTTGATGGGGACAAGAAAAAAATTCAAGATATCTAAGGGCTGGAATATTGCGGTTGAAAGACATAAAAAAAAAAAATGGAACTTTCAACTTACTTTGACATATTGGTGTCATTAGTACATTGGTATGAGAAGGTACCCAGAGGAATCTGAGGTTTTGGATGGGTGACCACTATATCCTCTCACATACTAAAATACAACTGCTGCAATCCCGGGGATCAAATCCCATTTGAATTGGTGATAATCAAGTGCGTTGTCATTGCACTATCCAAACGTTTTACAAGCCAGGAAATTAAATCACACTAGAGTGATCCCTGTGACCTTTAAGTACAGTGTGTAACCTCTGATGATAATGTTGGGAGTTACCTGATGTTCTGGAGCCAGAAATTTAATCAACCGCACAATCAAAGAGAGGCCTGGAGATTCACGGTCATATGATGAACATCCCTTTATCAGTTCTAGTAAAATAGTCACATGATCTCGACACAGGTCAGCTGAACTGTACCTTCAAATTAAACAACATTTTAATCACATTTGAGTATTAATTAGATGCATCACTCAGAATCTTAAATGTCAATTTGATTTCAATACACTTGTAAAAATCAAAGATTCAACATTAGTTTTTTCTTCTTTTTATTTTAATCACTTCTACAATCTTTGGAAAATGGTGGTTATTTTTTTTTTTAATAGACTGATGGGATTCTACACAGGATTTTAAGATTATTGTTTTAACAAAATTTGGTAAAACATTGGCTTTTCTGTTGCATGAATTTACCATAAGTCTGGTATTTTTTTATTATTATTATTATTGATCATCCGTTTTTTGGAGGCATTTCAAGTTACAAAATGATTACGTGTAATCCTGGGATAATTGTTGAAGTATACAAGTATACAAGATAATCTTCAAGTCGACGGGACGTAAAACAAACAAACAAATAAACAAAACAAGTGATATAGTCTGGTCCCCGCCACTCAATGATCACTTGTAAAATGAGTGATCAACGAGTGGCAGGGACCAGACTACAGTGATATTATTCAAGCAACACTGTATCACTTGTTTGGCATATCTGAGTAAAAGTTTGCATTACATTTGCTATTAATTGAGGATATTCCCAAATGTTGTCCTTAACCAGTCTCTGAAGAAACCAGAAATACATCAGATGTTGCATCATCCAGACCATAAGTTGGAAAAACCATCATAAAATTCCAATATGAACTCATCTGCTTTAAATTTCAGAAGACAGTTAAACACTGTTCTCAGACATACAGATGGAGGGACAGACATGATTCAAATTAAATGTAAGAATACTGGGATTACTTGAGATTTTGTTGCATTAGAAAAATATATAAAAATCTGAAGATCTGAAATCCATAGAAACCTGACAAGGATAGATTTTAATATTCATTAATTACATACAGACCTGATAAGATTAGATATGAATATTCATGAATTATACATAGATCTGACAAAACTACATCTGAATATTTATTAATTACACAGAGACCTGACAAGATCTGATCTAAGTTTTCAATCATTAAAGACAGATCTGACAAAACTAAATATGAACATTCATTACAAGTTTAGATTTAAATATTCATTAATTACAAACCTGACAAGAAAGCACCAGACATCCTCAGCCAGCAGACGACACCAGAGGTCACATGACAGCACATTTTTCAATAGAACTTCCTCCTACAAAAATATCTAAAAAATGTAAAAAGAAAAAAAAAAGAAAAAAAGCTTTACACATTATATTAATTTCACTGAAAAAAAAAATGAATTAAACTTGAAGTCTCACCAAAATATGATGAACTTAAGAAACACAAATTCTCCCTGCATAGCTAATGGTACCAAATTAGTATTTTTACAAGAATACAGGAGGGATAACTCCTCCACAGTGGAGATAACTCCTCCTCAGTAAAAAATCCTGGTACAAGTATGGATGACCACATATTCAGGGCTTATTCACCAACATAGCAAGTAAATATGCCAAACCTTGATATTTGTAAATTCATTTATTTTGAATGCAACTTTGTTTTTACTTTTACTACAAACAAAAAAATTGGTTAAATTTCATGATTCATATTTGATTCAGTGGTAAAAGACATTATCCATATAAAGGATTAACATAGTGAAAACCTCAGGCAATAACTTCATTTGGAAGACAAAATCACAAAACAATTGTGATCATTACTTAGTATTGGCCCCTTGATCTGATTTTTACAAGAGGAGAGGGGGTTGGTGGGGGGTGTTGCACATGAACATCTTATCCTGATCAATTATGGATAGACCATGCCACAAGGATGACATCTCCTAAAGATCAAAGTCTTCAAAAGTTAAAAGCAATTTGAAGGATTTCAGTAAATGAGTCAGAGGTCAATGTCATATGGTCACTAATCATTGCAATGTTGGTAAGATACATGTACATTTACACCCAATAAATATGAAATCCCTTTCATCTACTGCTCAAAAGTTATAACCAATGTAACACAGAAATGTTTATTTTCGATTTTTTTTTTTTTCAATCTTTATGGGAATTGGAAATTTAGAAGTCTTTTAAAAAGCTATTTCAAATAAGATTTCTTCTGTAATTTTGACTTTATAAAAGTCTCAATTTATAAACTATTCTTTTTTTACTCACAGCTCTGTGGAAATGCTTGGCTGACATCCCCCCTAAGAATCCACATAACCTGGTGCAACAATTCTCATACCAAGTCACCTTCCTAAAATAACAAAACAACAACACTCAGGTCTCATACAATATCACCTTCCTAAAATAACAAAACAACAACACTCAGGTCTCATACAACATCACCTTCCTAAAATAACAAAACAACAACACTCAGGTCTCATACAATATCACCTTCCTAAAATAACAAAACAACAACACCCATGTCTCATACAATATCACCTTCCTAAAATAACAAAACAACAACACCCAGGTCTCATACAACATCACCTTCCTAAAATAACAAAACAACAACACTCAGGTCTCATACAATATCACTTCCTAAAATAACAAAACAACAACACTCAGGTCTCATACAGCATCACCTTCCTAAAATAACAAAACAACAACACTCAGGTCTCATACAATATCACCTTCCTAACATAACAAAACAACAACACTCAGGTCTCATACAGCATCACCTTCCTAAAATAACAAAACAACACTCAGGTCTCATACAATATCACCTTCCTAAAATAACAAAACAACAACATTCACACATTGTCACCTTCCTGAAATAGCAATGAAACAGAATTTAGGTCAGTGAGTATCAGGCAATGAAAAACTTGAATTAGAACTGTTGCAAGATGATGATGCAAAGGTGCAGTGTTAAAACTTGGACAACTGGATTTGTCACTGAGTTTTGTTTGTTTTTGTTTTAGTTATTGTTTTCCTATTGCACACACTGACAATACTCCTTAGGATTTACTAAAATTCATTCCATGATGCTGTCTTTCGTTTTACCTTTCAGGTTTTCCCACCAGAGTGGAATCCACTAAGATCAGGGGCAGACTTAGCTCAACATTACCTGTAAAATAAAAACAACATAAGTTCATAAATTGTACAAACATTAATACTCAGTGCAAGATTTTTGCTGGCTTTGTACCAATATTTCAAATTTGTTTCTTTCTTGAAAATAGTGTTACATGTAATTACAATCAAATTTTATTAATATACAATTCTCATCAACAAAATAAACATAATTTATTTCTTGATTAAATGTTCTGATTTGACCATGTTTACAGTTAGAAAAAAATATCCACAAAGAAAGACAATTGTGGCCTTGAATTCTAAACATTCTTGATTTCTCTGAAAATCAGTACCTTTCAAGTTGAAATCATGTAAAATGAAAGTTTACAACTATTATGATGTCACAAAATTGATGACATTATACTCAACACCGGTAAATTTTCAGGCAAAATTCTGCAGTGACAAAAACTATTATCATGCAACACGGAAGTACAACAATCAATACACTGTACATGCTGTGGTATTAGGTCATGGTTAATGTTATGTGTCCTATACGTTCTGAAAACAGCTTAGAATGACATGATAATTTTTGGCTTATTTTGGATGAAAAAGACAGGAAATTACTGTGCATATATATATAAATGACACTGTACTTATAAAATCATTACTAAAATAATTGTTTGTTTTGTGTACTCCATCAATCAACAACAGTTTTATACAAATCTATGATCAGGCCAATTTCAAACTATTGGTAAACCTATTTATATTCTAGTAAGATATGCTAACATTTCTTTTTAAAATGAGAAAAACTGATGTATGTTAACAGAAGTTGGTTTATTTCACACGACCATTCATACATTTAGCTGTTGTTTCGAACATGACATCAATCAAGCTCAATCTGTCTGTATCCTCCAAATAAAACGATGGATCCACCCACCTCTCCTGAACATCATCTGTGGAAAAAATGTCACAAATTTTAAATCTGATCTCAAATTTTGAACATATCTACTATTCATGAACATCATATGTAGACAGCCACAAAGCTACAAATCTAAATTTGAAAATGTTGGATCCACCAATCACTTCTGAACTCTATCTATGGAAAAATTAGATGTTTGATAATACTTAATATAAACTGCCAGTAAAAGGGATGTAACTCTGTAATTCTTGATAATTTCACAGCAATTGATTTACCTGGAAAAGTTTAGAATATCTTGTGAGAGATATGATTCTGTTCATGTCAAATGTTGGTTTTTTTCAAAATAACATTTTCAATGCAACCTGTAATGATTCTTTAACACAGAATGCATTTCATTTCTGGATGATCGTTTAAAACATCAAATGTTACATAATTGACTGCTTGATATCAGAAGGAAATAAATTTGTTTGTGTATAAACTTCAGTACCTGGCATTTGAGGAAGAAAGTCAAGCACCATCAACACAATTTGTAAATGTGGAAAAATGTCTTCTGTTGCCAACGATCTAACTGGGAAGATAAATAAATACCAGATTAACTGTAAGTACACAAAAATCCACCTGTAAACAAATAACAAGAGGCCCATGGGCCTTATCGGTCACCTGAGTATTAATTAAAAGTAACATTAGTCTAATGGCTATGAAATTTAGAAAAAAATTTCCTGTTCAGCATATCTAAGCTAAATTCTAATATTTAGCAACAGTATACAATAAGATGTGTTCTTAAAACTTACAGTAGGGGGACAAAAGTGTTGAGAAAAAAATGGCGTCACGTTACCTTATCAAAATATCGCGCATAATAAATCTGTTTATTTACTGTTTATTGTTCGAGTTATGGAAATTCCCTTGAAATATAAATAGGTTAGCATGTGTGACGTAGACCATTACGTGTAATTCATCGTCTGCTCATAGTTTTGTTTACATAATATCTCGACAACAAAATGGAGGCAAATCGACAAGAAATGTCAACACCCTTGAAACAAGTGATCGTGGAATTGTTTTTGAACGGAGAAAAGGCATCAGATATTGCAAGCAGTGTCAACAGATCTCTAGCTTCAGTGTATCGTGTTATTCGGAAGTTTCAGAGTACAGGATCTACGGAAAATTTACCAAGATCAGGTCGGCCTCGTTCTATTGACGATCGGGAGTATCGGAGGCTTCAGAGGATTGTAAACAAGGATCGTCGGGCTCCTCTTAGGGACATTACTGCTGAATTTAATGACAGAAGAGCAACATCAGTGTCTCAGAAAACTATTAAACGCCGACTGAAAGCTAGTGGTTTCTCAAGGGGTGTATATAGGAAAAAAGTTGTGATAAAGAGTGTCAACAGAAAGAAACGTTTATCATGGTGTAGAGGGAAGAGGCGATGGGATGTACAAAATCAGTGGTCGAAAGTTATATTCAGTGACGAGTCTCAGATATGTGTTGGTGAGAACAGCCGAGTGTATGTGTGGAAAAGAGCCGGTGAAGGTTGGAGACCCGACTTAGTACCGCGACAAAATGGCCGAAAGTTCAGCATCATGGTTTGGGGTTGCTTATGTTTTCATGGCGTGGGGACATTATGTCGAGTGGAAGGAAATATAAATTCTGAAAAATACATTGACATATTAGATACAAACCTCTGGCCTGTGATAGTGCGTCATTTTCCCAACGGAAGCTACCTTTTTCAGGATGACAATGCCCCCGTACATCGATCTCGTAGGACCCAGGAATTCATTGCCAGAAATCGAATTAAAGGCATGAGCTGGCCTGCACAGTCTCCAGACTTAAACATCATCGAAAATGTTTGGCTATATATTAAACGGAAACTTCAATCACAGATGCACAATATAAATTCCGCAGATGAACTTTTTCAACACACGCTGAGGATATGGCAGGACATTAACTTAAATTATGTGAGAAATCTTTATAATTCTGTTCCCAGGAGAATCCAGCAAGTAATTCGATTGAAGGGACACTTAACTAAGTACTGAGGTAAGTTATTTTATTTTGTCTAAGTAAACCAACTGTCAAGAAGGTTTTCCGTATGAGTTATCTCGCTTGCATTGGTAACGTGACGCCATTTTTTTTCTCAACACTTTTGTCCCCCTACTGTACATGCCCCTGAAAGTGCCTATACTGATGAAAGACTTTACATAATGAAATAAAATTCTGTAACATTAACATGATAGGACTAATATGGGCCTGCCCTAAAGTCAAAACCCAACGTTGCAAAATTCACAATTTTGGAACATCCTTTCCTGCTTTTTCTAGATATGCATTTAGTTTTATATGATATCAACAAACTTATTAAAGTAGTCTTTCAAATGATAAAGACAATAATCGCTTAAATAATTTTGGCCCCACCCTGGAACCAAAACTTTTATCACCTAGGATCATGAAATTGACAATTTGGTAAAGGATGACCGACTCCTTCTAAATTCTACTTCTACTTAGTTTTAATTTAGTATCAAAATCATTGAAGAAAATATTAATGAACTGTTTCACTCAGATACACAATACTAAGTTTAGCCCCAACCTCTACATGGGGATCATGAAATTTACAATTTTTGTGTACGCCTTTCTGCCCTACATTATTATGCATTTGGTTTTTCATAAAGATATGCGGTTGTAGAGAAGATTCTTGAAAATTGGTCAATTTTTGGCAGATTTTGCCCTGCCCTAAGGTCCCAGGGGTGCTGGAGTTCTGAAATTTACAATTTATGTCACCTTGTCCCGAAGATGTTTCATACCAAATTTAAAAAGAATTAGAATCATATGGAAGTTACTGAGAAGTTAAAATTGTTCAATTCTGAACACATTTAATCACTGATCATTTTGGCACCACCCTGATACGAAAACCCCTACCCCTGGGATCATCAAATTTACAGTTTGGTAGGGGGCATCGTGCTCTACATCACTATGCATTTGGTTTTTCTTACACCCATGTGGTTGTAGAGAAGAAGATTTTTGAAAATTGGTCCTTATTTCGCAGTCTTTGCCCTGCCCATATAGCCCCAGGGGTGCAGGAGTCCTGAAATTTACGACACATGATGGATGACAACCAATTGCAATAGGTCACTGAGCTTACTCAGTTGACCTAAAACTCCACACAAACACATGTAAACATACATAAATCCACACAAACACATGTAAACATACATAAATCCACACAAACACATATAAACATACATAAATCCATTGGGGCCTCCGTGGACAAGTGGTTAGAGCATCGAGCTCAAAATCACAAAGCCTCTCACCTCTGTCGGCGCGTGTTCGAATCTCGGCCACAGCGTTATGTGAGCAAGTTTGCCAGTTTACTTGCGGAAGGTCGGTGGTCTCTTCCCAGGTACATTGTATCTGGGTTCTCTCCTCCACCAACAAAAACTGGACGCCACCAGATAACTGAAAAATTGTTGAGTATGGCGGAAAGCGGTAAATAATCAATCAATCAATCATTAATCAACATAAATCCACACAAACACATATAAACATACATAAATCCACACAAACACATATAAACATATATAAATCCACACTAACACATGGAACCATACATAAATCCACACAAACACATATAAACATACATAAATCCACACAAACACATATAAACATACATAAATCCACACAAACACATATAAACATACATAAATCTACACAAACACATATAAACATACATAAATCCACACAAACACATGTAAATATACATAAATTCATACAAACAAATATAAACATACATAAATACACAAACACATGTACAAACACACACACATGCACATATAACCTGCAAACATCACAAACACACAAAAACATGGAAACAAACATCCACCAAAACATGTATTTCCCTTCCCTTACTATTCTGAAAATTATTCATTTACTTTCAAAACAAAAGCCAATTTTGGCTTTTAAAGTAAAAAAAAAAAATTACTAATTTACATGACTTGGCTAAGTATAAAGTTTGATAATATCATCTCAGAATCCAATGAAATACACATCAGCATTATGTAACAAGGACTTAAACTATAAACCTTTAACAGTCCCTGTGACAGATTCCATAAGCTTCCTGTTAGATAGCAAGCCTTTCATCAGGACACCTGCAGCATTGGTTAAATGGTGACAGATTTCATCCACGTGTCTGTGATCCATTGACTGGGCTGATAAACTTGGTGGAAGCAATCTGCAAAACATCACCAATGAAATAAGTTTACTCAGCTAGAAGAATGAAATAACAGTCTACTCAGCTAGAAGAATGAAATAACAGTCTACTTAGATAGAAGAATGAAATAACAGTCTACTTAGATAGAAGAATGAAATAACAGACTAGTTAGCTAGAAGAATGAAATAACAGTCTACTTAGATAGAAGAATGAAATAGCAGTCTACTTAGATAGAAGAATGAAATAACAGTCTACTTAGATAGAAGAATGAAATAGCAGACTACTTAGATAGAAGAATGAAATAACAGTCTACTTAGATAGAAGAATGAAATAGCAGACTAGTTAGATAGAAGAATGAAATAACAGTCTACTCAGCTAGAAGAATGAAATAACAGTCTACTCAGATAGAAGAATGAAATAACAGTCTACTTAGATAGAAGAATGAAATAACAGCCTACTTAGATAGAAGAATGAAATAGCAGACTACTTAGATAGAAGAATGAAATAACAGACTAGTTAGCTAGAAGAATGAAATAACAGTCTACTTAGATAGAAGAATGAAATAGCAGTCTACTTAGATAGAAGAATGAAATAACAGTCTACTTAGATAGAAGAATGAAATAGCAGACTACTTAGATAGAAGAATGAAATAACAGTCTACTTAGATAGAAGAATGAAATAGCAGACTAGTTAGATAGAAGAATGAAATAACAGTCTACTCAGCTAGAAGAATGAAATAACAGTCTACTCAGATAGAAGAATGAAATAACAGTCTACTTAGATAGAAGAATGAAATAACAGCCTACTTAGATAGAAGAATGAAATAGCAGTCTACTTAGATAGAAGAATGAAATAACAGTCTACTCAGATAGAAGAATGAAATAGAAGTCTACTTAGATAGAAGAATGAAATAACAGTCTACTTAGATAGAAGAATGAAATAACAGTCTACTTAGATAGAAGAATGAAATAGCAGACTAGTTAGATAGAAGAATGAAATAACAGTCTACTTAGATAGAAGAATGAAATAACAGTCTACTTAGATAGAAGAATGAAATAGCAGACTAGTTAGATAGAAGAATGAAATAACAGTCTACTCAGCTAGAAGAATGAAATAACAGTCTACTCAGATAGAAGAATGAAATAGCAGTCTACTTAGATAGAAGAATGAAATAACAGTCTACTTAGATAGAAGAATGAAATAACAGTCTACTTAGATAGAAGAATGAAATAGCAGACTAGTTAGATAGAAGAATGAAATAACAGTCTACTTAGATAGAAGAATGAAATAACAGTCTACTTAGATAGAAGAATGAAATAACAGTCTACTTAGATAGAAGAATGAAATAGCAGTCTACTTAGATAGAAGAATGAAATAACAGTCTACTTAGATAGAAGAATGAAATAACAGTCTACTTAGATAGAAGAATGAAATAGCAGACTAGTTAGATAGAAGAATGAAATAACAGTCTACTCAGCTAGAAGAATGAAATAACAGTCTACTCAGATAGAAGAATGAAATAACAGTCTACTTAGATAGAAGAATGAAATAGCAGTCTACTTAGATAGAAGAATGAAATAACAGTCTACTTAGATAGAAGAATGAAATAGCAGACTACTTAGTTAGAAGAATGAAATAACAGTCTACTTAGATAGAAGAATGAAATAGCAGACTACTCAGCTAGAAGAATGAAATAACAGTCTACTCAGATAGAAGCCTGAAATACAGACTATTCAGCTATTTTTTATCACCTCATCTAAAGGACCACCCCATTTAGTCACCTCTTACGACAAGCAAGGGGTACTGACGATCTACTCCACTGTACTCTCATAGAGATAATCAGACACTTCTCAGATATCACAAAGATACTGCCATAGAGATATTCAGATATCACAAAGAAACTCCCATAGAAATATTCAGATACATGTATGTCTAAGATATCACAAAGGTACTGCTACAGAGATATTTAGATACTTCTCAGACACCTTCAAATAATCAAATACTTCTCATATATCACAAATGTTTTCTTGGAAATATTTACACATTTTTCAGATACTACAAAGGTACTCTAACAGAGATCTTCAGATACACCACATGTTGATAAAGATAAAAGGTATATTACCTTAGAAATGTTATGAGCAAGCTATAGATCTGTTCCTCACAACTGTGAATGACATCCGCAAATTCCCGAACCAACATAACAAGGATCTTCATTTGGAATCCCAGGATTTTCAGGGATTTCTGGAATCCCTTTTCATCTCCCTGGGACAACACCTGTATAAATCACTGATAGTGGTAAAGATTTCTGTCCAAACAAAATTATTTCACATGTCTAACTATTATCAGTAAGCAGCACATGTATGATTTTTCTTGTTCAGTGATTGAGATTTTTGAAACATCCTAGAATATTTTCACTACTAGTGAAATCAATACCCCTTGGAAAAGTTGCAATGCTATACATTTTAACAACTTTCATTTGCTGGAATTTCTAGTCATTACATCTATATTCATAATTTATATTGTTTACATCAACAATGCATTCATGAGAAAATGGCTCTCATTACAATTTTTAGACATTACAAAAGCAAAAACATTGAAAATGAAAATATAAAAAAGTGTTGACAGACACAAGCATCACGACACACTCCAGCAGTGAACCTCTAAAGCAGGGTCTTTTAATCTCAAAACATCTTGAAAAACACTGAAGTTCATTGCAATAAGAGTCCAACATAAAAACCCACCATTCCATCTGGATCTGTCTGTGGAATCAGCTGGAGGAGGTATATAAATCCAGTCTGGATTTCCCCACAAAGGTGACTAATCATGTCTCCCACCTGCAGCCGCTGACCAAGGTGGGCCTTGTTATTGACGGCATGCCTAAAACAACAGCAAAGATGACAGATCTGTTCCATTTTGTCATTATAATATTCGATCTGTAGGTGTATCGTGAGTGGATTTTGCACCATATCTATCAATAATATTTTACTTTGAAATAGATTTCCACAGCGTCACCACAAGTTTCATATCCAGTGAAGTGACAATCTGACAGACATCAAAGAGACCCTGGCAAACTGCAAAGACACAACTTCAAGCTATATATGCAGTATTAATTGGATATTATCATAAAAATAAAAGTATATGTTTTTCTTTATTAAGCTAAGTAAGTTCTTTACTTTATGCAATTTACCTCAGTCAGATTATTTAAAAATTAATAAAGCTAATTTCCTATTTATTTCTTTCTTCTCCAAGTTAAGATAATAAATGTCCCATTTCAAAATATTCCTAATCATTTGATGTCACAAGCTGAATGTAAGAAGTAAATAATTATGGTTACACAAAATTGTGAATGGTCTGTAGGCTGTTGGTAGAACACCATTCAACAATAAAAGACAGAGAATGGGGAAGAGAGAACCACTTTAAACAACGGATGTGTAAATACGAGTTGAAAATTTTATCATTTTGAATATGACTACATATTGTAAATGATATCCTCTTCATCTGTCATGTTTCTAGTGACAGTCTTCCCCATGTGCTTGTGCACATCCACCGTAAACGTCAATATTTCCAAAATATATACAAAAGTATGTACTAGAAAATAATGGTTTTCCCCTTTCATTGAATAGACAAGTATTTCATTAATACTAATTCATAATATGTCAAAAATATCATTTTACATAGTTAATCATAATGCAAAATTTTGGTCTAGTTTCCAACATTGAAAAATACTGTTTAATGTGGTGTATATTCCTTTAAATGTTTAAATGTTTACATTGAAAGAAATTCCTTGAACTTCTTTTGAAAGTATATTAGAAAAAGAAATAGCCTAAATCCTGTAAGGTACGTATTCTCTGTGGTTTTTGTATATGTACTGGTAAACTGCTTTTACCATCATGAAATAAAGTTAGCATTAAATTTTGGTCCATTCAGCATCAGTTTCTAATTCATGGGTGTTTGCATATAGATTAATTTGAAAATATGTATCATTTCTGTCTTCTTTTATATATATTTTTTTAAAAACAGTTTCTCTCGATTCTGTTTCTCCTCTTGACTGGGACGGGACCTCATTCACGGAATTCTTGAGAAAAAAAAAATAAAAAAAATAAAAGAAAACAGACAAAATTTAATCAGAGAAACTATCTTATTTTTTTCTGTTGATTAAGAATAGCAGTAGTTACAATAATCAAGGACTGATTGGCATTGAATAATTTATATCTATGTATCAAGAGGCATATTTGTTTTCCTCATTAATATGAATTTTCCAAAATACTGACAACTATTAAATCTGGACAAAAAGCATGACTGTATTGTTGTTATACATAAAGAAAAAGAATTTTTTTTTTTTTTCAGGTTCGCAATGTTTATTCATAGAGTAACAGTGTCAGGGTTTTAACAATATCCCTTAGAAATCCACCTGACAAGGGGGGTACTGGGTATTATTATCTACCATTTACTCACACATTCTCTCCAATAGGCACTCAATAAAAGATAGAAAAATAGGAAGAGGATTGTAAAGGAATGGACGGACTCTGGCTTATCATTTGTGTAAGTTTATGTTTACAATACAAATAATCTGATAGGTTGTCAAATGTCGGTACTGCTTTGACATAAAGGATACAAATGCTACAGTATACTGTAGTAATATTAATGAATCAATAACCTGTACATTGGTTCAATTACAAATATATTCTAGATATCTAAGTTGAGGAATCTTTTACTTTGTGAAATGCATTTCATTTCTTTTCAAAATCATCAACAGAATTGTTTTTACATGCTAGCTGCCTTTCTAATTTGTATACACTTTGTTTTTCCAAGTAGTAATAAAGTTATTCAAAAAAAGGTGGATTACCTCTACATTTGCAACAATAAACAAAATACTTTAATGATCAAGTTTACCATTCTATTGTCTGAACAACCCAACGAAATTTTTTTTTAATCTACAATACTTAGTGAGAAAATAGACAGTAAATAAATATGAAATGTGCTATATCAAGGTAGCTTCATATAGCAACTATGTGATCCATAAGTGAATTTAAGTTTTTGAATTGTCACAATCATAACTACATGGTTATTCCATAATAGCAAATATACTTTCAGTTATGAAAGAGGATGAAGGCTTATTGTGCAAGTTTAATTTCATTGATTTTCTATTTATACTAGGCCTACAACTTAACAGTGCTATGATGTACTGAAAGGGAAAAAAAGTGTCCTATTGGTTTGTCAAAGATGTATGTCCCCATATGAAGTTATGATATACAACATAAACTAATTTTTTTCCTGTGTGCTCAGCCAATCAAATTGTGTGTTACGAGTGAAAAGGCTATGACAATGAACAGTGATCAATCTCATAATACGTATAGAAAATACAACTTCAAGAGATGGGCAAACATAGACCACTGGACATACAGAGGTGCGATCAGATGCCCAGGAGAAGTAAGCATCCCCTGTTGACCGGTCACACCCACCATGAGCCCTATATCTTGATCAAGTAAATGGATTAATCTGCAGTCAGAATCAGTGTGCCAAGAACAACAATTGGTATGAAACTTGTCTGACAACATTGACAAAATAGAATGTTGTACTGGCAAACTCGATTGTTAAAATGTCTATAGAATTTGCAAAATGCTGACTGCAGAAATCTCTGTAACATCAATTTGTTTATAAGTAGCCTGCCTCAGTTTAAAAACTGATCATATTCAGAACAAGCTCTTGCATTCAAATCAGTTTAGAGATGTAAACACCATATGCAGGTGATAATGGAATATTGTTACATAAATAAAGGAAGTTGATGATGGAGAAATTGAAATCATCCTCCTTTCAAAAAGTTGAATTGCCAGTTTCCCCTCAGCATCTATTTTCAATAATTATCTAAGTATTAAGCAGACATGGAAGACTCTATGGTGTCTTTTATATCAAGTTCACTGGGATATATCGAATTCAACACATGAATGAAAATAATCATTGTTCATGGTTAAATGTCATAGATATATTTAAATGTTGAATTTGAAGGCCACAGCAAGAGATTTTTTCTTTTCATGTAAAAGCTTTTGAATGAATTCTGCTTCATAATAATATCAAAAATAGGTTAGCTAACAAAGGACTACAATTTGTGCCCATCGATGTCCAACACGCGATCACCAATGACTGCAAAGACATTGTCTTTTTAATATCAACTTCAGAGTACATGTGCACGGATTAAGAGTGGTATTTAACAAAATAATTGGGGGGGGGGGTTGGGTTGTGACTGATCACTATATATGAATATTTCTTTTTACCACTTCTGTTGAAGAAGCAACTGTCTACAATGTCAAGAAAGTCTAGTCTTTAATTTATTGTGAGGTATGGTTGTATAAAATGTTGTAAAGTCATATGTTTTAATGTTGTTGATTGAGAAAAGTTTTGTGATTTCAAATTTACTAAAGTTCTTTAGAATTTTTTTTGAATCTACATTTGATTTAAACCACTTCTGACATATGTAGTGGCACAGTACGTTTGAATTTCTCCTTCACAGCAGTTAATATTTTCATGAGGAGCAGAGATAGGGTTTTGGTAGAACATTTACTGGATCCTGCAATGTATCTTTGTTTGTGAGGGTTTTTGTGGAGTTTGGGGATCCAGTAGCGGTACGGCAACTCATATTCATCCACTCCATGGACTGGGATAATTTAAAAATGTGGTTAAAACTGAAGCATGATTTTGAAGAATTTCATATTTCTAATTAATTCATTAATTAACTAGCTCTACACACTGCCCATTGATTGGGAAAACTTACGACAAAAAGACACTGTTACAATAGCAGGTGCTTAGTGTTTGTAGCACTTTCTGAAATCCCGGATACCACACACAATATCAAAGCCTGGAAAACTGGGTCATCATAATACTCAATTATAACCACTTAACAAAGTATCTGTGTGTTTTGCTGATGTTTAAAAAAAAACCCAAAAACCATAGTATACCAAGATGCAGGTCTTGGACATCTTGTTCTGTGACAGGTTCACTCAATCGGACATTGTCCAAAAGACGAAGAAAAGTCTGAAAAAGAAAGTAATCCCAATCAGATTATACAACGGACAATTTTAATTCTTTGGTAACTTACAGGGTTTTCAGTGGTATTCATCTTTTCTCTTTATTGTTATTCATTTTTAAAATGTATTTTTTCTTATTTTCACTTTTCAAAGAATACTTCCATTAAACGATATGTATTTTTTTGTCTGAGAAGGAAGCTAATGTTGATCCTTCCAGTTAATACTCTGATGATGCTAACACTTGCACCATTTCCTGTGCACTTCAGTGGAAACTGATTTAAAAAAAAACAACAGTTCAAAGTAGATCTACTTGGTTATCATGACATCATTTATCCAGTAAATTCTATAAAAACATCTTGGTTTGTGAAGTTGATGAATTGATAATAATACTGGGAGAAAAAACTGAAAATGAAACTTTAACATCTCTATTGCATCATAAGTCCAGAACTAATTAAGGATTGCATTATTTTTTTTATCTCCTCTTTTGAAATCTTATGAAATACAGAAATGCATTGGTTTAATGAGCTACAAAAATTTAGCACACAGAATTTTTTGATGCCATTTCTCTGGGAGTGTTTTGAAAGAGATTTTGTAAACAGATTGTTTAATCCTGTTAATACAGAAATCCTGCACTGATAGAAAAGGATTGGGTGACTTCCTGATTAGCCTGTGTATATAACAAACTTGGGCGAGCACGTAACACACTGCATACTACAAGAATAAAGGTGTACTAGGAAGAAAGAAAAACCCAGAGTGTTTTATTAGGTGTATTCAGGAAGTCCCACTATTGTGTGGGACTACTGCACTGTGTCATGAACTGCAAATACTCATACAAAATACTTATAACCATGGTAACTTTTGATAACTCAAATATGTATATGTTTGTGGAATAATAAAATATCTAACCTTTTCCAAGTCCTATAGTTTGCCCTTGATACAGTACCTTTATCTAGAGTAAATTCTGACCTTGTGATTTTTAAAAGCTGGAGATTTCAAAAAACATTTTCATGTTTTGCCTTTACACTACTCCAGCAGTCATTAAACATTAACAAAGTATATAAGGGATGGTGGACAATTTTAGTACCCTAGGACTCCATCTATGCTAAAAATTTTGAAAGGAAAACCCACATATTATAAAAGGTGTCTAAAATTCTAATCTCCGCAAACTTGTTTAATTCATCATTTACAATACTAGATTACCATTTCAAGGAACACGGTGTTTTTTGTTTAGTTTTTAAAACAGTTTAAAATATTTTTAAGGCTTTAAATAACTATAAACCATTTTCACCAACTGTGATAAGCTTCAGGAGTTGGGATTGAAGTTTGGAAAATTCAAGCTGTATAGTGGAAACTTACTAAAAGGTGCAAGGCAATGCTCTCAATTGCCACATGTTACTTTTGAAAATTTTGAGAAAAGAGTTAAACTCTAGATAGGACAGATGAGATATGTTTTGCATGGTGTAATATCTAATCCACAGACTACAAAAAATGAAAGATTGATTATAAACTCTGAACACTTTCTTGACATATTTTGACCATGTTACCAGTCTTCATCAGTTGTGTGTTTATTCATCACAGCAATGCAACGCAAGATTAAACACAAAAGTACTATTTTTATTTTATATTTGTATGTGTGTGTAGTCTTGCGTTGCATTGCTATTATAAATAAACATAACTGATGAAAACTGGTAACAAGGTCGAAATATTAATATTTCATGAATTTCTTTTTTAATTTTTTGAAATTTTACTCAGATAATAGAGACTGTATGTGTGGTGTACACACACACATGCACATTGAAAATCTTAATACTATAGATTTTTAGATGATTAATGTTAATGTTGCAGTACACAAAGCAGTGGCCTAAAGTAGACTATACCGTCAAGGTCAGCATCAAGGTCAAGATTTCTTTCTCACTCTTTTCGAGATAACTGTAAAGTCTTGTGATCAGTATATTTTTTTTCATTTAAAAATTTTTGTTGTTTGCTTTCAAACAATATCTTGGCTTGCAATTCTCAGGTTCATTAAATGTGTGATAACATTCATGATTTGTTAACAAAATATCCTCTGACATTTGACATGATACGTGAATAAAATATCCTCTGACATTTGACATGATACGTGAATAAAATATCTTCTGACATTTGACATGATACGTGAATAAAATATCCTCTGACATTTGACATGTAGTTCAACTTAACTCCCCATTCAAACTATATACCACTAGAAAGGGAACCAGACTGTGAGATATTGAGAATTTATCTCTATCATTGGTGGAAATGTACCACTAGATAGGGAACCAGACTGTGAGATATTGAGAATTTATCTCTATCATTGGTGGAAATGTACCACTAGAATGGAAACCAGAATGTGAGATATAGAGAAACTATCTCTATCATTGGTGGAAATGTACCACTAGAATGGAAACCAGAATGTGAGATATAGAGAAACTATCTCTATCATTGGTGGAAATGTACCACTAGAATGGAAACCAGAATGTGAGATATTGAGAATTTATCTCTATCATTGGTGGAAATGTACCACTAGAAAGGGAACCAGACTGTGAGATATTGAGAATTTATCTCTATCATTAGTGGAAATGTACCACTAGAAAGGGAACCAGAATGTGAGATATTGAGAATTTATCTCTATCATTAGTGGAAATATACCACTAGAAAGGGAACCAGACTGTGAGATATTGAGAATTTATCTCTATCATTAGTGGAAATGTACCACTAGAATGGAAACCAGAATGTGAGATATTGAAAATCCATCTCTATCATTGGTAGATATGAACCAATAGAAAGGGAACCAGACTATAAGATATTGAGAATCTATCTCTATCATTGGTAGATATGAACCAATAGAAAGGGAACCAGACTATAAGATATTGAGAATCTATCTCTATCATTGGTAGATATGAACCAATAGAAAGGGAACCAGACTATAAGATATTGAGAATCTATCTCTATCATTGGTAGATATGAACCAATAGAAAGGGAACCAGACTATAAGATATTGAGAATCTATCTCTATCATTGGTAGATATGAACCAATAGAAAGGGAACCAGACTATAAGATATTGAGAATCTATCTCTATCATTGGTAGATATGAACCAATAGAAAGGGAACCAGACTATAAGATATTGAGAATCTATCTCTATCATTGGTAGATGACACCAGGTTTACAATTGTCATTCATCACCTTTATAGAGAAAAATTTCCACCTCCCCTCCCTAATGGTTGGGTGGCACCTTATTGTTAGTCTCTCCTGTCTGTCCTCTTTGTTCACAACTTTAACTAAGAAATAAAATTTTAACAATACAAAGCAGAGACTTTTTAATTGATGAAATGAAAAAGTTGAGGTGAAAGCAATATATCAAGATCAAAGAATATCCCCTTCAGCTAGACTTGTCCAAGGTCAGACAGATCGTACTTTCACAAACACATTTTGTTGTTTTGTACTTTGGACAAGAATACTTACCACTTGTAGTGAGTGAGTTTTCTTGAAGAGATTTGATAGAGGACCGGACACAGAATTCAGCAGACAATGATACTGCTCTCCGCTGCCCTGGATAAAAATTAATGATTCAGATGTACAAACAATGGTTCATTTAAACAGGTGCACCCACGTCATATCTGTTCATATTGACCAAATTTTATAACAAAGTTCATGCCCAGCAGCCTTTCCCGGGCACAACTGTTTCTTAACTTGAACATATCATATTAAAATAACTGTTATAGACAGGCTATGAGCCAATGATTTGATAGAAATATGAACAATGATAGAAATATGAACAATTGTTTGTTTGATTGTTTGTTTGTTTTCCACCACACTCAACAATTTTTCAGTTATCTGGTGGCGTCCAGTTTTTATAGGTGGAGGAGAGAACCCAGATACAATGTATCCGGGAAGAGACCACCGACTTCCGAAAGTAAACTGGCAAACTTTCTCACATATATCAGTGCGAGCAGGATTTGAACCCACGCTGAATAGAGGTGAGAGGCCTTGTGATTTTGAGCGCAGTGCTTTAACCACTCGGCCACAGAGGCCCCAAATGCACAAACTGACTGCAAATGTTCAAAATGATACAATTCAATCTATTATACACAGTCATCAAATGTACAAAACGATACAATTCAATCTATTATACACAGTCATCAAATCATTATACTGAAATCTAAGAAAATTTTTAGAATCTCTTTGAATCCCAGCCCTGATCTAACTAACGACTAAAACAAATGTTTTCATAGTTGCAAATGACAAACAAAGGATTTCAATATAAATTAAGCTGAATACACACAGAAAATGTAAATATTAACAAACAACTGTTACATTTCATAGAATTTGGCTTGCTGTACTATTACTGCAGTGTCTGACTCAACAATGTCTGTTGATTAATCAATGATTTCCTTTGCAGGGAACATGAAAATTCACAAAGGAACTGATAAGAAACACACAATTGCATGAGTGACATGTATATATAAAACATAGTACAGGTAATAATCCAGTGCACATCATTACACACCTGGGTTTTCAGAATACCAATCTATGGCTTATTTTAACATGTTTTCATATACAATGACCAAACTGCAGTTAAACAATTGACATGGAATTTTGAACACCTACTGCATACGAAGAGAGAAAATACCAAAATCAATACAAGATTTTCTGAAATTGGTGTAGTGTTTTAAATGCCCTGTATAATATCTCGAGCGTAGCTGTTTTGGTCTAAATTATAAACACATTTACTGCTGGGATTGGAAATTCCCTTTTCACGTTTGAATGGATCCGTCATTTACAGAAAATGCTGGGTTATGAGAGCACTCTGAAACTCTAGGAATTGAGCTTTTTATACATACTTAGTGTTAAGTGATGTTAACTGTAGAGGAAGTGTGTGTATCTATAAAAAGAGGTCAGATATAGACGTAGATCATATATCCAGCTGTGTATGTGGACAGTAGTAAGTGGAAGAATTCTGTAACACGTGTACATCAGGATATCGTTCATACTTCAATCAGTGTCACTCAGTAAACACAGGTAAGAACAATTATCTTCATTATAAACAGCGTTCAGACTCAGATTTTTATTGTAACTTTTAAAATTTAGGATAACTTTTAGTCTGAACTCTAAAAAAAAAAAAAAAAAACTTGCAAAGAAGCATTAAAAAAAACCAACTCATTACAACATAAAAGCTGATATAAGAATTTTGTTTAAATATCTTTACAAGTTTAAAGATCTACTACACATGCACAACACAGCATCAACCCCAAAAATATTGACCTTTTTGACTTATAGGTTAACTTCATACACACACATACAAAAGCAACGAGTATTAACATGTCACACTGAGGTCAAACTGTCAATGAATTCAATTTCAGACTAACTTCCTGCACCAGTATGGAGATTCTGAATTCCAGATCTGTATCTCATAATCACCTACCTAAACCCATTCTAAATCCTTACGATTTTGTCACCAATCAAAATGAAGCCTTCAAAATCAAGGACATACGGGTAGGTAAATTCTTATTTTTTCACTACATTGAGAGATGTGTGTTTTATCAAGTAAAAATATCAATTCATGATACTAAATTCATTCAGTATGTCAAAATCTGCATTACTAAGAAATGCTAACCTAGTTTAATGACCTAGATTGAAGAAGAATGTGGTCCCTTCTTCAACATTCTGACCCTTTAGTAGCTATGACTGACTTTCTATTATCATGCTAAATTTCATTGTATTAATGTATACTGTGTCTGATCATCTTGTTCAAATTACCGTCATTTTATATCTCCGTGCTCTTCTTCTCCAGTCTTCTTAGCTTCTGTGGTATTTGTTAGGGTACTTATCAGTAGTACTTCAAAATATACTGAAATGTTTCTCTCTCATTGATTCTTTACAATTAAAACTGGTACCATTCAACCTGTTTGTTGCACTGAAGGCATTTGTCTATTTGCTTGTGTCATTAATTATGTTGTCAAATATACAATGTGTCATATGCAAATAATGGGTCTCTTCCTTTGAACCTTTTAACTTCTATGATAAATGTTATCGAAAGTAAACTTATCTTCCATTGTTTGTGGAACAGTAGGGATGTGACCTTGGCTGACTCTACACTTAAAACTGAAAAGCCTGTATGATAACATTTATATGAACAAGCCTATCTCTATATTATCTTATCAAGAGATTACATTTGAATAATTTAAAATGTATATTTACAGAGCTCTGCAATCAGTTCTCTGAAACATTCACTGTGTTTAGGTTTTTCTTGATCGATTTCTAGTCATAAGGTCTCAGAAAACAGTCAACATCAATTGGAAACACTACATAATGAAATACATTCTCAAAAATGTTCATCCACAGCTTTGAAGCTCATCAATAATTGTCCTTGGACGTCACTGACTATCGATTTCAAGTTAGTGACTCTAATGATAAATCTCAGTCTGGGTAATTGTATGTAGAGATTTGAACAGAAACTTGTTTTATATGCACAATGCAAAACAGGAATTGACATACAATAATGAGAATTTTATCATTTAATATAGTATACAGAACAATTTTCCTCTGGTGACATTTTTGCCCAAGTGCATTGAAAATTGATTTTATCCCATTTTAAATTGGTCTAGAGTTGGTTTTTCTATTTTGAAGTAATGAATAGAGAGAGAGAGAGAGAGACAGAGAGAGAGAGAGACACGAACACACACACAGATTTTGATGAAGACAAAATGGGTGAAAATAAACCGGGATTTACCCTCTACACAGTAGCCTTTAAGTGAGAATGATTGTAGATAATATTTATAAATTTTTCAATACTACATATGTAGCCATGAATTAACATTTATCATTTACCTACTCCAGCCAGCTAGAGGTTCAGTGGCAACACTTATTTTATGGTGTCATATATATATACATACACACACACACACACACACACACACACACACATATATATATATATATATATATATATATATAAAATTTCATCTTCACCTTATTTCATTTTATTTCATACATCTATTTTCTATTACCACATCATGAAAGATTTAAGTACCAATGCATTACTATATTTGTGTAGATCTTGCCTATAAATCCTTCTGACCAAATTTCAGTCAGAATAAGCTTGTTGAAAAATGGTGTTTGAATGTAAGAGCCCTGAGATATATAAGGAGCGCATTGGAATGTTCACTACGGCTCTTGTAGGAGTTAATTTTTTTTTATCTAACTGCATTTTAGGATGCAAAACAATAAGCAACTCAATGAAATAGTAAAAATATCTAGTGATATCTCCTGGATGGCCATTTACAGGTGACCGAGGTGAAATCAGAGCAGGATTTACTAAGAGTGACTTCTCAGGACAAGCCAGACATCCACACACAGGATTATGTCCTACAGCTTCAGTACCACATTAATGGCACCCGTGGTCACTTCCTGCTTGTTAATGACCATGGGCAGGTCATGACTAACGGACAAAGCAAGGACCCACGAAGTAAGTGTTATTGACTGTTTAGTCATGATTCATATTACCAAAGACCTTCTTCAGAATGCAATTTTTGCATCAATATGATGCACAACAAGCTTGTGAAAATTCAGTTTTTGCTGTAATTTGGGTAGTGCAATCATCTGTGAAGTTTCTAATCATGCATGAATCAGCAAATATGGTCTCATTAAAAAAAAGCCACAGTAACTAAGTAGTACATATACTGTAGAGAGGGAAATGTTTGCCCTAGATATACTGGAAAATGCTTTCACCCTGTATTGAATTACTCCAAAGCCATATTTTGCTACTTTAATGTAATTTGTGTATTTGTATTTGTCCAGTTTTAAATTCCCCCATTTCTGATATAAAGACAAAATGAATGAAAATAAAAGGGGGGGGGGTGAAATTTAATCAGTATACAGTAATTTCTGGTCAGAATTGATTCACAAAGAGTGCATGAAGAATCATTTTTTGACCAGATAAAGGAAACCAAAACTTGGGCATATCTCATAGAAAGAGATATAAACTTATGTGCACATTCAAGACTTTATCTGTTGTCTAGTGTTCCCTAATCCTCACACAGCCATCTTTGCTACCCTTTAATTATGGAAGACTTTACTCCTCTAATGTAGATTTATTTTTTTAATCTCCCAGCTCTGCTGACTATCATCCACAACTTTACAAAAAGGCATGAATCCTGTTACCAGATCATTGGCTGGGGAACCAGCTTTAACCAGACAATTCTCTACATGGATGGCACAGCACTGAAGACAAGGGTACATTTCAAAATTTAATTTTCCAATAGGTGTCACTTTTAATACTTATAATAATAAATTTTGGCAGTGAAAAACTTTAAACATCTTTTTCTCTATTTCCATCCTAATTTACACAAAGTTAAAAACCACCATGAACTGAATAAACATTAGTGCAAAATCAAATTTTGTTCGTGGTACATAGGCTACAGTGTTCATTAGAGTCATCTGGTTCTTTAAAAAGTTTTATTACCTGAGACCCAGAATGATGCCATTTCCCATTTCATGAACAACTGCACACAATATGAGGATTCTTGTATATTTCAAAGTTTCATGAATTGCAATTGTATTTTGCCATTATCTAGAAGAATTTACAAGATTCTTTCCCAATCTTCAGACTATATATCAATGTTTTCAGTTGATACCATTTTGACAAGTTTTAGTCTCATGATTCTCGAGAGGATTTTTAAAAAATTATTTTCCATGTATATCCCATTATTCATCTGTAAAACTTTGTTTTCTTTTGTGCCCTATGCTGTCCCTGAGGGCTATGATTTAAATTTCAATACATACATAGCCTGCTATTGTTATACTTGGCACCATTATTCTATATCTCAGTCTAATTTAATAATATCTTCCAATGGAAGAACTTGCGGCCCTACATTTGAACAAAAATTGAAACCCTTCATCAAAATTAGATTTGAAAAGCAATCTTGAACCTACGACTCAGATGATTTAAGTTTATATTCTATTATTTTTTTTCCCTAGCCATTCGATCCTTGCAAGGGAGACAACAACGATGACACTTTTTTTGCATTCAGAACAAAAGGAAATAGTGCAGATGGACACTACTCAATTGTATCATGGACAGGCCATCCATTGGTGTTCGATACCCAGGGAAACTACCTACCCCCCAATAATCTGTCCAACAGAACAGACACTTCATACCTGTTTAAACTGCAGACAGTGGATTGGATGAAAGTCACTACAGTGTAATTTAGACAGTATACAATTCACGTCTCTGTAAATACACACAATCATGCAGTTTTAAGTACTGAAAAGTTTCATCTACTGAGGTTTCAGTTAAGGAAGGAAAACTTTTTATGGGCATATACAAACTTTATTTTAATTCCTAATTCACACACACACACGCACACACACAGAGTTTTTGCCAATTTCTTTTCTTTCATTGCTCCTGAACTTGTTGACACGTTAACGATAAGTGTGTAGAGATTACAGAGACTGAAACAGTTCTGTGATGAAATCTCCTGGACTGTGGAAATTCATGCAGTAAAAAATATGAATCACTTACACAAATGACACTGACATAACTTTACATGGATCATTGTGACCTGATTTACTCATGTCAAGCCCTTATGACCTGATTTTCTCGTGTCCAGACCTTATGACCAGATTTACTTGTGTCCAAACATTACAACCTGATTTACATAAGCCTAAACCTTATGAACTGATTTTCTTGTGTCCAGACCTTATGACCTGATTTTCTTGTGTCCAGACTTTATGACCTAATTTACTTGTGTCCAGACTTTATGACTTGATTTACTTGCGTCCAAACCTTATGACGTGATTCTCTCATGTCAAGACCTTATGACCTCATTTACTTGCGTCCAAACTTTTAAGACCTGATAAAATTCATGTCCAGACCTTATAGACTCATTACTCACTGACATTGAGATTACCCAATCTAGTCAATTCATCTACAGCATCATACAATGTAGCCTTCCTTGCCATTGTACATCTAGATATATATATATATATATATATATATAGACACACCTTTGTTCCGTAGTTCACTCTATACTACCATATGTCAACGACAGTTCTTACTATTTCTCATGACATCAGTAACACTGATATATGGTCATCAAATGAAAATTAGTTTTATATCTAAAAAAAATCATCAAATATTTAACCGAATATATTCACAATATCAATAATACACTCAAAATACGCAGACAGGCAGTCATTAGAAAACCTATTGTCCATATGCAGTAGTACGACATAAACAAGTTCACAAAATGGCAGACTGCTGCATTCATCACAATACCACCTGAAATATTTTAAAACAATTAAGATCTACACTAGATTTATGTCGTTCAGGATGATTAGAGTACAATGCACCGTTACAGGATATATTCTAAACTTAAAGAACTTCTTATTAGTTCTGCACATTAACCTGATAATTGTTGTGGTACAGTGGTGCAAATTTTTGTGATACTTTTAATATTGTTTACATAAAGTGGTTGATGTATGAGTCAACACATTATTCTATTTTAGTGTATTAGTTTTATAATATGTGTGTGCATGTGTCTGTGTGTGTGTGTGTCTGTGTGTGTTTATAAATGTTCAACTATTATTTTTATGACAGTTATACAGTTTACAAACTTAAAATCAAAACTTGGAAGTGTAATATATCATCCTACTGTAGATGTAGTGTGTGACACATGTCAACTGCAGAACATCAAACATTATAAAAAAAAATTTCTACAAGGACAAATTGTAGTTTTTTTTTCTTGTTTTTTCTTTCCAGCAATAGTAATGTGTTGTGTTGAAAGGGAAATAATAAAGTAAACAAACCACACCGATTTTCTGTCTGCCATCCTTAAATCCTTCTCCTTTATTAAAATTAACGCTCACCCAAATGCCAATGGGGATCAGACTGGGTGAACCAAATTCGCATTTCAGTCAACCAGGCTGGTAATTGATATTTTCCGTTTATTGCTGTTTTGAGTTGGATATTGTTTCTGCTTTGAATATTTACAAAATCAAGTATTTAAATGTTTTCATACAGTAATTTAATACACAGCTATTTGATCGTATTCAAGTTACTGACTGACAAGGACAATGAATATAAACATGTGAAATCATATACAGGCAGTATTAGAAGTTTGAGAAAAGAAAAGCAAATATTTAAGTATAAGTAAAATTTTGACATTGTTTGCCTTGTTTCATCAATTTTCACCTGAGCAACCAACTTTTAACCTGGGCTAACTAAAATCTGATTTTTAGGGGCCCAGCTGGCTACCATAATTGTTTGGTAAAGTTAAAACCCTGTACTAACCCCACTATATATGACTACCACTAATATGGTTATCTGACTACCACTAATACGGTTATCTGACTACCACTTATATGGTTATCAGACTACCACTTTTACAACTACCACATATAGGTGTACCACTTTTCATTTACCACTTCTCTTGGATGCATTTCAAAAACAAAAGATACAGGGGGGGGGGCAAAATTGTCCTTAAATACTTAACAGATAACATATATTTTTATCCTGCGGTGGCCCAAGCTGTACACAGGAGACATATTTGAATTGACATCTACACTATGAGATGCTTGCATATCAAATTTGCAAGTTGCAGTTTTTGTTATACTTGACTAAAGGATTTTAAGGATAATTTCTAAAAGAGACACTACAGCTCATTTTCCACATTTTAATAAAGTGCTTTTTAAAACATGTATTGATAAAATAATAAAAATCATTATGATAATGACAATTTTGAACATTAGGAATGCATTGATTTGCTCTCAACTGGAATTCAATGGTATCTTCATGCAGACTCTGACATTCTACATCACATGATTCAGTATGATAACACACATGTTGTGTAAAAACTTATTTAAATACCCCTTAAAGGGGTCCACACTCACTTATCGAGTATGGGATTATTTCCTGCTTCTTATAATTAAGTAATTATAAATTATTAAGACAGAAACCTTTCATGTCCCTACTAACCAATATTTTTTTAAAAAACCCAAAAAACATGCCACATGTTTTGAGAAAAATAGCACATACTTATAAAGCCCTGCATGTGTGTCTCGTAGCTAGAGGGTCATAGTGATATCCCCAAGTAAATTCTAGTTTGAGTATGAGTTATATCTCGTTCTATTTTAACCTTTTTTTGGCGTAATCTGTCAAAATCCTGGGTTTAGCCATTGTACACTTCCTCTCACTGGATTGTTTATCGTCCGTGCCCATGTGTCCAAAGACCAAAAGGAGAAGTTTCAATGTTGTTAAGAAAGGGCCTTCAAAAACTATTAATTTTTGCATTTAAATAAGAACTTCCAACTTTAGAAATGTGTTATTTTCGCAAAGTTATATATTCAACTATGCAACAAAATTGGAGAAAGCTCTGGGAAAATTGTCATTTTACAATTTATGAGCAAAATGAGCTGTAGTGTCTCTTTAAGATTTATTCATACATTTATCAGGCACAAATGTACACTGTATAGGAATAAGAATTCCATAAAATGTGCAAAACAATTTGGATGAAAATTTAATCCACTGAGATCAGAATTAATTGCTGTTTTTGATAGAAGAGGACTTACCTTACAGTGTCCATATGCCCCCTTCAAAAAATGAATGGTTCCCCTGGGTAGAGAGTGAATATTGCTCCAGTCCAGAGTCTCATGTCTGTTCTGCACATGAGAGAGACACACCTCTAGAAACTCTAAGAGGTCCACTAAAACCTAAAAAAAAACCAAACACATGAAATGAATCTCAGCCACAATGAAGAAGTGTATTGTGAATTCAATGACCATCATGCATCTACTCTCAATCATATCAATCTATCTAGAGGGGGACTTCACTGGTGTGGACAAGCAGTGTACTCTTTAGGATAGACTATTGTTGTCCTGCAAATTTGATATTTTTATCATTATTGCATATTTATAAAGCTCCTTATATAATTTAAAAAATTACTCTAAGGCACTTTACATACAATGTAATAGAGCATTGTTAACAATATACATAAAACACACAATGACTATTGACAATAACAACTAAAATTAATGATAATAACAACTAAAATCATGACAGTTTACAGAAACGAAAAAGAAGAAAAAAGATATATTGCTAAAAATTGCCAAATGAAAGGATGATATTATGAAGTGTAATTGATATTTTTCAAAACAATTCTTAAATTATGAAAAATGTGCAGTGTCCTACACAACTGGAGATAGTCATCTTTTCTCAACAACTACAGAAATACACACCTGTAAGCTGGTGGCGATGTTAGGAAGACTAGATTTGTCTGCCCTTTGTGTGGACTGGTGAATATCCTCCAGAGATCTATCAAAAACTTGACATACCTGTATCAAAATAGACTCGCTGTATTCGTAACTATAATGAAGAGGATGCAAGTCTACCTTTAAAAAATTGTCTGTTTGCCATCTCCAGACCAACCCCCCCCCAAATAAAATGCCCGACTAAAGCAACTTTTGGCCTCCAAAAAACGTATTTTTTTTAGCATTCCATAATCTTCTCATCGTCACCAGTTACAATTTTACATCTGCCACTACTTGATCATTAAAATGTTTACCTTGCACAAAGACCACACAATGAGAAACATTTGGTGACCAACATTAAATGATGTTAACAACAAGCCACATGCCAGCAAAACAATGATGTGTTTGATAAATTTTCAATTTAAAATTTTTTTTTTTAAAAATTTCTCTACTACTGTCTTACCCATATTTCAAGGGCTGAGATGGGAGAAGTCAAGCAAACATTTTTTACAGGTGGCTTAAAATTTTCATTGTGACAACATAGTGAAGAATGAGTGAGATCAAAATTATTAAAATCTCTAGCTTCTTCAGTTACATGATAGGGTTTACAAAAGATTCATTATCATAACAGAAGATTTATTAATAGAAAATTTGAAATCAGTAACCTCATTTATTAATTAGTAGAAGATTTGAAATCAGTAACCTCATTAATTAATAGAAGATTTAAAATCAGTAACCTCATTTATTAATTAGTAGAAAATTTGAAATCAGTAACCTCATTAATTAATAGAAGATTTGAAATCAGTAACCTCATTAATTAATAGAAGATTTGAAATCAGTAACCTCATTTATTATTGAAGATTTGAAATCAGTTACCTCATTAATTAGTAGAAGATTTGAAATCAGTTAACTCATTAATTAATAGAAGACTTGAAATCAGTTAACTCATTAATTAATAGATTTGAAATCAGTTAGCACATTAATTAATAGAAGATTTGAAATCAGTTAACTCATTAATTAATAGATTTGAAATCAGTTAGCACATTAATTAATAGAAGATTTGAAATCAGTTACCTCATTAATGAATAGATTTGAAATCAGTTAGCACATTAATTAATAGAAGATTTGAAATCAGTTACCTCATTAATTAATAGATTTGAAATCAGTTAGCACATTAATTAATAGAAAATTTGAAATCAGTTACCTCATTAATTAATAGATTTGAAATCAGTTAGCACATTAATTAATAGAAGATTTGAAATCAGTTACCTCATTAATGAATAGATTTGAAATCAGTTAGCACATTAATTAATAGAAGATTTGAAATCAGTTACCTCATTAATTAATAGATTTGAAATCAGTTACCTCATTAATAATTTTACTGAACAGTTTTTCTTCAGCATGGACGACTTCAACACATGGCAAAAAGGAATGGCAAATAATTTTCAGTATTCCTGAAATTGAAATGGATCATGTGTTACTTATAAATATGAATAATAGGTTTGAATGCAGAGTCTTCCATGATAATGATTTTAATGTGATAGAATAGTTCCCAGTGTCAAGATTTCCAAATCTTTCTTACTTACCAATTTGTTCTTGAACAACATTTACCTCTTGAAAACATTCCTGGTATAAAGTAAAGGATTGATATTTTGAAAATTTACTACTCTATTAGAATCTTCCAATCACTATTTGGAAATCGCCAGTGTTTTGTATTAAATGAGCCACAAAGTGACATCTATGTTAGATGCTTTATGCTGTTCAGCAGTGAGCCTTCTTTGTTGTGTCAATGCATATCATTACATAGGATTTTGCTTTTTAAGGTTTCAAACCAACAAAAAAAAAAAAAAACAAAAAAAAAACTCTTGTGTTCATTTCTACTGTTAACTGACTGGCAAAGAAAAATCACTACAGCTGCCTACAACTCAGGCTTTTAACTCATGCATGACTTCCCATTCACAATGTGAGCACCAAGACTGAGCTACCATCATGATGGTGGTCAATTAGTAAAGGGAAATGTGTGTGTATAGATTTTACTGCTGCACTACATGAATATAAACCAAATAATTCAGTTGCTATGTTATGTTCTACCAATACCTATCAATTAATGCTTCAATGTCCAGACAATAAAACTGTGTTATTCTGAAGCAACATGAATGAAGTGCATCATAGAATTTGCACCAAACTTTTCTGATTTGCAGATGTTAATAACTGCAATGTACCTGGCACTTGCTTTTCTAAAGTGAACAATTTACAAAATGCAGATAAAAAAAGTCTTATCAGTGCAATACAGAATTGTTCCCATACTGCCTAATAACGCATAGACACTGACTATACTGGTCTATGACTTGCCAATACACATTGTGTTGGAGCAACCGAGGGCACAGAATACTTTACATATTACAATCGAGGGCACAAAATACTGTATATAATATTATAGAAGTTTACACACTGATGGACATTTCATACAGAGTGATCACTATATACAGTAAAACACGGTTACAGCAAACACACTAATAATGAATTCATGCTTACAGTAAAATAAGCTTACAGTAAAACACATTTATAATGAATTCATGCTTACAGTAAAATAAGCTTACAGTAAAACACAATTACAGTAAACAAACTTAAATGAATTCACGTTTACAGCAAAGTGACTTCATTCCTTGTAGTTTTTTAAAAACATAAACTTCTTGGATATAACAAAATCATGTTAATTATGAATCAAAATTGTTAATCCCCAGCCCTTTGCTAAAAATGTGTTTTACTGTAGTCCATAAGGCTTCCATATATTCAATGCAGTGAACTAAAACTGATTTGACTGGTGTAGGATACAATGAGTCTGGGCAGCGCTGAGTCCAGATTGACCTGACACTGAGTGATGTCCCAGCTGACCACCGACTCCAGGAAACTGGACTGTGACTGAGACATGGTCAGCCTACAACAGAGAAAGCAACATTCCACTAATGTATGGATAGAGTACATGTTGGTGAAATGGTCAATACAACTGGATGACCACAGACAGAAACCTGTCAAAAATATACATCAGTCGCAATAGCATTAGGTGTTTCTATCTATACTGGACAAAAAAAGTTAAGGATCATGATTTCAGAATTATTTTATTCATAACAAAACCAAATAAGTTATGTTAAATATATACTTAAAATGTTCAACGACAATCGAACAATACATTTTAAACCTGTTTTTACAAATTCATCAATACGTTAAGCAGCCAGAGCAACCATTGTCAGGTAACCCCCCAAAACAGTTTGAAAATCGGTATGAGCAACAATAACAAATTTCATTACAAATGATTGAATCTTTATAAAGGCAATATCAATAGGGTGTATGTCCACCCTGAGCCTGTATAACGGCACGACAACGCCTCTGCATACTTCTGATGAGCCTGCGGAACGCAATTTGTGGCAACCTTGCCCATTCCTGCTGTAAAGCTAACGTAAGCTCCTGGCGGTTTGTCGGAAGTACAGGGCGTCTGGAAACAGCTTGCTGCAACATGTCCCAGGCATGTTCTATTGGATTTAGATCCGGAGAATAACTCGGCCAATCCATACATTCAATTGTCTCTGTAGCAAGGTAGTCTGTCACTATACGTGCTCTGTGGGGACGAGCATTATCATCCATTAATACAAAGTCGTTGCCTATAGCTCCCACATAAGGTCTCACAATTGGATGCAGTATCTCGTCCCTGTAAATTGCACCGGTAAGATTGCCATTAATCACATGCAAGTCAGTACATCCACCAATACTGATTCCGGCCCAAATCATCACAGAGCCACCTCCAAAACGATCATGCTCTGCTTCACAGCAATCCGCGTACCGCTCTCCACGCATGCGCCATACACGCCTATGACCGTCATGAAAGTCCACGCAGAACCGTGACTCGTCTGTGAATAGAACAGGCGTCCAATGACGCAGTTGCCAGTTTATGTGATTTTGAGCCCAATTGAGTCGTGCTACACGATGTCTTCTTCTCAAAATGGGACGAACAGCAGGTCGATGAGCCCGAAGGTTAGCAGCATGAAGTTTCTCTCTGAGAGTTTGTGGTGTTATGCGCAGCCCCACTTGCTGCATGAAAGTCAGTATTGAGTTGAACAGCACTCTGAAACCTGTGTCTACGAGCCATAAGTGACATATAGCGATCCTGGCGAGCGGTTGTGGACCTTGGACGACCTGATCTCGGTCTCTCAGAAACATTACCTGTCTGCCTAAAACGATTCCACAACCCTGAAATCACACTTTGAGACACATTAAAATGTCTAGAGACAGTTCTCTGGACTTGGCCAGCTTGAAGCATACCTACTGCCTGACCAGCTTCCAGAGCAGTTAAATGGCACCTCATGGCTTTTAATGTCAATAATTGTTCACCGAAGAGTCAATTAGAGCAATAAATACCCACAATAAAATGAAAATCACAATTTTTCAATTTCAATATACACGTTGGCACACTTTGATTTTGACCCCTTGCTTGTGTTTGGGCAAAAAAATCGTACACTTATGACGTCAATATGAAACCAGGTAAATCTATTGTGTTAAGGACACATTGGAGACACTATACATGTTAAAATTTGTCAAAATAATTATTTGGTTAATAAAAATTTTTGAGGTCAAAATTATGATCCTTAACTTTTTTTGTCCAGTATACTATTAATGACATAATAATGAAATGGATCAAAAGTCTGGGATTTATTGTAAATTTTGGGGAAAACCATCTTTTACGGAATAATTAGGAAATATAATTATTGAGAATATGAGGGTCCTCAGTCCATAGTGATTCCTGGGGGTTAAAACTGGGTTCTCATTAAGAGCTGGAACCCTATAATTTCTTGCCACCTACTTTGAGTAAAATTGCTGCCTACTTTCTAAAGTTAAGATAAAAAGCTCACGCTATATTAATTCAATGAAACACTGATCATCGTGGTTCAGTCGTGGTTGGCAAGCAAGCCATTCTTACAAAAACACTTCAAATTCCCAGTTTTGTTTTCAGTAATCCTGATCCCAATTTTCATTAACGCAAACACGAAAATAGCATGTACATCATGAAGAAAAAGGTTATTTTGTCAAGAAACCCAGGCTAGGTAACATTCATTGGGAGATGAATCTTGTTCAAATTTATGATAACCTTTCTACAGATTATGTTCAACTTTTGAATTGTTAGATTTATTATTGGAAACAGTGAGCACTGGAACTGGTAATGTTGTCTGTAATTATAATAATAGGTGTGTGTGCATACCCTACTGTTACTGACAAAATTACCGGTTCATGTGCAGTGAGTTAATACTGGTAAACATTGTTACATCATACATGAACAAAAGTGAATCACTGGCCATATGACTCATTCTGAAGCAGTGGTATTCATTTCAGCAATTTTCATCTGCAATTTGAAGTTATTGATTATAACTTTTGTAAAGTAACTAGGCTTGAGGGGATACTATCTAGCAAGAGAAGGGTATGAACTTGTTAGGATTAGCAATTTCTGCCTTAGCTCTTCTCTTTCTTTTCATGATCTGGAGTGGGATGGACAGACAAAAAATTAATTGTTACCACCATCACTAACCTGTAAATTAATACATTTTGCTGACATTTTAAAAATTGTTTTAATGCTATATTTAAGTGTTTGAAGACATGGAAATGTCTCCTACAGCCTTCTAATTAAAAAAAAAAAATTTCAGGGGAGCATATCCTTAGAGGTTCACGCCTTTGATGCTCAAATATTTCACCTCCTACTTAATCCAACTTCACCTGCTATTTCTGAATTCATTGAGAACCCTGCTGCAAGGATAAAAAAAAAATTACATATCAGCTGAAATTGATACTACGCACTTTCAAACAGTATAGTTTAGAAACCAATATTTTAACTACTCTAACACTTTATTCCATTATAGAATATAGGGCTCCATGGTCCTTCGGGCTGTGAGAGCTGAACTCTCCCTATAGGTAACACAGAGCTGAACTCTCCCTATAGGTAACACATACATATATGTTTAAAAGGAAAATACAAAAAAATAACAATGAAAAATTAAACCAAACCTATGAACTTGAAAATTTTAGTCAAAATTGCTTTCATTTGAATGCAAGCATGAACACATGCATTTCACAATTTTGAATCTCATTTACCCAGATCACGTCTATCTGAGATGTTACATAAAATCCGTAAAAGCATGCAAACCATATTTTCTCAATCATATAATCACTCCTTGATTGTATCAGATGTCCCTATTTTTGTAAATTTGCAAAATACCAAATCTAAATATGAATATTACTTTATTTATCAACTGCATTACATTTCCCACATTCAATGTGGCTGATCAAATGTCTAGTCATGTAACAAGACATTAAGATGCTTTCAGAGTTGTCCACACATGTACAGTAACTTTATGTCCAGCTTTTTTTTTCTCCTGCCTTAGATATTAATACTATTACCAATATTATCTTCTTTGCCCTCAAACATGGTCACACGGCAAGACATATTTATCGTTAATGGTAATGAAATATTAGATTTAAAATTAAAAACCTTTATTGGGAATATTTTGATTGGTGGAAATTTGTTCAAATTAAAAACCATCGTTATTTTGTTAAAGAATTAATTTTTATCTAGAGTCAAGTGTTTTTCATCCCCATAACTAAACTATTTCTTTTAACTCTGTTAACTTATGGACTACAAACTTGCCAAAATTATATGCTAAGTAAAAGTATGTAAGACCTTAGCTTCAGAGCTAAATCTGGACTTTACAACACTGCATATGGGTTGATTATTACGATCGGGATCGATATTCTTCTTCATAAACTGACAAAAAATGAGTTTTAAGTAAATGTTGTAAGATATCTTACAAAAACTCCTTGAAGAATGTAACTAGAATTCACATTCATTAGTTCTTTCTCGTTGTAATGCCTCAAAATCGACCAGTACAATTCCAATGAAATTTTCCTTGTGGTTGAAGTTGGCGCGCAGACATTTTCAACTCTTTTCTTTCTGTTTATGTTGAAAACTTCCGGTAGAGTCCATTCAGTAAAAGGATACAGATATCTATATAATTTCTTTTTCCATCAAAAAATAGAGCATGTGGAAAAAGATGATTCGTGTAATATGTAATAAATAATAGTTTAGGAAATTTTTTTTTTTAATTTCTAAAATGTTTGAATAGTTTATCATTTTGTTTGTTTCATATTATATTTAATACCCCTCTGTTTGGTATGATCCCATTTTAGCGGGAACATCTTATTGTTGACATTGGAAGGGAGACAGAGCAGGGAAGAAGATGCCTGGCAAAACCATTCCACCAATTACGGCAGAAATCGTGGAAAAGTAAGACAATTAATGTATTTACAAACCGGTTTAATGCTAACTGCAATATATTACGCATTTGTTTATTTGGGAGTTTACTTTTACAGGCTGAAAGATTTGGATCAAGAATTTCAAGATGGTGATGTTACAGAGAAGGTAAACAGTTTATGTACTTTCTGCAGATCCAACAGAAGTGATATATTTATAAGTTTTTAATGAAACGTTAAATCAGTGTATTTATGTCAACTTGCAAACTTCTTTTACCATTTCTATCAAAATGGATATGAGAAACTGCCCAGTTTGTTTTGATTAAAAAAAAATATTCTGGTCTAAAACCATCAGTGATTTTTAATGGCATATCTAACAAAATTGACATTGTTGTTATGATCTCTACATCTGGCACTTTAGGGATATTGGAAAAAGAAATGCAAGCTCTTTGATGGCTACCTGCCTGAAGATGTCAGCAAAATTATCACAGGACTTGAAAAAGGGCTTAAGGAAAATATCATTACAGAGGTAAACAGCATGATAAATTTCAAAGTCCCCAGAAAACTTAAAAATTTACAATAATTAAAGTATTAGAAAGGTATTTTCATTAATTTTTGTTTTATTGCTGCAGAAAGGATATTTCAAGAATTTAAAGAAGGTATTTGACAAAGTTTATGACAGTGAGAATGGTATGCTAATCGAGATGGAGGGCTCAAGCAAAAAAACCGGGAACGATCTGATGGACTGTGAGAACGGTAACCACAGGCAAAATGGGAACACGTTGTCAAAGCAAGGGATCACAGGGAGTGAGCTAGCAACAGAGTCCATACCAAAGAAAAATGGAGATACTAAACATAAAGACTCAAAGTCTGAAGAGGAATGTGAAGTGAGTGGTTCTATTGAAAATTATAGTTTTTGGGGGGGTTTTTAGTATGATTTACTCAAAAATATTGATATGATTGAATTTTCATGTACCTATATTAATATTGCTTTGTAGGAAGAGATGGAAGTTGATGAAAGTAAAAGTAGGTAAAATTAAGATGTGATAACATTGCTTGGTATTGGATTTATCTTTATTCATCATGTTTTTTTTTTTGTTATTTTTAAATTGTTTTTTCTAGCTACACCAGCAAAAAACAAGCGAGACAGGAAGTCAAAGATGTCAAATCAACCATCAATTACCTCCATGTTTTCAAGAACGTAAGACTTTCAGCTTACTTTAGCTAAGACACCAAGTAAATAATTTTTCTGATTAGAGTGGGTATGGCATCTTTTTGTCAGATGTTTGAAATGAGAGACATGCACAATTTCAACCAAAACATGTAGCAGAAACCAAGAACTACAGCACAAATGAAGAGTTGAACCTCCTTCAGAGAGGGGATAATTTGAACATGCTCGCCTTATTCTTGTTGATGTTATATGTAGTGAAAAAAAGATGGAGTTGAAATGAATTTGATATGTTTTCTTCCTTTTTCTTTTTTTTTTTTTTTAATGTCAAATATCTTTATACCAAAAGGACTTGTCAAAATTTGTTCATGACTTGTTAGATTTTCAAGTGGAATCAAGCTGCTCATTAATCGTGAGTCCAGGACTCGCCTTGAAAAAATTCTAACATGAAATAACAAAATAAAAATGCAACTAATCACTGTTACTTTTGAAAAGTCAAGTCCTCTAGTTAAGAGATTTTTTTGTGTTACTGGTCAGTTGTATGATCATTGATTTATTTCGTGCTTTAGTCCAGGAAAAAGGAAGTCAGTAGCTGATGAAGTGACCATTACTGTTGCTGACCAGGAAAAGGAACTGAAAAAGGTGAAACTGGATGATGAACTGAGTGAAAGCAAAACTGAGAGGAAAGGCTCAGAGAGGTAAGACAGGCTTTATCAAAATCTAAGGTAGTATTTTAGTTACAAATTCAGTTTGATTTATTATTTGGTATGACAAATGTTTGGTGCTGATAGCTTAGATCTTTAGTTGATATATTAAATACGTGAAACTGAAAAAAATATAAATCATACTTTTTTTTTTTTTAAAAAACACCTTGTCTCTTTTTAATTGATAATTTTAGTGGTGTGGAGAAAATGGAGGAAGAGATCAAACCGAAGGCCCCACCTGCCAAGTGTCGGGAGTGTAAACAATTACTGGATGACTCCGATCTTCGCATGTTTCCAGGAGACCAAGATTCTGCAGTATGAATACTATGGATTTGATAAGTACTATTCTAACACCAAATAGGATTGCGGGTCTTATAATATCAAGAACTGTGATTCCCGTCAACTTCTCTCTTTTTCTTGCATGCCTGAAAAAATTTCTTGTTGTTAAACTTACTTAGTTTTGGGAAATATTTTATACACGTAGCTCTTGGTTTGTCTATTTACCTCCTGTCAGAGTTTTTAAGCCAGAGACTTTTATTCATTCATTGCAAAAGAAAATTAGCAGCTTTATAATGGCTGATACTACCTTCAGTAAAGTTTTTACAACTCATTACTTCAGATAAAAAAAACTCATACATAAGCTTGTGATTAGCATATTATGTACCATTTATGATACTGTGTGTGTGTGCAAGAAATTTTCCTTAACTTGCTTGGTATAAATATCTTAGGTGATATTTGTAGTTATTTATGTTGAATTTTAAAAAAAAAAAATTGTTTTTTTTATTTTCGTGTTTTTTTTGTTTTGTTTTTTTACTTCTACATCTCTTGTGCTACAAACATATTAGCATTATTTTGTCAGAAACTACAGTCCTTATTGCTCTGTGTTGTAGGTTGAAGAATTTATAGCTTTGACAAATCCCAAGCTCTCTGTGTTTACTGGGGAAGAGGAAGAAATTCATTCTTATGATGAGCGACCACAACACAAAATCACAAACTTCAGGTAATACCTGCCAGTGTAAAAGTAATGGTCAGTAATCTGTTCTGTTTAAAGATAATCGTATGGAAATGACGTACCAAATGCCTTCTTTACTACTAAGTATTTTGAATAATACATCCCTGTAAAATTGGGAGGGATAAGAAATTGAAAAATTTACACGTGTCCAATATGCAGCTGACTTGAATTTAGAGTATGATAAGCTGGTAAGTTATGTGTTTTATATTTCAGTGTATATGACAAGCATACCCACCTTTGTCCCTTTGATACAGGACTGATTGAGAAGAACATTTATCTTTACTTCAGCGGGGTTGTCAAACCCATCTATGATGAAAACTCCAGTCCCGAAGGTATTTTTTCAAGCTTTTAATTTTGTTAAAGTTTTTTCTTTCAGGTACAGCTGTATGTTCTTTAATTTAGTCACTCTTTTGCCCCACTTCGTGTTGGGTCATAACTTTGTGATGGAGGAACATTTGACTTTTAAGGTTGCTTAATCAGACAACAGTTTGTAATGACCCAGAAGCAAGTTCATTTGACAAAGATACACAGTTTGAAGTTTTTGTCAGGACTGAACTTTGGAGATCCATTAGGGAGTTACACTTAGAAGATAGATTACTCTGAACTCAGGTTATTTTGTTCAGTTAAAGTCACGTAAACATGAAATTAGAAGTTTTGTGTGGGCGAATTCTTTGTATGGTCAGATATTATGTTAGGACCCAGAGATCTGGGTTGTTAACCAAGAGGAAACAAAATTGCAAGTAACTCTCAAAGAAGAAAGACTCTCTCAGAAATTGTTACATATACATTGTATGTACATCTATTGATAAAGTTACAGATAATATGATGGAATGAATGTGGTATTTCAGGAGGGATACCAGCCTGTAAGATGGGTCCAATCAATGAGTGGTGGACAGCAGGATTTGATGGTGGAGAAAATGCACTTATTGGATTCAGTACAGGTACAGATTCAGTTATTTGTGTCTTTGGTGTAGAATATGCTTACAGAGTTCCTTATTTTGTGTTCATAGCCTAAGCAGAGTGCATTTTGATATCATATCGCAATGCTTAGGGACTTTATTATTTTGTGTTTTAATGTCTCTTAGTGATGCTTACAGACTTACTGTAGTTATTTCGTGTTTTTAGCATATGCCGAGTACATTTTAATGTCACCTAGTGAGGCATACAAACCTTATATGGACACGATGAAGGAGAAAATTCACATGAGTAAAGTTGTCATTGAATTCTTACAAAACAACCAGGAAGCCACCTACGAAGATCTCCTCAATAAAATTCAGGTACGACACAATCGGACTTTTTGTACAGGTATAAATACAGGTAGGTTAGTACTCATTCTGTATAGGCATCAGACTTATAAGGTACAAAATACTCTGTTTAAAAATTCGGGTAGTAGAGCAATTTGCACTTGACAGAGTATGAATTTAAGTGCAAGAATAATTCTATTTGAAGCACAGTCATTCTTAATGTGGATTGAAATGAAAGTGACATAATCTAAACAGAGCAGATAAAATATTCAAAGAAAAGGGAATTTGTGTCAATAAATATCTGGATCAAGAACTTTTCCGCAGTATGTTTGTATTATACTTAGCTGGTGTGCATAAATTGGTTCCACTGTTAGTTGACATTAAGGCTGTCACGTGTAACCGGTAACGTTTCGTGTTTGGGCTGTAAACGTTTACAAAATCCCTAAACGTTTAAACGATGTCTTGTATATGTGGCACAAATCTTGCAGGGTTCAAATTACAATCTAAATTATTTGAATAATTATTTCAAGTGAATAAACTTATTAAACAAATTGCGAGGGGAAGTAATGAATTTATAAAAGTTTGACTATAGTCTATAGGAATGGTGAACAATTTTTTCTCGTCATATTTAATTAATAAACTGAAAGGGTCTCAGAATCTCTTACTATATGTTTCTTGCTTGTATTGCATTACTGTGCTGCTCTTTGATCATCTTGCAAAATGTGCTTTATTGTTTTTAATAAACATTTATTAACGGTTTTGACGGCAATTATAACCACCACCACCCCACCCCCCGCTCCAGAAAATTCCTAATAAGATATCTAAATGTATGGATACAAATCTGGAAAAACGAATTTAAAATCTGTATGAATATTTACGTGTCACTTGCATGGCATCTTTGGCATGTGTCTTTTTTTTTCATTGAAGAAAGTTGCTGAATGAAATTAAGTGAATGGATGAGATTCAGTACGTCATAAAATTGTCGATTGCTTTCAAACAGGTATTCTTAAACTTTATTTGTATTATCATCTGTCGCAAGACTCGCAAATCTCAAAATTAGAATGGCTGAAAATCAGAAACGTTCTGGTGTATGGAATTATTTTACGGAGTTGGAAGTAGCGGGAAAGAAAAAAGTGAAATGCAATTTATGTGCTACAGAGCTTACTTATGCCGGAGGGAGTACAGGGACAATGATCAATCACATCAAGTTCAAACACAAGTCTACAAGTATTGATGCATCTGATAAAAGTCACAAGTCGGGGTCTTCCGCAACATTGACGCAAACAGCAATTACAGCTTATAGAATGCCGGTATTTTCAAGAGAAAAATATCAAAAGTGTACCCAGAAATTAGCACTGATGTGCACGCGTGGTTTACCACCACTAAGTATTGTTAGTGGCGAGGGATTCAAAGATTTCTGTAATGAACTCAATCCGCATGATAAAATCCCTGTAAAAGCAACTATTTCAAACAACGTATCTTTACTATATGATGAGGAGGTACAGAAACTGAAAGAAAATTTTAAATACGTGTCTGCCGTAGCGCTGACATCAGATCACTGGACAAGCCTTGCCACTGAGGCATACATTACAGAAACTGCCCATTTTATTGATGATGACTGGAACTTTCAAAATACAGTTTTGTCCACCAGAAAAGTCACCGACAGACATACCGGTGAGAACACAGCTAACGAAATAAAAGCAATAACACAGGAATTTGGCATTACTGACGAGAAAGTTATAGGAATCGTTACTGATAACGCGTCCAACATGGTCTCGTGTGTTGAGCACCTGAAATGGAAACACATTCGTTGTTTTGCGCACACTTTACAACTTTCGATTAGAGGTGCGTTTGATTCTGTAAATTCTGTTTCGCGAACAATAGGGGCGGCCAAAAAATTAGTTGCACACTTCAGAAAATCAGTGCTAGCTACAAATGAACTACATACAAGACAAAAACAGATGAATCTACCTGAAAACAATTTAATCATTGATGTGGCCACTTCGACATGTTTGAGAGACTCAAACAACAAAGGCTGGCTATTTATGCCGTGCTTCACGATGCTAGTATAACAAAACCCAATGATGCGCGTACATTAGATCTGAATGACGATCACTGGCGAGTACTTGAAGGCATGATACCTGTTCTGAAGCCTTTGTACATGGCTACTCGTGTCATGTGCAGCGAGGAGTATCCGACCGTCAGTGGCGTCTACCCAATTTTATATAGCTTAGTAAATCACCATCTTACTTCAAACGACAGTGACTGTGTTGCAGTCGCAACATTCAAACAGAAGGTGCAAACCGATTTGCGCAATAGGTTCAATATGGACAAACCAGAAATGTGTCAGAGTATTCCAATGCTCTGCACATTCTTGGATCCGCGTTACCGCTCGCTTCCGTTCCTCAATGACGAGCAACGCAATGTTGTTCAAGATGCGATAAAGAAAATCTTAAAACAAAAAGACGATGGACAGAAAATTGATGCATGTAGTGTTAATAACAAAAACAAAACACAAGAAGCAGACATAAAGGAAGGCGAGAATGAGCCCGAATGCAAGAGATGTAAACTTTCTCAGGATGATATATCCTTCCTGTTAGGATCATATTTTGACACCGGAGATTGCAAAATAATTACCCCTTCCACTTCAGATGAAGAGATCGAATTATATATATCTGAAAAAAGTGCGCCGACAAATACCAACCCATTCACTTGGTGGAAAACCAGTCGTATTAATTTTCCAAAATTAGCAAGTCTCGCAAAGGATTTGCTATGCACACTGGCAACATCCGTTGCCTCTGAGCGCGTCTTTTCCACAGCGGGTGGAACTGTTACAAAACTGCGCTCCTCCCTTGATGCCGAGAACATGGACAAACTGATCTTTTTGAACAAAAGATTAAAACATAAAGTGAATTGCGCTGCACCGGCTGCACGTGAAGTCCATGTTAAAACCGAACTGACGGAAGAAGCCGCGGCACCAGCTCTGCCCTCTCTGGACAATCACTGAAATGAAAATTTGAAAAATGAAGTTTATTGTGAATTTGTGATCTGTATTGTGCAAATGTTGTACAGTGTGAATAAAATTGAATTCAATTTAAATGCTATCAGGATATTTATGTTCGTGTATTTTATTCTTTCATATATTTATACTCCGGAACGTCCGGTGACAATCTCTGCATCGTCCATAGAACGATGAAAACTGAAACTCAAACATAATGGTCATTAATGGGTCTTAAAATTCTGTGCGTATTTTATTTTATTAAATTATACAATACTTCGTTTAAACGGTAACGTTTTGTTTACAATGCTTCGTTTAAACGTTTACAAAATTTTGTAAACGTTACAGCCTTAGTTGACATGTACCTTAAGAGTCCCTCATTCGTATTTTTAGTTAAAAAGATTTTTGCAATTTCTAAGTTCTGTTTGTTTTTATGATAGACCACAGTGCCCCCTACCGGACTTACCAGTCTGACAGAAGACTCTTTACTGAGACATGCACAGTTTGTCGTTGATCAGGTCAGTGGCTTTTGCCGAGTAATTGTTGTGAAGAAATCCATCCGTTGTATACATGTATAGTCATGAAAGTTTGTTTTCTGACACTGATTTATTTTTGGACTAGTTGCATTAAATTTAGTTTTATAATGTTCATAACCATTTATAAAATTTGTATGTAGATTAAGTTTCCACGAAGTCCTCAAAATTTGAGTTTACATAACAACAAAAGTTGGATTGGATTATCATAGTGTCTGTCATTTATGTCTAGGTTCAGAGTTACGATGAAGCAGCTGAAGATGACGAGGGATTACTTATAACAACACCTTGCATGAGAGCCCTCATCAAACTGGCTGGGGTCACACTTGGAAAACGGTACAAAATTTCCAAGCTTTGTTTTGTTTTTGTTATTTGGGGGTGTTTTTTTTATATACATGTGTATTATATGAAACGAATATATATACATGTAATACAGAACTGAAGTACGTTTATTTCAGGCGTCAGATGAGGAAAGAGCTGAGGAAAACAAAAGATAAGGTGAAGAAACCAGCATTTACAATGGCCACCACTACAAAACTGGTGTCCCAGATATTTGACAGCATGTTTCAGGGTGAGATTGACGATAAAAGCGGGCAGGGATCCAAGAGGCGGAGGTGTGGCATATGTGAGGTAACTTTTATTGGTGTTGTGTATTCTGAGGAGAGAGTGATTCTGCTTTTGATAATTTTTATATATATATATATATATATGTATATATATATATATATGTATATATTTACTAGGCGATGGAATGAATTCCTGAAAGCTGGAATGGAACATAATTTTTAATGATTAGGTTGCAATGCATTTCTTGATTAACAAAAGAAGTCTTAACCTAGACAGTAAATTGAGAGTCACATGGAACTATTAAAAAATCCCATTTTTTTATTATTGCTTCAAATGAAATTGAGATATTCAAGCTCTCATGAAAGAAAGTTTAGATGATGGAAAATACATATAGCAGGGAAAAAACTGTGAACTTCTTCCCAAAATGAACGAAAGTTTTACATGTTAAATTGTCAATACACAATGAAACACTACACTTAGGTATGTCAACAACCTGACTGTGGAAAGTGTGCTGCCTGTAAAGACATGATCAAGTTTGGTGGATCCGGGCGAGCTAAACAGGCCTGTGTCAATAGGAGGTAGAGATTGTAGTATTTGCATTTAAATTTTGCTATACAATTATTGTGTAAAGCCTCCACTTTGTAGGATCTATGGAATTGTTGGGTCTTCTGTCCATCTTTCTATTCTGTCCAATTGTTATTGTTCTTTCCTACAACATGCAGTTTATCTGTAATGCAAAAATCTGTTCCTGGATGCAGTGAAATTTTTTGTGATGCACCTTTGGACGAAAACTAAACTTAATTTTAAAAATCATTGTGGTATTCAAATACCATGGAATCATTACGAATGTTGGTGGGTAATCTAAAGTTGACTGGTTCATGGGGATGTTAGTGCGAAGGCAACTTCAGCCCTAAAATCAATCTATTCTACAGTGTAACTGGTGATTACAGGAAATCTGAAGCAATTAAAGGCACTCTCTATGGAGATGGATTGTAAACTGTACAATGTATATATAAATATGGTTCATTTAAACATTCTTTAAATTTTACATCACATATAAATCACACTTCACATTTATTTATTTATATATATATATATATATTTCTTTTTCTCATACTTTTATTTAAAAAGAATGCCCAATACATGTAAAACATATCATATCTTTAAGTATGAATCATAAAGATGAGGTTTAATAGTAATTCATGCACGGTAAAAGACAATTAAGAATCTTGATATGCAAGTCCTGAGTAGATTTGAATATTACTTTGATGGAGATTTCATTAGATGAGCTGTAATTTTATTAAGGTGTAGAGTCTTCTAGCGATCATACAAGATTTTGCCGCTACACCACCTTTTATCTTAATGGGCAAAATCAAATAGTGCCTATTGGTTTTGAATGTTTCTTACGATTCAAGACTTTGAAACATTGAATTTAATTGATATTTAAAAGGTTCAATACCATTTCTGTTGTTGATGTCGTTGTTTATTATTATATCTTTGTCCAATAGTTAAATAACGATTGTTTGGTAAGAGACGTTATTATTTGCAGATGAATTTACTACGAAACAGATTTTTCCACGAAATTTGTGTCCTACGATATCATTAAGTGGTTACAAAATAACCTGCTCAAATTTGGTTTTCATTTATATCTATAGTCTCGTAGTTGGACCAAGAATCCTTAGATCAGTAGAAACGGATAAAACTAAAGTGGTCAAGGTTAGGTTGCTATTCCAAAAACACGAAGACTATTTCCAGTTTTGTTTTCGGTAATTCCGATCCCGAGTTTTAATTAAGCAAAACAAAAGTAGCGTGTGCATCACAACAAAAATAACAGTTTATTTTGCGAAGAAACCCAGGCTAGGTAGCATTCATTGGGAATTGAATCTTGTTCAGAATTCCAATAACCTTACTACATATTTGAATTGTTAGACATTATTGAAAACAGAGAGTTAATACCGTATAATTGTTACAACATACATGAACAGAAGACATTAACTTCTATAAACAAGTAGTTTCACTCTGAAGCAGTTATATTCTTTTCAGCATTTTTCGTCTGCAAGTTACTTATTATAGCATTTTTAAAGTAACTAGTCTTGAGAGGATATTATCTAGCAAGAGGAGGGTACATGTATGAACTTGTTAGGATAAAAGCTCTCTTCTTATTTCTTTTTATGTAAATAAACACATTTTGCTGACATTTTACAAATGATTGAAATGCTTTATTTATGTACTTAATCATGAGGAAATGTCTCCTGTGGCACTCAAACATTTATTCTCTTACTTTCTCTAATTTACCTGCCCTCTAAATTTATTGAGAACCCTAATGTATATATTGCACTCGATGTCTTTGTGACCCTTCAGGTCTTTGATTTTAATTTGCGGCTTAATTTGTTTTCTTGAAGGTGTCCAAACATGGCCATGAAGGAAGCAGATGAAGACGATATTCTAGATGATGATGATATTGATGACAAGTTAGATACTGTAAGTTGATAAGTTGACTCACTACACCATGAATGAGATCCTCAAATCAGCATGAAATGATTCAAATTTTAAAGATATGATGATATACAGTAAGTATAAATGTCAAAAAGGTGGAAATATGCAATTTTGGAGTAAGAACATGATTTTTAAAAAATATAGTAAATATTAACAAAAGCTTCTGTCGGATTTGAACTCGAGAACTGCGGTCCAACACTTTCACCCCTGAGCTTTGATGATATGCAACCAAATAGATTGATACAAACAATTTCACAAGACATTTAAATCACCATCTTGTGATATTGGGTTATAAAGAGTACAAATCTTGATGTAGTGAGTTACCTTACAGGGGTAGACAAATAGCACTGCCCGACGCCCGGGGCAACCATATTCTAGTGTCGGGCGAGTAAAATTGCAAGCAGAACCTGTCCGTGGGCAAGTGAATTTTTAAAGTAAAATAAGAATATGATATTAATATCAAATGTAAATGCCATGACAACCTCGATCACCGATAAAAAGTATGTCACCAGTGATTTAAAAGAAATACATAGACCCATCTATTGAGAAGTGACACAGTCATTAAAACATGTAAATGTACAGAGAAGTTAAAATTGATTGCAAAGTGTGGAATCTACTTAGAGGCATAGTCAAATTACTCCTGGGTTACCTGCTTTTCACGGGAACCATCTAGTCATAACCAAAATGGTGAACACAACACCGTTAATGAATTGAAACATGGACAAGTTTTTGACATTTTGCGGGAGTATATAAAAAGACCCAGAAAATAGCAATAACAACTTCTAGCCATATGTATTTACAGAGTATGACAAAAAGAAGAGAATCCAAGGATATCTCAAATTATGGCAAGAAATTTGGTCAATATTTTGTTATGATGAGCAAACAGAATTAGAACTGAATGAATTGATTTAATAAAATACAAGATAAACAATTTCAAATAGTTTTATTTATGTATTTCTTAATTCAGTTTGGGACAAGTAAATTTTGTGGTAAAGCAAGTGAATTTGGCATTTCTACCTGTCTTTGGGCAGGTACTTAAAAAATTTATTTGTCTACCCCTGCCTTAGATGGAAATTTATATCAATATCAGGGAATCATTTGAAAAGTATGTTATAAGTATTATATTTCTAGATTTGCACACATGTTATATTAAATTGTTTTGAATTATGATATAACATTTAATTTCTTTTAGGAAAAGGTAAAAAGTAATCTTGTTAAAGGAAAATGTAGAAACCTACTAAACAGAAGTGCACAAAGCCTCGTCTTGAAAAAGTCCAGTCAATTCTGGTTTGTGGCCAACCTGTTGTGTTGTTCATTACTTGTGAATCGCTTGACTTTGATTGTAAATTTCTTTTTGTAGAAGGGAAGCAAAGAAACCACGACAATTAAGAAACACAAAACTGTTTTAAATACCAAGGTAAGGAACATCTCTGGCATTTCTGATAGGGGTAAATGAATCAGTTTCCAGAAAAATCAATTTAAATCTTATGTAAAACCTTTATATACCTGGTTTTAACAACTGAACGCGTTGATTTCAGACAAAACTTTCCTGGATTGGTGATCCAATTCATGAAGATGGAAGGAATTCTTATTACTCAGCTGTGTCCATAAATAATGAGAAGGTATGTCCGAAAATGTTCTCAAACGGATGCTTGTGTGATCATAGATTGCCATCTAAAATTTCCCAAATTGTATTTCTGCAATCAGTGTAGTCCCCAGGGTTGTCACTAAAGTAAGAATCTGTGTCATAGATGTGGGAAATTATTGGACAAAAGGATGTCTAATGTGACGAGTCCTGTGGATGCGTCCCAGACTCCACTAATAAAGAGGCCAAAATCCCTTTTCCCTGAAGCCCCAGTGTTTGTGTATTAATTAAAACCCCCAGGTGGAAAAATCCAGGTGACATGTTACTCTCAAGTGAGCAAAGATAATACCACTGAGTCCAATGTACCATTTGTTTTAGTCATTGTCAGTCATGTGGGTGTGGGTGTGTATTGTATGTTCACTGTTCTTTTCACCTATAAGGATGATTAAATTGGGGTTTTTGTTATTTATGCATTTTTTTAAAAAAAAAATCAGAATCATGTTTTATCAAATCTTTGTCTGCCGGTAGCCATTTTTATCAGATTCCAAAGTAGTGCTGCTCGTTGTCATTTACAGATCGACAAACAAATATATTCAAATAATTTATTTATCATTCCAACATGTCCTCTCTGGCCATATTGATGTCGGTTAGTTGTGATGATGATAGAATGCACTGCTGACGATTATTAAAATTGTCATTGATCTGAGGTCGAATTGCAAACATTTACCTTATTATTGGGGAAGGTAATTGAGGGTTACTAGAATTACTGACATGTCAATGTTTGCAATTTATTTCTGATACAAATATCTTATACAAAAAAGACCCATGAAATTTTTATGAGACTTGTCAAATTTTCATGGGACTCCAGCTGCTCATAAGTCATGAATCCAGAATTGCCATGAAAAATTCCTAGTGACAATCAAGGTGTTCCCATTGATTGTCCATTCTTTGGATAAACCAACATTTACAGTATATAGAGTGTGTGAATCAGTGATAAGAGGGATCCAAAGGGAATAAAGATACATATTTCCTCTGGGGATGTTCCTGTTTTGGGGGAAGGGGGGAGGTCCTGTTTTCCAGTACAATGTACAGATGATGATTTGGTTGTGATTTGTTGGGACAGGTGAGCCTGGGAGACTTTATTTCCATTAAACCTGAAGACTCGGGCATTCCTGTGTACATTGCCATGGTGAATTACCTGTGGGAGAACGCCAATGGCAACAAGATGTGCCATGCTCAGTGGCTGTGGTAAGATTTCTGTCGAAAGGCGGAATAATGAAAAGTCTTCTCAGATTAATCCCTTTTCAAGTAACCAATCAGAACAAACATCAGTAATGATTGACATTAGAAAACAGTAAAGGAAACTTTCAAGTTCAAATTGCACCCATTTGTCAGTGATAGGAAAGTTGCATAGCATTGAGTGATTTTTGTAATTTTAAAATGTAATGGCACACTGTTAATTCCCATAAATACATCCAAATATCCTTACCATTTTGTTGTATAAAGTTTATATAATCTCCTAGTTTTCATGCTGTCATAAGTTAATGTGCAGGAGAACTCGGTTTGAATGAATACATACATGCACACACAATAAGTTGTCTTCTTTCTTCACTGATGAAGGATATTTGTAAACGTTCAAATAAACAAATAATAGACGCACAGGATAATTAATGATTTTACAGTGAGTAGATTTTCTCAGTACTAATTTATATTCTACAGCCGAGGAAGTGACACGATTCTGGGGGAGACGGCTGACCCCCTAGAGCTCTTCTTTGTTGATGACTGTGAGAGTATCAAACTGGAGTCGGCTCTCAAGAAAGTGAAAGTAAGTGTAGATATGTAGATTTGTAGCTCTCTGACATCAAAGCACAGTAACAGTCTTGAGTTAAAATGGAATTTAAGTAACAGGTAATTCTTGCTAAAGTTTTGTTCATACATAAGTGGTAGAGATAATGAAACAGAAATCTGTGTAATAGGTTATTTACGAGGTGTACACCTACTAATCTTTTGTGTAGGTTTTATATAAGGACATGTCTCCTAATAATTCTATTAATATTTTGTGGTAGATTTTACAAAGTACAACCTCCTCCCTTAATTAATTCTGTTAATCTTTTGTGTTAGGTTTTACACAAGGACACGCCCCCTGACTGGTTTATGCAGGGAGGTATAGAGCATCCAGAGAAAGAGTTTCCAGTAGAAGATGATGGCAACACTTTCTTTTATCAGAAGTGGTAAGAAAGTACAAAACTGTCAATTTCTCTGTTACTTGTCAATTATTTCTATGTCGAGTTTAGTGACAGAAACATCTTCCATAGTCAGTTTGTACTGTGAAGTGCTGGTCTACAAATCAGTCTCTGACCCCAATATCTTGAAAATATGCTATCTTCATTTTAACAATTAAATAAGCCATCACTGAAAATTGTCCTTCATTTTACTTTCAGTAAGTTATGGCTTGTTTGTGATACTTTTGGGTATTCTTTGTGAGAGAAAGATTAGGTGAAAAATCCAAATTTGTATGGATCCTCGTTTTGCTCTCTTAACCCTAAAAAATTCAGTACTGAAAAACCATGTCAGATTTGAATATCATTTGTATGTGGAGCAGGGAACAACATGTTGTATATTTGAAATACTAAGAGTTCCTTAGGTGACCTGTTGCTGTCTGTGTTTGTCCATTGCCTTGTTGTTCATAAACAATTCACAGTATTCTGAATTTTCCAAGACCTGGAGAGATTTAATCCTGGAATAAAATATACTGTATAAGGGGGATTTAGATTTAAATGATTGACTATACCCCCTTAAAGGGAAAATAATTGCAAAGTAATATCAATAACCTGGAGGCCTTAAAAAATCTTTTCTGCAACGACTGAGTCTGATGTCATGAAATACTAGTTTGTGCAAGCCTCTTCTTCAAAGCATGACCCTTGACCCAGGGTGGAATCTAACTGGAATTTAAGGTTAGATATAAGAGGAAATATATGGAAAACACTCTTCTCAAGAACTAGAAAGTCTTCTCAAGAACTGCACACCTGTAAATTGTTAAATTCATATGCAAATATCCTTGAATAATGTAACTTTAATATTGTTCGGATCTTGATCCTTGGGGCCACTGTTGGCATTCCTAGTTTTAAATAAGAATATACTAGAAAAATCTTCAAAGGACAAATGCTACTTTGTCATAGTTATCCTCCCTGAAAAGTTTTGGAGGTGGCTTTTCACTCTCTTGTCTATAGGTATGATTGTTTTCACTCTGTTTGGGCGTCTTTTCTATAGGTATGATCCAGATTTGGCCAGATTCGAGGACATACCTACAGCTGAAAAACTCGAGAGCCAGAGGCCTCACAAATTCTGCCTAAGTTGTGAAAGACTGGACCAGCTCAGGAAGGTATGATATCCGAAACAGGTAATGTGTACTACAGGATCAGCTTCCTACCATAGTGCTGAAGGTTTTACTTAATATGTGAAGTAGCACACTTTGTAAGGATGTATGTGCATAACAAAAACGTGTTATTATGGAACCAAAAGGACAGCATGAATACATCATGAAAATGTACTAAAATAAAAAGATGTGATGACCAGCAGCTGAGGTGAAATCAGATTGTAATCTTTGGATTTTAATGCTTTTCAGAAGGAGAACCCTGTCCTGGGAGCCGAGTTGGAGAACGAGGACTCTTCCTCCACAAAGACATTTTACAGCAGTGTGGCACGGGATGCGTTTGAGTACAAGATTGGGGATTGTTGTTACATCGAGCCCAGTGCCTTTGAGTTTAATGTCAAACATCCTCCAGTCAAGAAGGTCAAATCTGAAAGGAAAGAGGTAATGGAAGCAAATAAAAGATATAATTAACACAGACCAGGCTGCACTGCGTATATATACGTAACATATAACATGATGCTAATGAAATGAGAATATTTATTCTCTACAGTGAAACTTAAGGTGATTAAAAAAAATGATATCACTCAATTTAAAACAGAACTACAGGTTCTTACAGACTCAATCAGAAGATTCCATGAAATCACAGCTGATACTTGAAAACTAAATAAATTTATAATATTCAGTGTATGCTTTTGGTAAATATGAAATGCCACTCTCAGTATTTCTGGTTACAAAACTATAACATTCACTTATTCTGTTGTCCTAAGCACAAAGTCTCTGTATATAAAATAATCAAGAACAGGCATACAATTAAGAATACTAGAAATATCAACAGTAGGATTCCAAGGTACAATATACTTTTACACTCATGATAATTCTGGAAACCCTTTTTAAAAAGTCTTGTCAACAAAAATCTTGTTTTTGGCCAAACACCAAACATCGCAACAATAATTAAAATGAGGAAAGACAACTATGTTATTTATTTTCAATGATACTGCATCTGACTTAAAATTCTTTGATTTTACAGATACCCTGTAAGACCTAAATGCATATTTAGGAAAAGCAGAAAGGAATTTTATGTAACGATGATTTCAGAGAATGCTATTTTCACTCTTAGTAATTTAACAGTATTGGATAACAATCATGCACGAGTTACCATAGTTACAGGTGGATGAAGAATTGTACCCAGAGGCTTATAGGAAGGGAGAATACATTAAGGGGTCAAATGAATCCCTCCCAGAGCCCTTCAGGATTGGACGGATACTGGCCATCTTCTGCAAGAAATCTCCAGGGTCAAAGATAGCTAACCTGGGGGAGATAAAGATTAAGGTGGCAAAGTTCTACAGGTGAGTCCAAACAGAATAAATTATTAGTCTCCTACTGGTTTGTAAATTTTAAAAATTACAGAGTTCTGACTAAGATTATTTCATCAGACATTTCAGTACAACACTTGAGACTTGTGTGGATTTGTTGCATTTCAGTTTTGGACAAATTTGTTTGATTTTGTAGGCCCGAGGATACACACAAGGGGCCCGCAGCAGGGTACCACACTGACATGAACATGCTGTATTGGTCAGATGAAGGTCAGGTCTATAAAGTATTTCAAAAATTAAATTGCGGTTTATTTCTCTCATTCTTTCCACCTTTATCTTTCTCATGAAATTTCTTTATAGTACACTTTCTATATCAATTCCATCAGTTCTTAATTCCATCCCTCAGATTTTCTGTACCCATCGTGTATCCTTGAAGAAATATTGTTCTAAACCACCAAAGAAGAGAGCGATTTTGATTTTACTTTTTACTCTATAAAGTAGCAATAAATGGCTATGGGCAAATTTAAAAATGGGACAAAGATGTTTTTCCAACATGTCTGGGTGAAAAAATATCCTGTAGACAGTATGAAATATCAACAACAGCATTATAAAATGTAGCATTCTTCCCATGAAATTTCTTTATAGCAATGCCATCAGTTCTTAATTCCATCCCTCAGATTCTTTGTACCCATCATGTATAACCATCAGGATCTAAAATATTTGATGTTAGTTTTATGGAAAGGGTGAATATGATGCTCGTCTTTTTTTTTGCTTTTTTTTTTTTTTCTTTTTGGATACTTGTAAAACCATGCAAAATTGTGAAAATTAATATCCTAAATCCAGATAATTTCCAATTATGTTTTATATAAAGGTGGCATTTCATGCAAAGAAAGATACTAAATTTTGAAGAATACATTTAATAATTAAAATTTCACAATTTTGAATTATTTGTTAAACTGAAGTCACTTATATTGAGCAATGTGTTATATTGAAGTCCTTTATACTAAACTATTTTGTCATACTATTAGAAATAATTTATGTAATGTCAGTTTTTTGCACATTGAACTTGTGTTGGTTCTGTAAAATTCCATGTGAAAAATTCAATCTAGTCATGTTTTAGAGAGAGTTACTGTTCCTTACTGTGGGATCTGTAAATAGATTAGAATGAAGATGGTGAAATTTTCCGTGCCTCTATGAGGATGACTTAGGTTGAATTATTTTGTTTTCTCTTGTTGACCCATCCTTTTGGCATGGGTCATCCAAAAAAGGGAAACGAGTAAAGTTTTAGTGGAAGGTTTACTAATCACTGGAAATGGTTGTTTTGTATCTTCCAAATTTGTTTATAACAGAGGCTACTGTCGACTTCAAGTTAGTGAAGGGGAAATGCCAGATGATGTACAGTGAAAATGTGAAGAGTTTGGAGGAGTACTTTGACGGCGGCATGGACAGGTTCTACTTCACAGAGGTGAATGTTGTGATTTATCTTCTACAGTACATTAAATTGGAGAGTTTCGTAGCTAACAACTCGCATGATAATCACAACTATTAAATCGCTCATATTTTCACACATTGTCGTTAAGGGAAAAGAACCCATGTTGAGTGTCAGATGATTAGGTCCTGGAATCAAAAATTTGGGGGACACCTATTTTTCACATGGCAATTTATGCCAAAAGTTTTAAAAACATTTGAGGTGTAAGTAAGAAGGCTTTTGATATCGACATGGTTTTTTTGTTTTTTGGGTTGTTTTTTTTTTCTACTATGTAGCATCTTGTTTACAGTGTAATTATTCTTTACACCAAATGGCTTGTCAGATTAAATTATTGTTAGACATTTTAAAGAAAACAGAAGAAATGCATTTACAATTTACATAGAACAAAAATTTGTATAGAACAAAATTTGTATACAACAAAAGTACAAGATATCCCACTAAAAGGTATTGTGCATTCATCTTGCAAAAGAAATATTGCATAATTTTTATTTTTTATGTAAAACTGACTTTGCATAAAAATTGGCCCAAAAAGTATGTAACTCTTTAACCTTTTGTATATAAAGTAGGAAAACGCACTTGGTTTAACATAATGTTTATATACAACATTTTCAACAAAATGTTTTTTTTATCTAGTAAATCTTCCCATCTCAATAACTTAGTCCATATTTAGTAATCAAATGAATATTGGTTTCCTAATGTTCGATTGCCAACACGATCCATCAATACAAGAGTGTAAATGGCGTAATATTTGATGATGTCGTTACCTTTGACCCACTGATTGAAAACTTTGCTTGATTTTATAAACGTATACAGCACATGTATCATAAGACATTGTGTTCCATTTTGCAGCAGACATGGTTAAGCCCCCAAAAAATAAATCTTTAGTTTCTCAGGTTAAAAGTTTTTATCAATTAATGAAGCAGGCAGGGTTTTTAATGCCTCTGTAATTAAAGATTCAGCAAATGTTTGCTCTCAGTAGTATTTTCAGTTGTCAATCATCTAAATGTTGAAGTGGGTAAAACAGGAATTATTAATTTTAAACCCTCACAGCACAATTAAGAGTTAAAAACACAAAACCACACACAAATATTTGATAACAGTAGAAAGTCGGATGACTTACGACTCCCAATTTTATTGGAACATTTTTGTCAGTCCAGTATGCAAGCATTTTCTATGGTACACAGTAACTTAAGTTTCCTTGAAAGATCTCCATAAATTTATAATTTATACATAATGCTTGGATTAGATGGGGAAAAACACCTTTAGGCTTTCAGACATATTGGGGGGGGGGGGGGGGGGGGGGGGATGTATTTTTGACTTGTCAGTTTTCTAGTTAAGGTTCCTTTGTCAATGTTGTATTATTAAAAATGAATCAATGCATCCAAGAAATACAGATATTGGTTTTTTTTAATTTTCAGGCCTATGATTCTGAGACAAAAATGTTTGAGGAACCGCCTCGCCAGGCCAGAATTTCTGGAGGAAAGGTAAAGAGCACAGACTAAACAACACTAAATGTGTGAAATCTTTGGTATACTGTAAATATTACTGTAGGAGTACATTTATAGAAAGGAATGTGGTTTCTTGTTTTAAGATATTGATTATAAAACTTTACTATTTTATTAAGTCACTTCAGTAAACGGGTTACCTATTGCGATTGGCCAGTTTTGTCATCATCAGTCTTGTGGTAACATTTGAACATTTTAGTTTCTTCATGATAACTACCTTTCTAATTCTTTTCAAATTTGATGTGAAGCATCTTTGGGACAAGGGGGACATAAATTGTGAATTTTAGGATTTCTGCATCCCAGGGCCTTAGAAGCGAGGACAAAAACTCCCAAAAATTTAGCCATGTTCAATAATCTTTTCTACAATTGCACATCTGTAAGAAAAACTAAGTGCGTGGTCTTGTAGAGCAGGAAGGCCTCTACCGAAATTGTAAGTTTTATGATCCCTGGTAACAACTAAATGCTTATTTAGGGAAAGCAGAAAAGGATCACAAACATTTGAATTTCACAACCCCTGGTTTTTACTCAAGGATGGGTCCAAATTAGTCGTATCATATTAATGTTACATATATTAGGTAAAAATCTTTCATCAATAAAGATCCTTTTGGGGGGCATTTAAGTTTAAGAACACATCTTGTTTTATATTGGAATTTAGCTTAGATATGCAGAACAAAAAGATTTTGTAGACTTCATAACCCTTGAGACTAGTAATACTTTTTAACTAATACTTAGGTGACCAATTAGGCCTGTGGGTCTCTTGTTATTGTGTAAATTCTTAAACAGATTCTTTATATTCTTTCTCGTAAATAAGTAATTTGCACCATCATCATTTATTTTGTGGTCTTGCTCAATCAAGGAAAACACAAAAATTGATGTCCACTGAATAAAACACCAGTAATGACAGTTGTGTAGGTCTGATTTCCAAGGTATTGCTGTTTAACAATAGGGTAAGGGCAAAGGAAAGGGGAAGGGAAAGAGCTCTGGTCCAGCGGTGGAGGAGACTGTAGAACCAAAGAAGGCCAACTACAGACGTCTGAGGACACTGGATGTGTTCGCAGGCTGTGGAGGTATGTGGCCGTAGATTTGAGTCTTACTGTACTGAATTATGTCAATTGATTTTAGCAGAACAGTATAAACCTGCAATTATACAAGCAAAGGGTCTCGCAAACAATGTTTGAAATTCAAATTTTGTTGCACTGAAAATGATGAAACATTTGTAATAAAAAAAAAAAAAAATTATGATATCTGCTTCTGAATCAGCATTTTAAAAATGTGAAACTAAGATGTCACTGCTAAATCACTGTTTTTGAATTTATCACAGCACAGAATATAATTTGTAACATTTACATCTAAGTAAAGTATTATTCATGATATTAAATGTCAGTTAAGGAAATTAATTGTTGTGAAAGTAGTGTAATATATTTTCAGATAATCAGGATAATTTACCCAAAAAAATTTGAATGTAAAGCTGATGCATCAACACACAAATTCTAGTCTTATTCACTCATTTATTCATCCCCAGCCAAAAATGGCAAACTAATGAAAAACAAATTCTTGTTTGTTATATAGTCCTGTCCTAGTGTGACAGTGAGAGCCCAGATCAATTAAGATATTAATGATCTAACAATTCCTTGGCGGATATGTTTGTAGGTATCTCTGAAGGTTTCCACCAGGCCGGTGTTGCAGAGTCGTGCTGGGCGATCGAGAAGGAAGAACCAGCAGCCCAGGCATTCCGTCTCAATAACCCCGGTTGTACTGTGTTTACAGATGATTGCAACGTCCTTCTGAAGCTTGTTATGGAGGTAATTAAAGATGGTACATACATGGCGTGAAAAATTGTAGGAGTTATTTTCCTTTAATTGTAGTAGAATTTTACAGCTTGGGAGGGAAAAAAGTGAAACTATTTTCAAAGGACACTTAAAAAGTATCTGCAACACTAGCTCTAGTTGATTTGGATTAGATAATTCTGCTTTGAAATTTTTGAACAGTACACGTCTGATTTGTTTTATTTCCTATATAACATACAAAAATTAGAAATGTACTTGACCTCTTCTTGATGCTATAAATAATTAATTAGTGGTTTCTTGATTTTTGCTATTTCAGTGAGCATTATTAATTGCATTTTATTTATAAATATCAGCTCTCATCAACCAATGTGAAAAATGTCTGAATTTTTGGATTTTTTTTGTCTCTTGTTTAATGGTGATCTCTGAACTGTTTTTGCTGCCACGGCTAATAAACAATAGAATGATACAGAATGTTTCCAAGACTTGTATATTATGTGTTGATGTTTATTATCAGGGAGAAAAAACGAATGATATGGGTCAGAAATTGCCCCAGAAGGGGGATGTAGAGCTCCTATGTGGGGGCCCGCCCTGTCAGGGATTCAGTGGAATGAACAGATTCAACTCCAGGGAATATTCCAGATTTAAGGTCAGAAATCCAGACAGATTGTTCACTGGTCAGTAGTCCAGACAGATCATTCACAGGTCAGTAGTCCAGACAGATCATTCACAGGTCAGTAATCCAGACAGATCATTCACAGGTCAGTAATCTAGGGAGACCAGTCACAGGTCAGTAATCCAGACAGATCATTCACAGGTCAGTAGTCCAGACAGATCATTCACAGGTCAGTAATCCTGACAGGTCATTCACAGGTCAGTAGTCCAGACAGATCATTCACAGGTCAGTAATCTAGGGAGACCAGTCACAGGTCAGTATTCTTCATATCGAGGAGATGAAAAAATAATTTTAGAGAAAATGTCAGAAATGTCACTTGTGTCCTAATCGTGTGTTGATATGACCTGTTACACATAGTTCTATAATTGTGTATTGATGTGACCTGTTACACATAGTTCTATAATTGTGTATTGATATGACCTGTTACACATAGTTCTATAATTGTGTATTGGTATGACCTGTTACCCATAGTTCTATCATTGTATATTGACTTGCGATGTATTTGTTCTTGTAATACCACTATTTAGGTTGCTCTCATTAAGTTGTTTTCACTTTCGTAGAACTCGCTTATTGCCTCCTACCTGAGCTACTGTGACTACTACCGGCCTCGATTCTTTCTGTTGGAGAATGTGCGGAACTTTGTCTCGTTTAAGCGCAGCATGGTACTCAAATTGGCGCTGCGTTGTCTGACTAGGATGGGGTACCAGTGTACTTTTGGGGTCCTCCAGGCTGGTACTTATGGAGTCCCACAAACTCGTAGAAGGTTAGATTTTATGTCACTACCGATTTACATCAAACTGGATTAATTTTTTCATTAATTCAAACACCATGCTATGCATTTTTTACATCATGCCATACATCAGCTCTTGATCACTATATATCAACTTAGAGCTTTCAGCCTGATGCAAAATCACCTCTGGCTGATAAAAGATCGGATATAAGTTATGCCATATAATACTATTCATTCTAATACCTGTGTGTGTGTTCCCTGTCTATTTAAAGAAATTCACTTCCAGATTAGAAACTTAGAGAAGATTTTTGTATCAGGAAATCAATAGATTGTGCAAAATTTGTTGGACCATCAGACATTTCTGGTTAAAAATGGGAAGGGATGGTAAAATTTTGTGTAATTCTGGACCAATTGTCTGGTTTGCTATTTTTTTCCCCCTTGTTTATATATAGTATCTCCGGTGTTAAACTGCTCCCACCCCAAACAAACATGTTTTAAATGAAATCATTCTTTGAAATTAAGCGCTAGCCAATAACCATGGATCTAAAATCAGCTTCCAAAAATTTTTGATGCACATGACCTGTGGACTAGCACCATATTGCTGTTTCACTGAAACAAAGGAATTACAGTGAAATTCCTCAATACTGACCTGCTGTCCGACAAAAGAAAAAGTGGCCGTTTTAGAAGAGTGACAGGTTAACTGAAAATTTAGATCTGATGATGAGTTATGTCCCTTTTCCAAAGCTTATACTCCTTTTCCCTGTATTATGCCATTTTCTGTCGAATGGTTATTGACCTTTCAACTTAAACAAAAAAACTTCATATATACCATTTCTAAAAACACCTCACACTTTACAGCTTGCAATTTTTTCGGTATCGTACACAACAAATTATTTCAAAACTTTATGTCCTGTACAATTATTCTTTCGTTTGCAAACTGTCCATCACTTGTATAAAGTGTACACAAGCTATAAAACAAAATTAGATTTTGTAAGATGGTCACTGCACATTTTGATGTGTGGTTAAAATGCTGGCATGTAATTATGTGTAATTAATTATATGCTTACTGCATATAAAGGCTATAATTTACAGCAATTGATATAATGCTCTTTAGCAATTCCTATAGTGTAAAGCACTCAAGAAAAATATTGAAATTCAATTTCTGAAACTAATGTCCTCACTATTTTACTGGAAAATATAAACACTAAAAATGCATAGTCATATATCCAAGAAGTTAATTTCTCAAGGGTCATCGAAATCTCCTCTATAGTTTTTATGCCCATGTAGTCTTAGATTCAGGGGTGTTTTTGGTCTGTCTTCCATCTGTCTGTTCACCCACAAAAACTTTGTCCATAACTTTTGAATGGATGGTGATAGGACTTTCATATTTCATGTGTGTGTTCCTTATGACAAGACTGTTCCTCTGATACCAGAATTTTTTACCTTGTGACCTTTACCTTGGGGTTTGAACTTTCTTTTGAAAAACTTGAACCTTGGTCATAACCTTTGAATGGTTGGTGATAGGAATTTCAGGAGGAGAAATTAAAACACGTGTGATATTTGAACTGATGATCAAGAGATCAGCACTCACACATGACCCCACTGAGCTAGGTAGCTAGACAGTGACATTTGAAAGGACGAGAAATGTTACTAATACTTATTTTTCCATGGTTTTTAAGGAAGTCGGCCATTTTGAAAATCAGAAAACCTGCTAAACTTAGCTTCCAGACATATCAAAGTGACCATGCGTTCAATTCCTGCACTACATTGCATTGTTTGAAATTCCTAGCTACTTCAATCCCTACCTGTTTCTGAATACCAGCATAGAAATGTGACTGTAAACTTTGTGTGACAGGGCAATAATACTGGCTGCTGCTTCAGGAGAAAAGCTGCCATTTTTCCCAGAACCCCAGCATGTCTTTGCTCCCAGGGCCATGCAGCTCTCAGTCCAAGTGGATGACAAGAAGGTGGGTTGTAATCAGCGTAGATACAGTTTAATGGGTATTCGTACATATATAAACACATTGAGCCACAGTCACAAATGTATTTTCTGTGATTTTGTTCTGTGCAATTTTTATCCAATGATAAATCTGTGAACTGTTGTAAAAATGGTGTGATCATAGCCCTTGCGTGACAAGGAAATAAAATCCATGAATTTAAAATGGAGTGAAAAATGGATTTCATTCAGAAAATGACCACAACCTTTGTGCAGTGTCTACTTCGTGGATTGCTAAGATTTACAATTTCAAAGGGATATGATTTCGTTGTTTGGAAAGATTTAATTTGTAGATTACCTTTAGGAAATGAATATGCACAAATTGGTGAAAATTCAGCCCCCTCTCAGCATTTGATGATTCTACTATTCTTGAAATGTTTTGTTTGTATGTTGTATACCAGTAGTTGATCATTCTCCGTGTTATTTTTTAGTTCATGTCAAACATTACCAGAATGGAGTCAGCCCCATTTAGAACTATCACAGTCCGGGACACAATGTCAGATCTTCCTGAGATCAGAAATGGTGCCAAAGCTGAGGAGATTTCTTATCAGGGAGATCCCCAGTCTCATTTCCAGAGGATTGTAAGCACTGACAATCAACCCTATCCCTTATCATACATACAGGGTGTACATCTAGAGACAGAACCGATCATCTTATCTAGACACTTTACTTTCTTTTACTAATGATTGTGAACTTAAAATGTAGTTTCAATACAATGTAAAGTCATTCATCTTTCGTGGGCATTTTGGGTAGCCTGAATCACTCGGGAGACCTGCTGCTGTTTTTCCTGGTCTGGAATTAATTTTCGAACATATTTTACATTTTGTCAGAAACTGCATTCAATTTTCACTAAATTGATGGGAACAAAAATTGTGAATTATTTGATTCCTGCCCTTGTGGGCCCAAGGGCATATGGCGTAAAGAATGGATGCATAGTTATTCTGTATATGTCAACCTTAACAAAAATTTTGAAATTCATGGCCTTTGGGCTTGGGGGTTCAGACCTAAGGGTGGGGCTATATGCATTATGTAGTAAAACATGTAGATTTTTAAATATTGGAGGGTTGGGTTTTTTTCTTGAACATCTAAGAAACAAACTAGATTCATATTTATGTGAGTGTGTATCAAAATAGTGAAATTAATGGCTTTGGGTCAGGGATTCCGGTCCCATGGCAGGACTATAATGATGATATAGTAAGCTTATTACAGTTATTTGAATCGGAGAAAAAATTCTTTTAAAACTCTTGTTCTCAAGCACAAGAACTGGGAGTGTTTAGTGAGTGAGCATAGGGCCTTCAGTAAAGTGATGAAACTCATGGTCATTGAACCAGGGGGTTAAGGTCCCAGGTAGGGAGATCACAGAGTGAATGAAATCTTTAAATGCAGTACTCCCTCAAAATAATGCCCTCCGTTATAATGCCAACTCCGATTATTGCCTGAAAATCCTTAAGAACTGATTTTCCCCCATGTTGACACCTCCGTTATAATGCCAAACCCACATAATGTTGTGTGCTACTGATTTTCACAGATGAATAATGCCAATTACCTAACACCCATTGGTAATCACACCTGTACTTCATGGGCGGTGAAATGAAGTGTGACAGGCTGGACAGGGTATTCAGGTGGTCAGGTTAATTATGAACAATTGCTGAATAAAACTCAAAATTACTCAAATGTTTATACAGAAGGTTGCCCAAATAAATTATGTTACTGACTTTCTTTTGATTGCTCAGTGAATTGACTGCAATTGTGAATTTGTTATATTGCCACCCCAAATTGGCCAAATTTGTTTTGAACTAAAAACTAAGGTTGACAAGAGAACAGTGTACGTTTTTTATAACTCGCACTGTATAGCACATAAATTGGGTGTATATAATAATAGTGAGTGTAAGACATCTATTGAAAGTTTAGATTTCAATCCTTGGGTTAATAGTTCTGACCCCATCTCTGGCTCATAAACTGAAAATGCATTACACCTACACTGAACCATGGTCACTAAGGTCAAGGTCATTATTTGAAAGCAAGTTGTTTTATTGCGTATCAGAATCACATTCCAATGATTATTTGATGGTATATTGTCCAATGAGTGATATTTGCTGCTTATATTTGGCACAAAAATTTACAAATGATTCAAATAAAAAAAAAAATGGGTGCCTTTTTCATCTTAAGGACATCCAGTACTTGGAGTTTAAGAAATGTACAATTTCACCATCTAAATACTGTGATGCACAGGTGACCGTTCAGGCCCATGGGCCTTTCATTTGCAATTAACACACACACATGAACGCCAACCTTGTTTTTCCCTCGGAAACTCGCGTCATACGTGATATATAAATTAACATCTGATAACAAATCAAATGTCATTTGTAGTTGTTTACCATATTGTTAATAGGAAACATCCTGACATGTGTTCCATTGTGTGAACATTGCAAAGACCATCCATGAAGAATTTCAAATGCAGAATATTGTTATCAAAGGCTACATACCTACTGAGACAATTGCAATTTCTTTGAGCTCAACAAGTTTTCACATTGTACAGATTGATGTGAAAGAAAGCACTACATTTTTTGACACTACATTTTGCTGTCTAAATTTTTTGATACCCTGAAGATCAAATATTTATATCTGTTCATCCATCTGTCTATCTACAACTACAAGAGATAAGGCTTTATATTTTCGTCGTGGACTGGTGTAATGAAAACCTTGTCTGTGATTTCCTCTGGGGTCAGAGGGAGTAGTTGCTGCTAAATTAAAAAAAAAATTAAAATCCCAGCCAAAAAAAAAACCCGTTTGACCTGTAGGCAGTTCTTCATTTCCTGTTCTTGGACTATTTGAATTCATGTTAAAAACAACTCAACTAAGTGACTGTACAGAATGTTGCAGGTTTTTTTTTTTGTTTCTGCTTGTAGATAAGAGGAAAACAGCACCAGCCCATACTGAGAGATCACATTTGTAAAGAGATGAGTCCTTTGGTGGCAGCCAGAATGCAGCACATTCCCCTTGCCCCAGGCTCAGACTGGAGAGATCTTCCCAACATTGAAGTTCGACTCTCTGATGGGACAAAAACAAAGAAATTGTAAGTTTAATTTGAATGTGCACAAAAACTTAAAAAGCATGTTGCAGACATGTCAAGGAAAACAGTGTATAGTACCCTTCCCCCTTCCCCTCCCTCTTTTATAAAACCACCCCCATGTATTTCCAGAAAGTCTAGTTTTCTTTCTTATATAAAACCACATTATAATATCCTCATCTCCCTCCGACTTTCCACCAACATTTCATGTACCGAATGGATTAATATCATTTCATTACTGCTGCCGTTTATTCATAATTAAATCGTTGATGAGAGGGATGATGATCAGGGAGCATGTCCAGGTAGAAATGTTTAAATTAGATAATTAGATTAATTAACTCATTTTAAGTTATAGAGATGCTGAAGGTGAAACGCAAGTTTCAGCATATCATGCATTATGGGGAAATAACATATCAGAGAAATCTGATATGGATGAGGATATCTAAAAGAATATTTTGAAATTGAAAAATTTTAAGATTTACTTATTTCTTTAAAAAATGCAGTGTTAGTAAATAGAAAGTAATCTGATAAAAATCACAGATCAGTAGTTCACAAATTAACCAACTGAGCTACCTTGTTGGCAAATGGATTTAAAAGGAATAATCAAATATTGCTGATACTTGTATTGTACACTGCTAAACAGGTGGCTGGCAAATCGCAATCATAATGAGGAAGAAGACCCCTTCTAAAATTGTGAATTCCACAAACCAGGGGCAGGGTTATTGCTTAAAAAATCTGGACTCATAAAATTGCATGATTAAAATATATTAATTAAACATGCATGGTGATAAGGAGCATGGAAGTTTCTTCTAAAAAATTTTAAACTCATGGCCCCCAGGGTTAGAGGTGGAGGTGCCAAGCTAGAGCTATATGAATAATGTAAGGAAAATGCAGTAAGTACTTGTACATATTTTTTACATCTCAGTGTAGGGAAACAAATTTGGTGGTATATTGAGCATGGAGGCCTTTATAAAAAATAACTGAGACCCCTGGTGGATTTTTATGGATCACATCTATGAATTGCATTAGATATTTTGAAATCTTCACCATTCCTGAATAGGAAACAAAGTTGTTGCATAGTTATATGGAGGTCTCTAACAGAATTTTGAATTTCAGTGATTAGAGTTCTAGAACTTAAGGATGGAGATTTCTTAAATGACAAGCCGTAATCTATAAAGGCCATCTTTATTTCTTGACAAGTAACTTTAAACATGCTTTGAACATTGAGACCTCTACCAAAATTCTGAATCCCAGAGTCTCTAGTTCGGAGTTTCCAGTGCTGTGGTAGGGCTTTACTTCTGAATATTTAACTTGTACAAGGCAAAAAAGTTTTTTAAGTTCTGAATCTAAGTGAAGGTCATTTGGGTGAAAGAAAGGTCGCTAGTAGAATGAAAGTTAGAAATGCTTGTAAAAGTGATGGCTCTGTAAAGGAAAGCTATTAGAAGTTGTAGTTCTGTGGTAGGGCTATGTAGCTCTCTGTCATGTTCTAGTTCTGTGGTAGGGATATGTAGCTCTCTGTCATGTTCTAGTTCTGTGGTAGGGATATGTAGCTCTTTGTCATGATCTAGTTCTGTGGTAATGCTATGTAGCTCTCTGTCATGTTCTAGTTCTGTGATAGGGCTATGTAGTTCTCTGTCATATTCTAGTTCTGTGGTAGGGATATGTAGCTCTCTGTCATGTTCTAGTTCTGTGGTAGGGCTATGTAGCTCTATGATGTTCTAGTTCTGTGGTTATGCTATGTAGTTCTTTGTCATGTTCTAGTTCTGTGGTAGGGATATGTAGCTCTTTGTCATGTTCTAGTTCTGTGGTAGGGCTATGTAGCCCTTTGTCATGTTCTAGTTCTGTGATAGGGCTATGTAGCTCTCTGTCATGTTCTAGTTCTGTGGTAGGGCTATGTAGCTCTTTGTCATGTTCTAGTTCTGTGGTAGGGATCTTTGTCATGTTCTAGTTCTGTGGTAGGGCTATGTAGCTCTTTGTCATGTTCTAGTTCTGTGGTAGGGATATGTAGCTCTTTGTCATGTTCTAGTTCTGTGGTTATGCTATGTAGCTCTTTGTCATGTTCTAGTTCTGTGGTAGGGATATGTAGCTCTTTGGAAAGGAAAGCTATTAGAAGCTGATATTTTACACAAGAGTTGCTTTTGACTGGTGCATCATGATTCTAAACCAAGTGATCATTGGTTCAGAACTGTGTACAGTAAAATACGGTTACAGTGAACACCCCTATAATGAATCCACACTTGCACTGACTTGATATTAATTCCCTGGTTTTGAACTTACTGGATACATGTATAACAAATGAAAGTTTACAACAAATCAAATTAGCTGGCCCACTTTGCTATATGCATGTTTTACTGTAACCCACCAGAAAGTTTCTAATAGTCATTGAAATGATGACATATATTACAGAAACAACAGAAGTGTGTAAGGGGCCATCTTGACCATAATAAATTGTCATAGTTCAAGACATCCTCACTCAGACATTCAGCACCTCCTGATGCAAATTCTTCATATTGTTATACTCGGTGACCAACAAGACCTTGTTGGTTTTGTGCTGTATATGGCACAAATGTTTAATGGTATTGTGAAGTTGTACAAATTTGCATATTTAATTGAAACAAATATTGGCATGAAACATCTTGGATGTGTTGACATATATTATTATATCTCATTGTTCTGTAGCATTGAAAAATGAAATTGAAACTTCTTGTGCAAATATTTCAATTGATTAAAACAAAATACCAGTATTGTACTGGAATAAATTTATATATTTGTCTTGAAGAAAAGATAAATGGGGGGAAAAAAATTAAAATACACACACAGAAACTTGTATGGTATATGAAATACTTTATTCTAGATGCATGGGTAAGGGGGGTTGACAAGTCATTTTAATTGACAATGATATGGATTGTTCATAAGCATCACATTACAATTTCAACAAACACAAGTAGTGAGTATTTTACCTTTGTCTACTGAAGAGTTTTATACCTCAGTGATCTCAATGATACAGATGTTACAGAATATGAAAAATGCCGATTAAAAAATTGACAAGTGCATGTTGCATCAATGTGAACTTGTATGTGATACAGTAAACTGTTCTTTTTATATAAACTGTTTTAAAATTTGATTTATAGATCTGTGAAAATGGTGGCATCCAATCTCTGTCATGTAAAACTGTCTATACAATGCTGGTTAAGCTCAATGTGACTGAAAACCTGTACACAAATCTGTGATAAAAAGATTGGCAGTCTTGTATTCATTACTGATTTCTACTGCCTGCGGAGTATCGGAACAAAGTTTCAAGATATCTTTTGACCGTTTACTTTTCTTTTATGCAGAATTTATTTCAGTCTAAATTTTATACGAAAATGATACTTATTTGAGAAATAATAAATTATCAATTAGAAGTGAAATTATAAAGAAATAATGTCATTTTTACTGAGGGGTACAAAAATTCTCTGAAAAGAATGAAAGTCATTTGGGTCATTAAAAGTTTCTGTTATTTTGTATATGTTCATCCTTTGAGCAAGCATTTTCTATTGAAAACCTCTATAAACCTAATCAAGAGAGTTTGTTTTCTCTTCTTGAATTTCAGGTTCTGGTGATGTCTCAATATGAGTGAAAAATTCTCGGCGAGACGTAAAACAAACAATAATCAATCAATCAATCAATAATAATGATAATAGTAATGATAAAAATAATAATTACAAAAAAGCACCATACATGTCACATAAATATATTAGGATCCTGCCCTCTTGTTGAAACTAGGGACATCCGTGGCTGAGTGGTTAAAGCATTGCGTTCAAAATCACAAGACCTCCCCCCTCTAGTCAGCGCGGGTTTGAATCCTGCTCGCGCCGATATATGTGAGAAAGTTTGCCAGTTTATTTTCGGAAGGTCGGTGGTCTCTTCCCGGATACATTGTATCTGGGTTTTCTCCTCCACCTACAAAAATTGGACGCCACCAGATAACTGAAAAATTGTTGAGTGTGGCAGAAAACAATCAATCAATCATCTTGTTGAAACTTTACGTCAATTAATTACTTGTAAATTAAGAGAGTTTCGGCAGGGTGTGGATGGACATACCAGCATATTTACCAGTGTCTCATTAATGCACAAAGGCCTGCCTCATCGGGGCTCCACTTTTGATATCAAACAGGTAAATTGTCCGATACATATCTCAGCTTTGAGCTTAAAGGGACATGGACACAATTTGAGTTGAAATTTTTCAAATTTTGTATTTCCATTGTTAATGTTTACAATGCTTAAAGAGACACTACAGCTCATTTTTCACATTTTAAGCAAGTGCTTTTTAAAACATGTATTGATAAAATGATAAAAATCATGATGATAATGACAATTTTGAACATTAGGAATGCATTGATTTGCTCTCAACTGCACTTTAAAGATCACCTGGAATTCAATGGTTTCTTCATGCAGACTCTGACATTCTACATCACATGATTCAGTATGATAACACACATGTTGTGTAAAAACTTATTTAAATACCCCTTAAAGGGGTCCACACTCACTTATCGAGTATGGGATTATTTCCTGCTTCTTATAATTAAGTAATTATAAATTATTAAGACGGAAACCTTTCATGTCCCTATTAACCAATATTTTTAAAACAAAAAACAAAAAAAACAAAAAACATGATAAAATAATAAAAATCATGATGATAATGACAATTTTGAACATTAGGAATGCATTGATTTGCTCTCAACTGCACTTTAAAGATCATCCAGATTTCAGAGGTTTCGTTATGCTGACTAGGACATTTAACATCGCGTGATTCAGTATAACAGCACACATGTTGTGTAAAAACTTATTTAAATACCCCTTATAGGGGTCCACACTTACTAACTGAGTATGGGGTTATTTCCTGCTTCTTATAATTAAGTAATTATATATCATTATAACAGAAAACATTTCATGTCCCTATTAACCAAACAATGTTTTTTGGGTTTTTAAAAAAAAAAAAACATGCCATATGTTTTGATAGAAATAGAACTTACTTTTAAAGCCCTGCATGTGTGTCTTGTAGCAGAGTGTCATAGTAATATCCCCATATAAATTCTAGTTGACATATGAGTTGTATCTTGTTCTATTTTAACCCTTTTCTTACATATCTGTCAAAATCCTGGGTTTAGCCATTGTACGCTTCCTCTCACTGGATTGTTTATCGTCCGTGCCCATGTGTCCAAAGACCAAAAGGAGAAGCTTCAATATTGTTAAGAAAGGGCCTTCAAAAACTACTGATTTTTGCATTTACTTCCAATATAAATTCTAGTTGACATATGAGTTGTATCTTGTTCTATTTTAACCCTTTTCTTACATATCTGTCAAAATCCTGGGTTTAGCCATTGTACGCTTCCTCTCACTGGATTGTTTATCGTCCGTGCCCATGTGTCCAAAGACCAAAAGGAGAAGTTTCAATATTGTTAAGAAAGGGCCTTCAAAAACTACTAATTTTTGCATTTACTTCCAACTTTAGAAGTGTGTTATTTTTGCAAAGTTTATACATTCCACTATGCAACAAAATTAGAGAAAGCTCTGGAAAAATTGTCATATTACAATTTTTGAGCAAAATACGCTGTAGTATCTTTTTATCTAAGGTATTTCTAATAGCAAATATTTGAATGTCGGTTGTCATGTTAACAAATGAGATGAGGAGCTCACAATTCTTTGTTATGTAAACAATGCTTGTGCTTTGTTTTTGTTTCCATAGATACACTAGTAAACATTTAAAGCAGATTTTGTTTTTCAATTTACAATTGAACAGTTGAAAGTGTTTGTTACATCTCAATTTGTTTTAAACATATTTTCAATTAAGCAGTCAATATGTTTTGAAGGAGTCCTAATAAGATCTTTGAGTCAGAGCTGGCTTTGCTTTTTAAGGCATCAAGCTTGCTTGAGAGCCTTCTAGCGATCATGCAGGATTTTGCTGCTACACCAACTTTCAGTCAATGTCAATTGGCAAAATCAAAATAGTGCCAATTGGTTAAGATTCAAACCTATGTATGATATAGGTTAACCCATGTATCGAATAAGCTACCCTGAAGAGATAGGAAAATTTAAAAGACCAGGTAATAGATTGCTGACCGTCCTTTATTCATATGTTACAAAACAAAGTATGTCACAGCTTGATGATGGCTGATACTACTTAAGTAAAGCTCTACAAGTCGTGGCATTTTGTCATGTTTGCTAACCAGTGTCACAATATATACAGTCTTGTGATAAAATCGCCCTATAACCTTTTCGCTAGCATGTTGTATCCTATTTACAGTGCTTTTACGGAACAAAACTTTTCCAAAAATTTATATATATCTTGTTGAACAGTTGTTAAAGTAAATCCAAAAACTAAATACATGGTTATGATATACATGAAGCTCTTTACCTAAATTGTGAAATTCATGTCCTCTGGGTCACGGTTTCACCCCCTAGGTTGAGGCCAAATATGGTCGTATAGTGGGATATCTCATCTTATAAAAACCGCCCACATATATGTGAGAAAAAGTAAATGCATAGATATGATGTCCACGAGGCCCTCAACCTAAGTTGTGAAAGTCATGAATTGAATATGGGCCAATTTAAATGCTTCAGACTTCATCTTCTATTGTAATTGAATGGGAATTGTATGCATATTTAGAAAAACCATAAAGCTGTGCACAAAAGACTCTAGAATGAGGCTTAAATGCATTGAGACTCATTGACAGGTCTTGGTATGGGGCTATGGTACTCAGGTGACCATTAAGACCTGTGGGCCTCTTGTGAATATGATTTCCTGCATAAATAATCAATACATGTACTTCATGTCTGTTGCAGTTAGTTTGAGGTTTTGACCAAATATGGCTAGATTGACTAGACTATTATCATTTCATTAGCACAAAAGCACATTGCAATGTGAAAATATGATCTGGATGAATTCACAAGCAGCTGCCTTTCTTTGTTTCTTATAAAGACATTTAGATAAATATTTCTTGTTTCTTAGTTGGTATTGCATTGACACACCAAGGCCATACTTATCATTTTTGGCTGTGTAGTGTTTATGACATAAATGATCTCTGATATTGCAAAATTGCATATATAGGCAAAGCTAGTTTACATAATTAATGCAAATAATGATCAGCATAAAACATCATGGATAAGTTCACATGTATTATCATATTCCAATTATACCATAGCATTAATAAAGAAGTCTGTGTTTTCTGAAACCCTTATTAATTTCACATCATCTGCAAAAGTGTATGTGTGTGGAGGGGGAGGGGTGCATTTTTTAATGACAATGATGTTAATGATTTGTATGCTGTAGTTGTTGTTTATAGGCTTTATATTATTTTACTCAACAAAATAAATAAGTTAAGGGCCAGTGACAGAAAATAAAACATTTTCATAATGTCAAACTTTCAACAACCAACACTGCTAGGGAATAGGTATGAATAGAGTGTGTTTGAAGTACAATGCATAAACATTTATGGAAATTCAGTACTGGCAAGAAAAATATATGGCAATGTAGTTAAATTCAAACCTTTCTGATGGATTGATTGATTGTATATTCTTTAACATCCCACTTGAGAATTTTTCACGCATCTGGAGATGTTGCCATTACTGGTGAATACGAGTTGAGGAGGAAAAAGCAATAACTCCACAGAATTTCTTCTACATTGTGCAATCCTAAGAGAGAAAAAAAAAAACAAAGAAAGAAAAGAATTGGATGTATTGCTTTTTAAACTTTATTGTGAAGCTGGTTATTTCAGTGAGTTCATGTGTAACTGCCTATCTGTTGATTAGGGGATTGGAGTCTTGAAGGTTTATTCAATAGTTTCCCATTTCTAAAGTATTATTATCCCCATGGAGATTCGGGTTGTTAGAATAGATCCTCAGTACCCCTTGCTTGTCATAAGAGGCGACTAAATGGGGTGGTCCTTCGGATGAGACCACAAAAACCGAGGTCCCGTGTCACAGCAGGTGTGGCACGTAAAAGATCCCTCCCTGCTCAAAGGCCATAAGCACTGAGCATAGGCCTAAATTTTCAGCCCTTCACCGGCAATGGTGACATCTCCATATGAGTAAAAGATTCTCAAGCGGGACGTTACACAATATTTAATCAATCAATCAAAAGTATTATTGTACTTGTCCTCCACTTTCCATTCATATCAGTTTTCTCTTGTGTGGTGTACATCCTTAAGTCCATCTCTGTCTTTAGAGTTGAATGTGTTCTTGCAATTGCCTACCGCTTCTTACATTGGAGAATGCCTTTACATGAACTTTTTTTATTATTATTTATCTAAAGAGAGTGAGAAAAGACTTAGTAGGAGATTATGCTTGTTAGTAAGAGTTTCGGTGTTAGAGTGAAGATTTTAACTCGCAAATCAAACCTGCATGTATACAAAGGTTGCCGCCTTTTGCTAGTAAGTTTGACCTCCCCTGATATCAAGTCAAAATTATCAAAGTATGGAAGGTGGAATTAAACTGGCTTGTAGTGAATTCTAGTGAAAATAACTAACTTGCTTGATGTCATTTTAATACAGCTATCTAAGACAAGTCATACTATGGTATGACATTCATGTCTGTCCATCTGTCTGTTAGCTATTTCATGTCTGGTTCATAATTTAAACACTGTGAGACCTAGAATCATCAAACTGCTAGATGATACATTTTGGGTAGAGGGTGTGCTAACCATATATTAAGGTCACTGTGACCTTTAATAAAGGTGATATGACCTTATATGTCTTAGCCCTTTATGGGCTCATGTAGATTTGAGTGGGCTCATGTAGATTTGAGTCCTAGATTCAATAAACTTTGTGATTTAGTGCATTTGTAGAGAAATGTTAATTGTAGCTTAAAATTGGGTCATAAACACTTTTAAAAGAAGAAAAAATTACCAAGTTTTAAAAAAGAAACATGGTTTGAGGGAGGTAATCCTTGCAAATGTAAGAGTAATGCAGTAACTTTTCAAAAATGATTATATTAAGAATACACACACATTTTTCATGAAATGCAGCTATATAAATAATTGTTTCTAACACTAATGACATAAATATGTAAAATTGTAATACAAGAATATCAGTATAACTAATGGATGCTCCCTGAACTGCATCCAACCAATGAACTACTTCACTTGATGAATGACTCACACTATGATCAGTATCTGTTGAAGTATTGTTCAAGTTTTTTGCTTGTTGTTGGTGGGGTTTTTTTTGTTTTTGGTTTGTTTGTTTTTTTTGTTTTTGTTTTTGTTTTTTTTTTTTCATGTATAAAGTTTATTTTCTGAGTGACCTTGACCTTTACAGAATGACTGTGCATGACATTTGTATGAAGGCCACTGCATGTTACTTATTTGTGATAAATATGATCAATATACTGCAGAAGCAGAAAATTTTCATGGGGTTAAAATTTCATGGTTTTTTACTCCTAAGTGATTTCGTGGGGATTTAATTTCACAGATTCCATGTTTTTGTGTTCTCTTTATGTATATATTCTGTAGAAGGAGAAATTTTCATGGGGAATTTAATTTCACTGGAAAGTCTGAATGAAATTAAAATCTCATACGAAAATTTCTTCTACAGTAACTGTTCAAAAACTATTGAAATAAGAAACTATTTCTTATTATGAAAGTATATTTTCAGATGAAAGGTTTACAAGATGGGAACTTTTATATGTGAAAACTGTTGAATTAAGGAATTTGTATAAATCTCCTTTGGTAATAATATTTATTATTAAAGAATACTGTAAATTTTCTTTGTAAGGAGTTGTTCACACAGTCAGATTATTTTGTATTTTAATCAGGCTGTAAAACAAATAGGTTAAATATTTTAAGGCTGACATGATTTTGTCCCATAGAAACTCATAAGTTTAGGATAAATCTGAAGGGCATGTCATGTGCCATTGTGGGGCACTTTATCCCAACTTGACACCCTAGTGAAGTCATTTCAGTTGATAGTATATTTGAATTTATAAATTACTTGCCCCATGAGCTGTATAGGTTTTGATTTTAGTGAGTATAATTTTTCTGTGTTATTCCAGGCAGTACACTCACCATGATAAGAAGAATGGCAAAAATTCTGATGGGTCGCTTCGTGGCGTGTGCTCATGTGCAGAGGGGAAGCCATGCGAGACAATGGACAGACAGTTCAACACCCTGGTTCCCTGGTGCCTTCCTCACACAGGCAATCGCCACAACAACTGGGCGGGGCTATATGGACGATTACAGTATGATGGGTTCTTCAGCACTACTGTTACTAACCCAGAACCAATGGGAAAGCAGGTACAAAAAATATTGCTTACTACAACCAATAGGAACATATTTTATAAATTACTATCAATCAACCCATAGGAAAACCAGGGTACATAACTAATAACTAACGGGGAATGATGGTTTTTAACCAGAAACCAATGGGAAAATTCAGATATCCTTGAAATTCCACAAGTGGGTATTACTGAAAATCAATCAATAGGATTTCACGAAGAATATGATGTAGAAATTACTTTCAGCCAATGAATTATTACACCAACTTTGTAGTTGGAGTATACTGGAACCAGGTTGTCTATCCATCTGTAAACATCAGAGCCTTCAGTGATTTTTTTTCCCTTTTCATGTGGAGTGTCCATACCTCACACTCACCATGGGATGAGGATGACTCCTTAGTTAGGGATCAAAAGGTCAAAGTTCAAGAAAATTGAAAATGATTTCCTGGCCTTGTTTATTTCATTAAAACTTTTTACACAGACTTGTTGGGGTTTGAGGATGTTGGGGATTGAGGATGGTCCCTGTGTATATCTGTGGTTCTGATATAGGGAGATTGTTTCTGGGCCTTTACTTGAATTCACCATATTTCACACACAAAATCAGGAATGAGGATAATCCCTATCAGTGTTTGAGAACAAATGATAAAGTGTACTGCACTGATATAGGAAAAGGTTTCTAGGCCTCAAGTTATTTCCCTTTTCACCTTAAATTATCAACTTCACACAAACTCATTATGAGATGAGGAAACCTCTACTTGACGTAAGTCAAAGGTCCAGCAAATTGCATTCTAATAAAGGAAAATAATACTAGAGTGCATTAAGTGATTTCCTTTTTTCACCTGGATTCATAATGAATAACTGTCAAACAATTTCCACCATCCACTACATGGATTCTTTATACCCACTTCATTGTACTGTCTACGAGGGACAGGAAGCTGTCTACGAGGGTCAGGAAGCCGTCTATGATGGACAAGAAGTAGGACTGTAGGACAGTTCAAGTTTTCAAGCAATTGTAAGATAGTTAGAAATCAGTACTTATCAGTGGGGAAAAGGACCTTGGTCACACAAATGATTCATACCAGCTTGAAAATCAAACACTCTCTCACAGATATATGTAATTTAATTACTTTATTTAATAACTGTAATTACACAATCAGTTTTTCATAGGTTACTAGGAATTTAACAGGATTTATATAAAGTGGATTAAGATTTGATAATTAAATGAATGATGAAAACTGTATAAAAGAAGTAAAAATTTACTGAAGAGTTTTCAGGTTTGAGAAATGTTTGGTAAACCAGCATCAAGTGATTAATTAGCACCGATGACTTAATATCTATTGTTTACTACAATCTAACAGACACTGCTTATGATGTGAGGATTAATGGGTTTGAATCAGTTGGTATTTTATATGCTTAATAGTTACTGTCATTATGATATAAAAATCACGACTGTCTGAAAACATTTATTCCATTTTTAAGAGAAATTTTAAGAGAGTTGCATATAAATTTACTAGGGATGGCAATTACATACAGAATTAACAACTGGTCTAGTGCAAATTGTTCTGACTGAGTAAACAGTCAGATGCGTATCATCAAACTACACTTTTTTATTATTACATTGATTAGTTTTACTTTTGGAGTGAGCTCTATTCATGTCAGGAATAATCGTCAGTACTATTCTGTGTGTGTTAATTATCTAATACTCTTGGCAATCATCAATACTAGAATTTAATTTACAAATTTTGTTCAAATTTATATTAATAATAGTTGTTTTCTGTGTTTGTTTATTATGATATTTTTGAGGACATCTTATTGAGTAAATACTGTTTTGCTAGTTCAGCAAGATTTAGGAATTGTACTTTTTGATCGGCCCACCAGTTAAGAGGATCAATGTTATATATTCCTTTCTCATTTACATATCAAAACAGAAAGGTAAATCATTGAGCAAGGACTAATTCATCAACAAGATGTTGTTTTTGTTATTCCATATAAAATTAAACTGTTTATTACCCAAAAAAATGGAACTCTGACAATTGGTTCTGCACTGCAAGGTACACATAAGATAAGCGTTTAGCAAATTGTGTCTCACAGTTGAATTTTGGGTAGGATTTAGTAATATGTGGTATTGAAGGAGATATCAAAAAAAAAAAAAAACAACTGAGTACATCATGGAGATGGGTACATGTTTTACCACACGTGTTAGTGAGAGTTTAAAGGGCCTCGGATACATCTGCCGTCAGATCCCATTTATAATCTTTCAACATTTGCTCATCAGCTTAAGTCACTCAAACATTTTTTTACTATGAGTTTCATTTAGTGGTGTCATCCTGAATTAATGTATTGAAAACTCAACTGATTTTATTATTGTTTGTGAATAATTACAGAAATACTGGGTTGGTTGGGCAGTGTCCATGGTGTTTAAAAAGAAATCAGCTATTAGCTGACCAATCTCCTTCCATCCTCTCCCCTCTGTAAATCCAAACATCAATTTTCAAAATTGAATTAATGAAATGGACAGAAATCTTTTTTGAAATTGTGATCAAATTTTTCCAAAAGAAAATTTCAACTAACCAATTCCAGATTTTACAATGGATCATATAATAAATATCAAAATTTTCTTTTGTTTTATCTTCTGTGACCATTTATAGGGAAGGGTACTACACCCAAAACAACACAGAGTGGTGAGCGTGCGAGAATGTGCTCGATCGCAGGGATTCCCCGACACCTACAGATTCTTTGGCAATATACTCGACAAACATCGACAGGTACGTAGTAGAAACGTGATTCTCTTGAACGTAATAAGGACAGATGTCTACCACACACAGACATTTGCAAATTAAGATTTAATTTCACAGGGATTGTACATGTTTAGAAATGAATTGAGGAAGGGAATGTCATCGTCCATATTCATGCACAGTATCGGTAATTAAGTAAAACGGATAGTTATTCATCAAGTTTGAGTTTGAGTTTTGTTACGCTTGACTTACTTTTGACTGAATTGCCCTACCGGTAGGAGACTTTGTATTGCCTGCAATACACTCAGAATGCTTGTTCAGTACTGATATACTGGCAAAATGCTCAAGCTCAAAGTTTAGTTACAACCTCACAATTCCTATAATAAAATCGCATTATATGCCATGGGTGTTATCATGAAAATGCCTTTATTATATTTCATTGAGAAGGAAAGAAATCTATGAATTATTCACTATATTTGTTTAAAGTCTGAAATGTACAAAGGTCTACGCAACAACTTGTACATTGCAGACTTTAAATAAATATTACTTGCTTGCTTCAACATTACAGTGCATAAAGGAAAGCAATTTGAGGCAACTCACATCCTAGATTTTGAAACATAGATCAACCCTACAAACACGTTCCAATATTTGGAACACGAAAGTGCACATAATCTTTCATTTTTTTTAAGGGGTTTAGTAAAGGTGAAACCATACCCCATATGTGATGAAGCTGGACTTCAAGAAATTCTGAAAGAACTTTTTTTTTAAATCAAAACAAGCCTAAAGAAGAGCTATATTGATAATAAAATCAATCAAAACATACAGTTGGTACTTATTAATAACTATGATCAAGCTTTTATCAGATGCAAATAAAAGAAAAAAACAAGAGTAAACTCCTTGTATTTTGTCACCAAATGCAACCCTGGAATTTGAAAATAAAACGAAAGCTTTATAAAAAGAAGCTCATCCTAGAGGGACGAGATGTTTTCTCTGAACTACGTATTGTGTCTTATAAATGTTATAAGAATCTAAGGGATATGTTCATATCATCAATTATAAAATAATCAAATTGCATGATGAAGTGCAAATAGACTCTAGATAAGGAGGAATTCATAAGATTCTATCTATTGATCAAGTATATATTTATTTCAATATTATTATCTCGTGTCACACCACCGAAACAATTAGTGTAGAGTCAAGTGATTGTTGAGGTACATGGGGGGGGGGGGGGGGGGGGGGGGGGGCATATTTTTTTTTACTTAATAAGAAAAGATCATATATTTCTTATTGAAAATGTTGCAATACATATCACAATACAGTTTAAAATATCACAATATGAAATTTCCAGACAATACCTTACCATGGAGCTGTTTGAATGGCTGACATATTTATGATTTCCCCTTCCATCCTTTTATCATTCTGACATTTTTGTCTGTGTCTATTTTTATATATTATATTTAGGACTTAAAAAAATTATAAATTCAGTTTCATAAGGATTGAATTTCAACAGAGTTAACAGCGCTTGAATGCTAAAAATTTCATGGTGTTAAGGGTCCCTCCCCCCAAAAAACATTTCTTGCATGTCTGCAGAGATGGAGCTAAATGGTAGCAGTTGGAAAATGATGTGTTTCAGATAAAATTTCAGTATTGTTTTACCTTGTAACACAGGAATTTATTAACTGTTTCAATTTGTATGTTACAATAATAATCCTACCTTGCAGGTGGGTAATGCAGTTCCACCACCCATGGCCCGATACATCGGTCTGGAGATCAAAAAATGTTTAGAATGGAAAATGGCACAGAATGTTGACATGGATATTGCAGAGGAGGTTAAAGGTGACACGCAGACTGAGGTGAAGGTCACTGAGGAATCGCCATGCAAACCAAGTTCCTCATCAGATTGAGGTCATTAAAGAGAGGAATTTGGTAAAATTTAGAAAACAAAGGATGTATGGATATGGACCAAAATAAAATCATGTAATGAAAGAATAGAATGTGTAATTAATATCTCAAATAGTTTGAAATATTTAATAATGTTATACATTTTCAAGGTAAATGTGACCACAGTCATGTAATACATCTTTCACCACTTTATAGAAAGAAATTTGATTTGTATGTAAATAGTAAGAACTGTGATATTAGAATTGCATTCTTGTTTAGAATAAGTTCTAAGAGTATATATTTTTAATCCATTGTGAAATACCCATCTGCTTTGACTGTTGCATTACAATGTGTTATTGTTTCAATATAATGAACTATCATTACATTGTGTTAACACATTAATGTTACATTTCATTATAACTATGTTACATTTACATTATGTTATCTGTGAAATTAAATGTGTACATTACAATGTGTAACTGAGTGGTGCTTTATGATCAGTAAACCCTCTACTTGTACATGTGGAAAAATTGTAGTTGGATGATTTAAAGAAATGGCGTGTTGTGTCTATAGGCAAATTATTTAGTACGTGAATGTGAATTGTTGATCACCTAAAAGCGAGTTGTGGAGTGTCTTTCTGTTGAGTGTCTCAAAGCAGATTGTTGAGTGTCTGAAGGCATAAGTTGAATACTAAAGGTACATTGTTGAGCTTTCAAAGGCAAATTGTCAAGTGCTGAAAGGAACGCTATATTGAAAGGGGTATGGTTGAGTTTTTGAAGGTGAATTGTGAAATGAATACAGTGATGATGGACTTTCAAATTGGACATGCAGTGAAGCTTCAATATGGAGAAAGTAATGATTAGAAATAAAATAGAAGAGGATAATTTCTACTGTAAACAATGCTAAAATGAAAAGAAGTTCTGATTGATGAGGTGTGGTTATTCAGATGCCATTCTTACAACAGACATATCCACAGTTTCCTAATTTTGTACTCGACTACATTGTTGTAGAAATATACAGCTGGGTAGGTTTGAAGGGAAGCTACTCTGTGCTTTTTTCAAGGGCTGATATTAGCAAGGGAGAATGGGGGGTTAGTCAGGGAGCTAGCCATGTCTGAACTATTCCTACAGGGTGACATCTAAAAAGCAGAACTGAATGTACCACATGCCCCAGAGTTCAACCAATTCATCTCAAAACCAGGGCTGAATGAGCCATGTCCTAGGGTTAGACCAGTTCATCTAAATCTAGAGCTGAATGAGTCTTGGACCAGTTCATCTAAAGCTAGAGCTGAATGAGCCAGTTAAGATCTATTTTAGCCCATTTAGCATCAACACTTTAGTGTGTGTGTGTATATATATAGTGGGGGGGGGGGGGGCAGGTTCCTGTGACTTGTATGTGTGTATATTAGGGCAGGTTCCTGTGACTTGTATGTGTGTGTGTGTGTATATATTAGGGCAGGTTCCTGTGACTTGTATGTGTGTGTGTGTATATATATTAGGGCAGGTTCCTGAGACGTGTGTATATATATATTAGGGCAGGTTCCTGTGACGTGTGTGTATATTAGGGCAGGTTCCTGTGACTTGTATGTGTGTGTGTGTATATATACTACTCAAAGTTTGATAAGGATCATATAGTTCTTGCATTATAAAATCAATATATGAATTGATAAGACACACAAATTTCATCATAGTGTTGGACTGACCCCTCTTGAGCCTCAAAACACAGGTTAGGTAGGGAAATGCATGCTGCAGTGATCATGAGTAGCACGTGAAGCATGGTACCCACATTATTCACATTTCCGAGTGCTTGTCGTTGATTTGAATTTGGCCATTGTCTTTACATCTGACCTCGTTTAAGTCACTGTTACTCTATGAAAATGCCTCCACAACGTCAAAGACGTTTGACTATTGAAGAATTGGCCAGATGCATAGGAATGCTCGAAAATGGTGCAAGACAACGTCACGTTGCAGAGCTATTGGGTGTCAGTCAGAGCGTTGTTTGCAGAGCTTGGAACCGGTATCAAGCTCATGGTTCAGCTTCTCATCGACATGGAGGCGGCAGAGAAAGGTCCACCACGCAGCAAGATGACCGTTTTCTCTTGATTTCAGCACGACGTCATCGGTTTGCAACGGCGACTGCGCTTAGAAATGATCTTCTGAATGCAACTGGAGTTAACATTTCCACGCAAACTGTGCGTAATCGTCTTCACGAAGGTGGTCTTCGTTCCCGGAGAGCCTGTATTTGCATCCCTCTTACTCAGCGACACAGACAAGATCGTTTGAATTGGGCCAGGGCTCATGTGAATTGGAGGGTTGCTGATTGGGCCCCTGTACTTTTCACAGACGAGTCGAGGTTTTGTGTTGACTTCACAGATCGTCGTGCACGAGTGTGGAGAAGGGCAGGAGAACGATATCAGGACGCTAATGTTGCTGAACATGACAGATATGGTGGTGGGTCGTTGATGATTTGGGGAGGAATCAGTCGAGCTGGACAAACTGATCTCCATGTCCTAAGGCGAGGCACGATGACCGGAGTGCGCTACAGGGATGAAGTCCTGGATGTGTAGGTGAGACCATATGCTGGTGCTGTTGGTCCTGACTTCATCCTCATGGACGATAATGCACGTCCACATCGTGCTAGGGTGGTGGACGAGTACCTGGAACGTGAGACAATTGTTCGTATGGACTGGCCAGCTCGTTCTCCAGACCTCAACCCTATCGAGCATGTCTGGAATATGCTTCAGGTAGCGATTTCACGTCGTCCTGTACAACCAGCCACCCTCCAGGAACTTGAAAATGTTCTGATCCAAGAATGGAACAATATCTCTCTTGCGTCCATTCAAAACCTCGTTGGAAGCATGAGACGACGTTGCCAAGCTGTCACTGGAGCTAACGGAGGCCATACCCGCTATTGACACTTGTTTGTGCAGTGTGAAATGGAATGTGCAGAGTTTAAACAATTCCGTGATCATGAAATTACCATGCTTTTCAGGGTACTCTCCCTTTACCTTAGGAGTATGCGATGAAATGTCATGTTTGCCAAATTTTTCTGTCACAATTTCTTGAAGTAAACATTTCTGAACATAAATCACTCTGTGTTGGTTGTCATTCACCTTTGTTGAAAGTTTTACAAGTGCTGAAAAATATGATCCTTATCAAACTTTGAGTAGTATATATTAGGGCAGGTTCCTGTGACTTGTATATGTATGTGTGTATATATATAAACTGGATCAGGGACTTGATTGTATAGCAGATTCCTGTGACTTGTGTGTGTATATATATATGTGTGTGTGTAAAGTGTACAAAGTCTTCAAATTTGTGAATGATGAATGTAAAAATCTTTACCAAAATTATCCATTTAATGGCCTCTTGGTTGGGCATTTACGGCCTGAGAATATGACTATATGATGCATGCAAAAACACAATATTTCATATAGCCACACTTTAAAAAAAAAAAATATTTAACAAAAAAGAAAAAAAGTTCTTTATCCCATGAAACATGACGATAACAAACTAGGCATACAATAATGATGATTGGGTTTTATATAGCACTTTTTCCAGCATGTGCTTCACCATTATAGACGTGTGTTCATGCGATGTTCCTTGTATTGTATTTTTGGTCTATTTTATTAATATAGCGGCGTTAGAGGTCATTTGTATCTCAAGGCCGTAAACAATTTAAAAAAAAAAAAATTACCGGAGTGGAAACGGAACATGCATGCTGAACATTTCGCCAAAATTACTATTTAAAGTACACAGTCGGGGATTGAACTCACGACCTGCAGAACCAACCCTCCTGGCAGCGCGTGACAAAGCGCGCCTAAATAAGTTGTTTTTCGTTGACGATGGAATTCTCATTACGCTGTTGAAAGGAAATCAGATTGTCATACATGATTCACATTGCGTTTGAAATTTATTTTATACAGCATGTGTCTATAGAGGTGCGAAGGTTGCTAATGATGAGACGCCGTGTGTTAAGGTCAAGGTTATTGGTAAATACTATAACTATCTGTTTCAGGACATAATGGACTTGGTACAAGGTATCGTCGTAATGGCTGACTTCCTTTTGAAACGTGAATGAAGATATAACTATCAGCAGCACATTCCTTTTAAACCTAATTACGTAGCTGCTTAGCTTAGTAGGTTAACTTGTTGATCTGTAGATCTCAAACAATGTTATTACGTAATAGGGATTAGGCAGCAGGCAGAGCGCCTATAGAAGCCTTCTTAATCTGAAGATTATGGATTCGAGTTTAGCAGGGGTTTAATTTTGTTTAAGAGATTTATTATTGCAGGTATATCATCCACTTTTCCGGTGTGTTATTTCTCCTTGAGATGACGTAGAACTAGGGTCATTTACGCCAAAATCAAGGTCTGATAAAAAAAAAAAAAAGAAATGTTCAGGTTATAATAAACAGAAAATGAGCAGCATAACGGACAGGATGTACTCTCCGCACCATCAACCTGCTGCTAATATAAGATTTAGGTTGTGTGATACTCGTGTGTGATCTTGAGGCTAACGAACCTCTTGTTTTAATACTACGTCAGAACTATTTGTATTGTATCTATATTATGTAAATTTGTTCTCTGTACCATTTAGCTGGTTAAGAGAAATGAATGAATGACACCCCCAAGGAGCAGAAGACCTTTGTTGTGAAGGGTCATGCAGAGTTACTATATTCCCAAATCTAAAATTTCAAAAAAAATGAAATAATGATAAAAATAATAAAAACACCTTGTCACCAATATCATTGGCCCAATCAACGGTGGAAAAAATAGATAGTATAAGAATACATTTTCCCTAAAAAAATAAAACCTTTCCCTGATCAAAAGGGAATTGACAGATTAATGTCGTAAGTCTGTAAATCACGCATTAATCAACATGTCATTGTGCACACAGAGAGAGAGTCATTTCCTAAAGGTTCAAACTACTAACGACCTTTACAGGAATAGAAGTGTCGATTCATTCTAATAAAGGGTTAGTTCTTTTAAGTAACTCCTCTTTATCGGCAATTTACATAAGTTTATTAGTCACAAGGCAAAAGATTTGTTAGAATAAATAGAAAATAATACATGTATGTAAAGTAATAGGATTAGACGACAGATTCGAGGATATTATTCAACTTTAGTAATTATGAATTAGAATTATTATTTCTTTGTTAGAAAACATTGTTTCTTTGTATGAGGGGGTAGTGCGTCAGTTGTTGATTATACAATCTGAACACCCCCCCCCCCCCAAAAAAAAACCACCACTAACTGATGTGAGTAAACTTGGCTTTGTCCGTCGTTGTGCATGAACATTTGAAAATTCTACTAAACGCTAGATGGCCAACAACATGGACCAAATTTGGTATACAGCATCTGTTGGGTAAATGTAGCGACATTTTTTAAATTTCGTGACGTATTGCCTTCCAAGGCGCGAGACTATAACCTCAATAAATGATGCAATCTTTTTATAAAGGGCATAGATTGATGGGCTCGGCGGCCTCTTCGAAATTTGTGAAATTCGTGACCAATGGGTCAGGGTTTTGTTACTGGGGCGAGGGTCTATGGCATGTATAGTGAAAAGGCGTAATTTCTTTTAGAATCTTCCACCGACCTTCCGAAAGTAAACTGGCAAACTTTCCCACAAATATCTCGCTTGCGCCGATACATATGGGAAAATTTGCCAGTTTACTTTCGGAAGGTCGGTGGTCTCTTCCCGGGTACATTGTATCTGGGTTCTCTCCTCTACCTACAAAAACTGGACGCCACCAGATAACTGAAAAATTGTTGAGTGTGGCGAAAAAACAACAAACAAACAAACAATCCTGACTCCAGGATCTCAAAATATCGAAACCGAATACATACTAGTATACACGTGGTACAATAAATAATGAGCAGGACTACGTTCATTGTGAAAGTGATGCAAGGATACTGTGTACATATATAAAGATGAAAACAGCCTCTGGCTTTGTTGTTTTACGTTCCCTTCAAGATTTTTTTCCACTCGTATAGAGACGTCAAACACTAGAAATATATTAAATTGAAAAGCAGTAAGTGTTCTTTATCGTGTCGACGCCTACCGTGACACAGGACTTCCGTTTCTAAAGATCCGTGACTTTTACTTCCTATGCCGGGCGCTTGGCAAAGAAACGGTCACTACCAAAATGTCGGGATCTAGAAACGAAGCTGGAACCTCCCAGTTACAAAGCAAGCGCCCTACATTCAGGGTGGGTTTTTTTTATTTTTGTTGTTGTTGGGTTTTTGGGGTTTTTTTTTTTGGTTTCTATTTTTTTTGTTTTGGTTTGGTTTTTTAAGGCGACACCAGGAGGTTTTATAATGTTACACTTAGTATTCCAAACTTCAATTCTTATTAGGGGCCTCTGTGGCCGAGTGGTTAGAGCACTGGGCTCAAAATCACAAGGCCTCTCACCTCTAGTCGGTGCGGTTTCGATTCTCACTCGCGCCGATATATGTGAGAAAGTTTGCCAGTTTACTTTCGGTGGTCTCATCCCGGATACATTATATCTGGGTTCTCTCCTCCAACAATAAAAACTGGACGCCACCAGACAACTGAAAAATTATTGAGTGTGGCGTAAAACAATAAACAATCAATCAGTTCTTATCATATCCCATGGGTCTCTTGTTTATGTCTTTCAAAAACTGAACACTGGACGCTTCCCTAGCTGATTTGAACCAATATTGTGTTGAGTCCCCATTTTCAGTATTTCTGGATTCACACCAGTGGATGTAAAAATGGAATAGACTATTTGTTTAATTATTTGGTTGTTCTGTTACGGTGTACATGTGTATACTCCGATAAATTTTAATAATGTGAAGAAATTGGGCTCGTAATACCGGCGAAGACCAGATAAAAGTGTACTAGAACAAAATAAGAATTTGACAAAACGGGTATCCAGATCCTCCTCGTAAGATGGCGTGTTTCATATTTCGTAATATAGAATACCAATTGGGCGATGTAATATCTCTGTGGTACTGTAATACCTACCAATGAAATGTACAATTCTTATTGAGAAATATACCCAGCAAGTTTCAGGATTTGTGTTATTCACCAGCTTACAGTGGACGTTAGTCAGACACCGTCAGCAGGTGCGTGGTTGTTCCAGTATGATATCATCATTGCATGATATGATCATACTCTAGTATAATACCAGTAGTACTTATGTCAACATTGTGAAATTATAAAATGGATTACAACCCACACACTAATATAGCCATACCGTCAGTTACTAAAGTAGGTGTTGGGTAAAGTCTATATACGGATTAGAGTCTATCGGCCACGCTTCGAGGAATTCCACACTTTAAACTTGAATGATATCAATCCCTTCCCTTAAGAGTGCAGCGAACACTTACAACAGAGGAAATGTACTGAGCCGTCATGTACTAAAAATTGGCACTAGTTCACACCACTAATCTTACAAAAGTAGGTCACTACTGAGATCCCAAACTCGATTTAAAACGTAAACAACATCGCACTACTTCATTAATACAATGTATGCGAGCCATGTTATTTTGTCCTTGAAGTTCCTTGACACGAGCATGAACACACTTCCATACGTTTCTTCGGGTTATTGGATAACCATACAAACCCAAAGAGCTGTAAAAATTTAAAGTTTGAAATGTGCAAGTTGAAAATTGGTTCAACCTACGGTAGGGTTGATATAATTTTTCAAGTGAGACCTCTATAATTTTTTTTTTTGAATGTAAGGCACTGTGTGAGTGGGACTGCGGTGTAGGTTTTCTGAATTGTATGACACTGTCCAAATGAGACTTGTCAACATATATTATTTGTTTTCTGTACCGTGGGGCCTCAGTACTTTGATTCTTCTAGTGGAATCCTCCTATTTGTTTTCTGTACTGTACGGCATTGTCCGTTTGAAGACTTCCCCATTTTGTTTTCTGGATTGTAAGTCACTGTCCGATTGAGACTTGTCAGGTCTTTTTCTGTACTGTTTGTATGTTGTTTTACGTCGCATTCCAGGATCTTTCACTTCTGTACAGATGTCACCATTTGTAGGCGAAGTGTCACGAGTCTAGACGTATTCATGACGATTGTAACCTCAGCAGTGAGCTTCTTATCGTGCCAACGTCCACCATGACTCTGGACTTCCGGTTTTGACGACACTTGCTACAAACATTTTTTCTCCCACAAATAATGAAAAACTACATTTATATTTTCATAGTAAAATTTTCACAATTTACCGTATGGAATGTAATTTATTCCCAAATGATTTCTCAATTAAGTCCCAAACTGTGGAAAATTTGTATATAAATAATAAATATAGAGGGGGGTAATATATTTCAACTTTAAAACATATAAAAATTTACAAGTCCCAAATTCATTTAGGATTTTTCACAACCCAACTAAAGTAAAAAAAAAAAAAGATATGTATCAACCCATGCATCCATTTATTTTTTATCAAGGTCATATTATTTTTGTATTAAGGTCATATCCGGAAGATCCTTGACGTACATTCTAATGTCGGACGCTTGGCCAAGAAGTAGTCACCATCTACTATCATTCCAGTGACAGCGTGTGACTTCGGTTGATCAAGCATGCAAATTCCACTCGCTGATTGGCAGTATGGTATGAATAAATGTGAGGTTGGATGACCACACTATGCTTTTCTTTCAATGTGATTGGTCACTGAGGACAACAGTAAAACCTGATTTATTGAAATCTGTGAGAAGCCTCGCTCATTTTGCACGCTCAAACAAGCGAAGTGACACCCTGATATTGTAACAAAATATTTTAAAAACGTTTGACGCGGGGTCGGGATCAAAAATCAAACGGGCCCCTAATCACTGAATTACCGCAGCTGTTTTCTGTATCGTCCGCGCGACATTTCGTATTGTATTATATATTGCGAATTACTTCTCTACACTACACATGTTGTATTTATTTGAGAATACATAATGTTGTTATTGTTGTTGATGGTGGTGGTACTGTTGAACATTGTCCGTGCGAGACTTCTTGTCCTGTTTTTTTGTTTTTCTTTTTGTTTTTGTTTTTTTGTTGTTTTGTTTTTGTTTTGTTTTGTTTTTTTTTGGTTTTTGTTTTTTTTTTGGTACTGTAGACCTGCTCTAACCGTCTGCGTGAGACTTGTCTATTTTGTGAGTGACGTGATATATTAGATTTATTTCTTTTCGTATGTTTTAAATTTTAGCCCAATATATTAGCGGTCTTGTTCCCGAGAAATGGCACCTAGCTCTTAAATGATAACTTAAAGGGGTGTTGATTAATGTTATTACCTGGCGCTCCCAGTCTGGAAAAGTTCGAGGGAATGGAGGTTTAGTCGGAGGCAATCCCTACCTCAGGGATGATATCCACATTCCAGTTTTAAAAATAAACACGCCGTCTGGTGTCAGCAGCAGCAGTTGTTGAATATAGCAAGGAAGAATAGTGCACTGGTAGATATGTTTGACCTCAATCTTCTTCAATGAACTGTGTTACATATATTGAAATCGGAGGCGAGGTATTTTTTTTTTCTGTCTGCACTTTTAACCACGGCTATTACTTTTGAACCATGAAAGGGTAGGGTATTGTTTAACCTTGGGTTTAACTTTGCTTATTTCCTAGGATACTCGTTTTGTATAGCCACCGTGCATATTATTATATTATTATCATGTATATAGGGAGAATTTTTAGAGCCTGTGTCCAATTCCTTTTCAATAAAATACGTCCAAACCAATCCAGATGATTCCGATTTGTACCATTGCTAGGTCCCGCAACAAGGGACCATAGAATGTAGTCTTTGTTACAAAATAAATAAATAAAATATAAAAAAAAAATTACATTAAAAATACGCAGTAAATGTTTAAGCATTTATGTTTGCGTGGTGTGTAATGTTTTGCAAGCGTATATGTAATTTCTTTACAAATTTTAAACGATCTGCACTGTATAATACAAAGGACAAGGTACCTCTAAAACAAATTATTACCACAATATACACTCACCACAATATGTATACACTCACCACAATATGTATTCACTCACCACAATATGTATACACTCACCACAATATACACTCACTGCAATATACACTCACCACCATATGTATACACTCACCACAATATACACTCACCACAATATGTATACACTCACCATAATATACACTCACCACAATATGTATACACTCACCACAATATACACTCACCACAATATGTATACACTCACCACAATATGTATACACTCACCACAATATGTATACACTCACCATAATATACACTCACCACAATATACACTCACTACAATATACACTCACCACAATATGTATACACTCACCACAATATGTATACACTCACCACAATATGTATACACTCACCACAATATACACTCACCACAATATGTATACACTCACCTCAATATACACTCACCACAATATGTATACACTCACCACAATGTACACTCACCACAATATACACTCACCACAGGCCGTGCATAGTGCTGTAAATGTTTATAACTTTCTATTTGGTGATATATTAATTTTAAAGAAACTTCATGATGTCCTGAAACATTGTGGTTAAGAAAAAATGGAAGTGTCCGGAGTGACGTGATTCTGGTGCAAAATTATATACTATATAAAATAAAACATGGTACATATAGCGAGATGCACGTCATTGTACTATATATTACACACTATTGTGTATGAGAATGTGAGTTAACATAATCATTGGACATTTTAATTACATCACGCAATGAAAGCACAGCTTTTTGAAAGATTTAAGTCATTCATTAGTTAATTGATTCATGCAATGAGACATGGTACATATTGCGAGATAAATGCTACTATTATGTATGAGAATGTGATTTAACATCGTTTTACTAATTAATCATTCGACATTTTAATTACTTCATGAAATCAAGACAAATCTGTTTGAAAAATAAGTTATTCATTAGTATTTAATGCTTTGACTGTGCCACGTCATGCTTTCTGACACCGCCTAGTCAGGTAGACGCTGTTTGATGAGCCCGACCTTAATTACGGAATCCAATTCTTGTCGTGTAGGTGTCAGTTTTGTTCCAGATTCAAATCTTGTCAACATCAAAACGAGGCTATAACGATGTCAGTGACCTTTCATTCTGATATCTTTGTCGTCTGCAAGATATTAGGACAATTACCTTGAAAGAATTTATCATGCGTTCATCTCCATTTCTTTCTATTACAGAAAGCTCACACTCCATAACTTTGATGATTACACCGTTGACTGGTTTGTTCATGCGTAAAGATATACATGTAGTTGGATATAGGAAGAGAGAAATTGAACCATGTCAAGGTATTCAACAGAAGATGCTGGTAACATCGAAAATATTAATAAGCTTGCCAGGTCGATATTACCCCCATGTCTGATGCCAGGATTTCCTTATTGACCGTGCATAGAAGTCCGGAACTATCACGTGATCATCAAGCACATTTATCACAGATGTTTACACTTTGCATGCTGTCTTTGGGTATCGTGATGCATTATTTTGCGCTGACGTTTTCGATTTTAAACAGCAGCAATCGACAGCCTCATGACAGGCAACGACACGTACATTTGACTGAAATTCTGCGACGTTTGACAGCGCACGTTCGTATTGATTATTACGAACACCATGTGAAACACTTCAATCGAACAGAAATCACAGAGACGTCCTACTTATAAAATACTTGCTATGTATATACTGATACTACGTGTATGCTGTACTCTTCAGTGTGGGTCGATATGTGTGGTTATAAAGACTGAGTTAAGTAATACTGAAGGGCCCACAGTGAACATAGCAATATCGATATATTAACCAGGCATTGAAGTCCCATATTAAGTTATATTACGCTGTACTATGGTGCACAATCATAACCCATATCGAAGAACTATAATTTACACAAAAAGGCTGTTTAGTCATGCGTTTGTTTTTGAAAATAAAAATCAATTGTCCTTTTGCAAAATTTCCGATGCAACTCCGTTTTGGTATATTCCTAATTTGACAAATGTCCCAAAACTCAGAATTCTGATATAATTAAAATATTATTTTCCCACTGTATCGCAGGGTTGCATGTCATTTTTGGTCAACCATGCAGTCTATTAGAACTACCCTACAACCAAGAAAATTTCATCAAATTTCGAAGAAAACGTATAACGTCAGCAACTTTGTGATGACATATTAAAAAATAACATAGGGTTGTCGTGAAAACAAATTCACTCCATTAAATTCTCAATTTACTAAAAGGACTTGGTGTTACAACAGTATTTGTGGTGTGGAATTTTTTAAAAGCATTCTTTCTAGAAAATTCATATATTTGAACTTGATTTCAATCGAAATATGGGTGCCAGCAGACATACCGCATGTAAACTCCATTTCTAATGGAAAATAAATCTTAAAGGGACTGGTTCAGGGTTTTTGAAAGAATATTTTTCTTTTTTAATGCTAAACATTAAAGATATCACTCATTTCATGTTGACAGCCAGAATTTGAACCTTCTGAATGTAAGGATAAAAGCATTATTTTAGCCTTGATTCCGTGTTATGAAAACAAAGACTTGAGTCTTTTTATGTTTACAAATAAACCAGTGAAATGTTGATTTTGTAATTTAAGGCATCTTAATTTTGTGCAGTTACAAATTTTAGATTTTAAATGACGCGTCCTAGCTAAAGAATACTTGAAATATGATTATATATCGATATCCATCAATTTTGAAAATTCGTAAACAATAACATACTTCAATCTTTGTTTACAAAACAAATAATGATCTCTCTACAGTGAGCGTCTGTCTTTTTTTTTCTTTTTTTCTTTTTTTTTTGATCATTAAAAGTGAAAAAAAAAAATATGGAGGGAAGTCGTGAATCATTCCCTTTAAATTTCGTTTCCTTTACCACTTGAATTCCATTCGTAGAAAGCGACACATGATATACTGACGGAGACAATTGACGGATGTTTTCTAACATTACATAATTCCCAGACATTTCGTCAACAAATGTAATGTCAAACTAAGAACCAGACAGAAGTTGACATAAAATTGCGATCTTTAAATTTCGGACGATACGAAATCTTCATTCATGTCAGCATAAAATAAATTCTTGAGTAATAAGTAGTCACAGAGGAAGCGTATCATTCAGTGTGATGTAAACAGGTCGAGTAACGCCTGGCGTATCGTAAACACGTATTATGTAATTCAGTAAACATTACGCTCTAGTAAGAATGGGTCTATTGTTTTGCTGCTGACGATAGCGTTTGTTTATCACAATGTCAAAGTCACACGTTTTCTGACCTTGGGCATCGAAGTTTTCTGTCAACAAAAATTAATGGCGGATTTAGGGGATGACCCCTACAATTATATTCTTAAATTAACTACAATATCGTGAATGCAGCCCTATTGTTGCGTTCTCTACAATGCTCCAACTCGGTTGGTTAGGGAATACAGCGACACACACACAGATATGTGTGTGTGTGTGTGTGTGTGTGTGTGTGATTCTTGGCTAAGTTTATTATTTGAGATCGTTCATGCCTCTATATCAAATTGTCATCGTCTTCAAATCAGCTCTACAAAGCCCTTTAATCTATTTAAACAATCTCACTATCACCACAAGATCCTATTTTTACAATGTATCACATAACTTTGAAAATGACCACCAAAAAAAAAAAAAATCAAAATCATGACATTAGAAGGCAATGGACAATTGAAATTACGTTGTGGATTTTAGATCTGTGAAGCAATTTTTCTGTATACTGAACTTGTGAGTTTCCATGGGCTTCTCCCCCTGCGTGGACCCTGCCCAGGGCAAAGCCCTCTGATTTACTACAGTGGTCTGAAGACTGCCACACAATGCCCCGCCATGTGGGCCCTCTGAAAGAGGAACCATACACTACATACTTACACAAGTTAAAATAGATCAGAACTGTTGATAGTTTTCTCAGAAGTGGTTTAATGCTGGACTAAACTCGACACGCAGATCAGTAGACAAGCTATCGTGTCCTGCCTTGAACGGAAACCGAGAGTCTGTTGATTTTCGGATAAAATCCTTCAGAACAGTTATGGAACACTATGGGGATAATTATCAATATACATGTGTATCTGCATTCATTGACCTTCCTTCATAAGGAGTAGGCTTCTACTGCTTTTCTATATAAGGTCAGAGCCACTGGACAGAAATCAATTAGGTGTTGGAAATTTTTGTTGTAAAATTGTGAATTTACTATTTCAATGACGGAAAAAGTAAAGTTGTAAAACCTTTTTTTTACCAGTACTTGTTATGAATCCTATTCAGAGGCTCTGAATGAAGCAAAATTTTGCTGTTGCCTTCTCGTACAAAAAAATGCTTTAAATAATATTCAATAGAAATTAAATCTTTGATAAAATCTTAGGTTTGATTTTATTAATGATTACGATTAAAGTTACATTAAAAAACTATCATAATAGCACATTTTTATAACAAAATAATTTTTTCAGATTGTTTTTATACTTACTTCTTTTTGCACTGATCCGCCTCGCAATTTGTTTAATATGAAAATATCAAGTACAATGAAATAAACGATGTTCTTTATTTTCTTACTATATACTCTACAAATATCTTTACTGGTCATTGGCGTTAGTTCCAGTCGATATATATATATATATATATATATATATATATATATATATATATATTCTATCCGTGGTGTGTTAAATTTAATGAGTGAAAAAATATATCGAACGAGATTTGGAATCAGAAACTTCTATTTGAGAAGAATTTGAAATTTCCTCATTGATGCTCTCTCTCTGAAAAAAAATTACTGTAACTATTACTGAAGGGTGTTATAGAGTGCTTGTAAGCTGTACATACTAATACAGGAAAGGAGTGGACTTGACATTGGTAAATGTAAGAGGTCGTGACTGTTTAGACAGGACATCAAGTGTTCGACGTGACACGCCCGAATACATGTAGGCAAGAAATCTGATTTAGTAATTAAATACTTTGAAAATATATGGGACGTTTCCTGGAGGTAAAAGTTGAAAAAAAATCGAGTGAGCAACTTTTAGTAATCACATGTCTTTCGACTTGAAAATGGAGGCAATTCGTGTACACAGTCTAAGTGAGTCACAACGACAAAGCTTGGAAGGTCGGTATATGTAACAAAAATAAATTATCCAAAATGTCAAACCAGGAAGAGATCGCAGCTCGTTCAATAGAATAAAGTGGCTCAAAGTCTAAAACGCTGGGGGACCAGACGGTGTATATAGAATCGTACGCTTGTGTACTGGCCCCTGCTGTTGGTCCAGCATGTGGGTCCTAAGCAGAAGGTCATCATGAAGCAATTTGATGGCATAGTACATGATTGTTGGGACATGACGTCGTGGTTACGATATTCGTCCCTCCATCGATCTGGGCCCACAAAGTCTGCTGTATCCAGTGCTTATCGTTGCAGACTGAGTGTGGTACCCGTGTTCCAGTGACTACTGTGTTGTTGTTTTCAAATCAGCTGGACCATTCCCAGATTGTTTAAATGGCTGAATCGGGTCATGGCGTCTGTACCCTCTGGCTTGTGTAAGAGGTTTACCATGGTTCACTGAGAGCATAGTGTACTATTACTGCCAAAATGTACATGAGTATATATATATTTGTGTGTGTGTGTGTGTGTGTAGGTTCTTAAAATAGAATAATTCAGATCCGCGACGACTTCCAGAATTACGCGCGTTCTATTTACAGTCTGTTGGTAAACAGAAGCGCGTGTCTTTATGTGCCCACGTGGGGAAGTTACCTCTGACGTAAGACGATCATACCATATTTTTAAAGTTTTGATGATAATACAAAGTAATATCCCGGGACTCGCTCCACTGATTCCGTACACGTCACAAGTGTTTCTTGTGAAAGGGAAATATTAGGATTCTTGACGTATTTAAATAATTCATACACGACTGATATCAATGACTTTTAACGCAAGTATCAAAAGTTTTGATACCATATCGAATCGTATGCCTATTTCTGTTTACCTGATGAGATTAGTATACAGGATGGGGGTGATGTCTACGTCGGTTGATGGAGCTGTATACTAACTTTTCTCGTGATATACGTAGACAAAAGGTGGACAATTCATTCAGAATTTCCATAAATGACCTTACAAGTGGTCAATATGTTACGTACTTCCGACGAGCACCTGTTAGGATGCAGATCAATTAAAAATTGCGTAACAAATTGCTTTTGTTTTTGGAAATTGAATTCCTTTTGTCTTTCGGTGGAATGAGTCAGGGAATATAGCTAGCTAGTTATGAATGACGAATTATCATGTATGTAAATAAAGTAATATGTTTTTGTTCCAGGTATCGTTAGTGTTTTCTAGGAAGTACTTGATAATTAATCAGTTAAGGGTTTTCAAATTTCTAGGAAGTTGCAAACATTTGCGGTGTCCAATCTTTATCAACCTGCAGTAAGGAAACGGACTTCGCGCTGAGAAAATCGGCATATTCTGTTGATCCCTGCTTCATTACCATATCCATCAGCCACAGATCGGACGCCTCGTGGTGTGGCACTACACACAGTTATTGTGTAAACCTTTACTTAACGAGTGATCTATATTTACTCGCGGCTGTGCTCAATAAACTGTGTACATTGTCTTAGAGCGGAGCGTGTATTGTCTTAGAGCGGAAATTGACAGGTCGGCCATAGAAATAAAAGTCAGCGCCCACTCATTTGGAGATTCTAGTCAAACAAGATGGGGGATAGTGTCCTAATGTTTAGATGATACATTTATAACATTTTCAGAGATCAATAATTCATATAATACGGTTCTTAAATGATAGATCATGAAGCGCAGGGATTTATTTTTATATTCTGGCATTCCATACATGTCATAATATGCAAATATGTAGGTTTTTCTTTAAATTTCACCAATAACGTAATGTCCTGCAGAAGAATTTTTTTTAACAACTAGTGTCTGTTTAATTAGATTTGCTGGACAGGAAATTCCCCACACGCACGTGCGGTGACTGTAGTTACAATCTATTCATAGGTTGCCTGCCACAACTATGTACCCCGACTCTAACAGCCTCCTCTGCAGAGAGCTCCTGACTCACAAAGAAACTGATTCACGTTTAAATCTTTTGTCCGTTGTTCCGTGACACACATTTTGTGGCAGGCCTATGATTAATCAAGAATTTGAATATTGACATTTTTTTTCAAAATTAAAAACCCTGTGCGTTAGGTGGTCCAGTATGTGATATGTAGCTTTGCCTGAATATCTGCCCTCAGTAACACGATGTTCTTGATTAACATTGTTATCTATATCTAATCCACGTAAAACACAATGGGTTCATTAAATATGAAGAGGTGTGGCGTTCTGGTTATGATGCCATTAGTTCTCGTTTAACCTGTCATAATTTCCCCAATCACGACCGAATACACAATGCTCATTTTGTGGTCACGTAATTTATGATTTATAAAAAGTACTATTTATAGCTAATCTGATAAATGAAAGTACAGGAAATAACAAAAAAATAATTAATTGCAATAATTAACTTTCATTTTTACAAATTATTCAACTGTCCTTGTATGAATTGCTAACTTTTGCGGCAAATCTCTGATAAAGGTATTTGCATAATAATTTCATAAGCAACAGGTTACGCAATTTAAGAGTTTCAATTTATGTCAAATTGATCGTCAATTACCGGACTTAAGAATTAAGATTTCAATATCTATTAAGTGTGTTACAAATGTTTAATTGCGCAACGATGTCGTTATTTCGCAGTGCAACTTGTGAGAGCAAGTCATTTCTGGTCATTTTCGGTTCATGAGTCAGCTCTGGTGAATGAACCTACTAGCTACTATGACGACATTCATGTTTTCCTTTATTTGTGCAGGTCAATTTATAAATAGATCTCGTAGTATTCTGGAAAATAACAGCGTATCTTTACAACCTAGAATGTGATTGGACATCTAGATAAGGGTCCTCCGTAAGCCCTCTTCTGATTGGTTGATGTTCAAGACAAGCACGTCACACGCATGAAAAGAGGATGTAACATGTTAACAAAGTCATTAGACATACACATCTCGTGGAGATCGCTTCGGAGAGTTTACGGAGTGATTTATCAAATCTTTTTACTTTTTGTTTACATTTTTGGATTTTAATTGTGATCTTTAATGGACATCATGAGCACCGAAGCTCAACGTTTGATGGCTTTGTCGCTTGGGAAGATCGCTGCTTCTAGACAGCAACGTGGAGGCATTAACCTACACAAGAACTTGCTTGTGGCCAGTGTGTTACATAAAGCCAGGACTGCTTACATGATGGAGAATTTACAAACTGTGTTAGCAAATAGAAGGGCCCAAGCAGAAGCAAAGGAGCAGGCCAAGAAAGAGCAGAAAATCCAGATAAGTACACTATCGTCTGAAAATACTATGAATTCTAAAGATAGCAGTACGCGTGACGCTTCATCCGAGGTCAAAAGGTTGAGAGTTGAAAACGAAACACCCATTCATGAAGACAAAGAAAATTCTCCTCCGGTCAAGTGTTTGCGGGTAGAGAACGCCAAAATTGAATCCGAGAGACCACTGGAGAGATCCGAAATGTGCCAGGAGAAATTCGAAGCGAGTACACACGTTACGCCATTAGCGGATGCAGGTCAATGCACCGAGGAGAAGGAGGTCACGGATTACGTCAGCAGACCTACACAGAACTGTACTAGGTGCGCTTCGAAGCGGAGGCGTTCCCTTGAAAATTGTTCAGATTCTGACAGTTGTGTTTTAGCCAAAAAAGCCAGAATGGAAAATGGACCAATTAACGAAGTGAAATCAGACAATACAATTGAAAGCATGCAAACAGAACCCACTCAAATTACGAATCTGGTCAGCATATTCAGCACAGGCTTCGAGGGTCTTTGTGAAGATTCATCAAAAGGAAATGAGACAATGGACTCAAACAACAATGAAAAGACATTCGCTCAGAGTGATAATTTATTCTACGCAGTTCAGTCGATAAATGGATTTACAATTAAAGACAACGGAGTATCCTCATGCAGTACTCAGGTTATTGACAACAGTCGCGACTCGATCTCTATGGCAACACCGATTGCGCTGACCGTGTGAACTTTTTGCCCAGTAGGCGGAACAGATTGTGACAAGAAACATTACCTATTTATTGGTAATTAATCATTCGTCCACTCTCTGCAAACAAATCGCTCAAGGGCTACCGTTACAGCGTGACGGTTCACTTGCCACGGACAGCAGAATGTGTTCACGCATCACTGACTTCTGGGTGCTGAGGCAATCGCTCCCTCCATGATTCAAGTTCAGGTGACTTGCCACACGAGGACTAGGGATTGTTTATTCATGCAGTAAGGAGTAAACACCTATTGAATGGCGTGACCTTTAATCAGCAATGCGGATTACAAATCGCCAACGCGCATACCAATGACTATTTATTTATTTATAAATCTTTTATCAGATTTATATTTATTGTGTATCTCAACATTTATTATTATGCAATGAAATTGCAATGCAAGTTTCATGTATATTTTTTGCCATATGTGATCTCAGAAAAATCAAATCACAATATTTATATTCAACAGAAAGAGAAACAATGTGATTCAGATTTTAGAGATTTTTTTAAACGAAAGATCAAATCGACCAAATTTACAAATATCATACGACTTTGTCATATTGTATGAATTGAAAGTGATGTCGAAACATTTTTCCATTTTACATGGATGACAGACTAGTGTCATTGAATGTGGGGCGAGAGAAAGCGTGACTATTGGCGGAAGTGGGTTAGCTGTGTTGCATGATGCCATGAATCATGAACGTTGTATATAAGAATGAACACGCAGCAATAGAGTGAGTGTGTGAGCAAGTGCATGATACCATAGTGTTTAAATATTATATATTTATTGAAATATGTCGAAAAAATGAGAAAAAATCCAAAATAAAAAATATTAAAAGTGTCACAGAACTGAAATCGGAGTTTCTGCTGTTTTATTTTCCTTTGTTTGAACACGTGCGCTTAATATACAGGGGGCGCACGTGGTGGGTTCGATAAATAACGCTGACAGTAGGAAAACGACATCTGCCACAGCAGCTGTGGATGATCAGGGGTCAACCTCAAGGTTAAATACTGTTTTAGCAGAAATAAACCTGTCATTGAGTATTATACAGAAAATGGTCAAAAACAAAGATGTAAAAAAAAGAAAGAAAAAAAAATTAGCAAACGCGCAAGAGATGAACGGGATCCTTTGTATAGCGAAGCGTGTAAGAGATATCCAGTTACTTGTGTCGGAAATAAAATCGATAGATTTAGGCCTAATTTGTTGACGACCAGAACAGGATAAATATGTTTACGCACATATCTGAACTCCAATGACGCACCTTGGACCAGGAATGGCGATTGGATAAATAATGTTATTGATAATCAATTTTCAAAAACAGCGGAATAACTAAGAGAAGGAAGTCTTGGGTCTTGTTGGAAACAACATTTCCAGATAACAGCCAAACAGTGGGGAAAAGTGCACATTATTCCTAATTAGGTCAGTGTAACTACAGGGATTTCCCCCTGCCGCGTCGGGTTATGTAAATGATCTATAAATAAACAAGGGATTTTTTTTAAACCTATAGGATTTGCGGAACTATTGTTGTTGATAGTAAAACATTTGGAAGAACCCAGTATAATCAAAATGGTTTCAGTGTTCTAGATTGTGAACTGTAGTGTAGATCACAAATAATCTCAATTCAACGAACTCATGTAATCCTTTATGTCGTTTCACTTTCTTAAAATCTTTCCTGTTCAGGACTTTACATTTTATTGAAGACTTTTCATCAAAATTGTTATTTTTCTATTAATGAATACAGTTGATGACGTGGTCATATAAACTTTTTTAATTATTTCGTGATTGTTTTCTATGCTTATGGGCACCACTGGTCTAGAGTGTGATGAAAAAATCTTTCATCAACATTCATTATGATATCGTACACTGAACACGTTAGGCATCTGCATTGTAGACAATCCCACTCTTTTGGCAAAAATTGAAACTGGATCTCGAATAACAATATTACTGGTAGAATAGTGCGTTTTTCACAGCAGCCTAGTCTCACAGGTCTCGTAGTTTAATCCCAGATAAATTAATAAAAACAATGTAAAAGCAAAAAAACATGCAAGATGCGTCTAAAGCAGAACACTTCGTCCCTTGCTATCACCCCCTCCCAACTAAGTCACAAAGTTGACAGCGATATATATATATATATTAACCAGGACACCCCTCCAAAATTTCCCGTGGGGATCCGGGTTAGAATAGGTTCTCGGTACCCCCTTGTTAGTCGTAAGAGGCGGCTAAATGTGGCGGTCCTTCGGATGAGACCACAAATTCCGCAGGTGTGACACGATAAAGATTCCTCCTTGCTCAATGGTTGTAAGCGCCGAGCATAGGCTTTAAAACGGCAATGGTGACATTTCCATATGGGTGAAGAATTTCGCGCAGGACAACCAAAACCAAAACACCTTATCAATCAATATACTATCAGAACAGCCATGATCACGCGGGGCTTTGCCTGCTGGACCAATATCCACCCCTATCCCCCAAAAGCTCATAAACACCTTCCCTTACAGCAACATTAATATAACCCGCCCATGCAATATCAGCGCATGTATTATTGACAGTTTAAGATAAAACTGAATAGTGACAGAGTTCAGTACAGGTGCCGGTCCGTGCCTTCTGCCGTCCTGACTGGGCGTGTTCAGATTCGCCTCCTTATCATGCAACCGTAGGAATGAAAACCGAACATTGACAGGCTACACCATTTTTTTCATTTTAGAGTTAATGTATAGATTACTGACAACGCGCTAAAATGGATTAATATAATTCATACTATTCATTTTTATTTATTTATTTATTTTTTAAAGAATCTTTTGAATACGTATATTGCCAGTCAACAGTTCAAACGCTCTGCAAATAAAATTCCGAATTCGATAATTAATTAACCAAAAATATTCTGGACATTTAGCAAAAGCCAGTACACATTTTAAGCTTAAACACATAACACATTTAACTGTATTTAAGTGTTTTTAAACACTCAATATATTATTTATCATTATTTTAATCCCAGTGTTCAGACCGTGAGGGGAGAAGGATCATTGTCTTTTGATTTGAGCCGTGACGGATAAATACAGCGGATATTCTCTGTCCTCCCACTTCATTCCACTCCTTAGTGCCAACAACAAAGCTCTACTGCAAGTATACACCTCGGGATCGATATCCGCTCCTGTCCTGTTGATAGAATAGATAGAATCAGAATCTGCATTTTAAAAGTGCTGACGTCAGTGGTTCATAAAAAAGGCTTCAAACAATGACGTCATGGACTTTTCCACCATCAGTCGACTTTCGAAACTTTGACAATTCCTGTTTATTTCGTAAAAGAATTATTGGTGCCCAGAACGTAATGATTTTCAAAAGAAATGCTCATTCGTATATATTGGGTCTGCGGCCCATCTATTGTGTTCTTAAGACCTTCCAATCCAAAAAATCAAAATTCGAAGATATTGATCATCTGTTGTGACGACAAATTAGGAATGGCTTATCGAAGCTATACAATCTAATTAAAATTAATCAATATTAACTGTTTTGTTTGTTTTACGTCCTTTGAGATTTTTTTAAATTCATATTGAACTGTGAGTGAAGTGCTACAAGACCATAACAGTGGGTCTTCTTTATCGTGCCAAACCCTGCCGCGACCCGGGGCCACAGGATTTAAGGTGGCTCATTACGCCAGAATGTCATCTAATGGCTCGTTAAAACACCTCCTCTGAAGTAGGAGTCCACCGTCGTAAGAGTAATGAAAGCTTTTTTTATACAGGAATTTTTGTGATTTTTCGGAAATAATAGAAAGATGTTTTGATTGCAAAAAAGAGATTTTTGAGTCCATATTTTGCTGTAAATTGATGCATGATAAGCCTAAAGGACCCAGACGTTCTATATTTTTTTTTTTCAAATAAAAGAAATTTATGAAAATTGAAAACATTGATGCATCGTAAAAATGTATTTTAAAAGAGAAATTGAAATGAAGTGGCCAAAATTTAGAAATATTGTGATTTTTCAAATTTGAACCAAGCCCCGATCGGAATTATAAAAAAAGAGTTGTTATAGACAACATTGTAATCAGATAAATAAAACTCCCTTGATGTAAGATGGTTTACACATTAAATATTAAAAGAATTTATACAGGAAATTATTTTCTTGATGAAAAGTGCATAAAATTAGCAATGATATGCTTATTTTAAAGAAAATTATATCAGTTTGGATCGGGATCAGAACTCCTTTCTCTGGTTTGGTGGCTAAAAATAATATAAATTAATTTTTAAAAAAATTGCACTTCGATTTCCTCACACACACACACACACAAACACAAACACACACACATGCACACACACACACACACACACACACACACACACACACACACACACACACACATATATATATATATATATATATATATATTCCAAATGACATGTTTTTTGAAGAGTTTAGAAGCATGTTTAAAAATTAACAGATAATGTTATAATGTTTATGAATATTTTTCATTTTAAAAATTCAGAACATTTGTAAATATGGGTCTTCCTCGCAGGTTTTATTGAATATTTACATCAAAATCAAAACGAAGTTTTCTTATTTGCAAACAAAACACATTCTTTTTAATTCCGGAAAAATCACAAAAAATTAATATAAAATAATTGAGAGCAAGTATCACTCTTCCAATGATGAAACCGGGCCAAATAAACTTTTAGTGCAACGAGCCACCTTAAGCGTCAATCGAAAGACCTGCGACCCTCTTTCTAAAGTTTTAGGTCGGACGCATAGATACATTTGTTGGAAACGATCGTAGAATGGAAAGGTTAATATGGCAGCACTTAGCAGGCATTCACTCAGGACAGGGGGAACGGACCTGACATCAGAATTTATCGAGGAAAGCCTGCTTACGTTATACATATCCAGGGTCTTCATATGCAGACTACAGGTAAGATACCCGGATTTGTTGCATACCTGTTTACTTCGGACTAGGTCCACGCGATCGGTTGTCCACGACAAATGTCAAATCGTTCGTTCTGACAGTTCTTCTTGGATAATGATAAGCAATAAATTCGCTATAGCCGAGACATCCACCGACTGGTAATATTTGTGTATCATCAAAGGTAAGGTCTATTTGTGTATCATTATCGTCAAAGGTAAGGTCTATTTTGAGATGACTGTACTATATTTAGTCGCAGTTGTGTCTGTTGTCTCTATTTTTACTTTCACCAGCATATATACATTGTTCATTAGATGTTTAATTAAACAGTCACAGAGAAAAATGCGAAAAATGTCAAAAGCATGAACAGCACATTTCGTACATGATCCTAATTTTATACTTTATCTCTGAGTCACTTTGTACGTGCTTATGAAACAGATCGTGTGAACTTGCCCGCTAGCTGCTAAGAAACGATGCCACACAATCATGTTATACTTTATATATAGTTGCGAAACGGCTAGGTTTCAGTCTTTTTAAGCCTTTAAAGCGATCGCAAATTATCTACCTACAACGTTGAGATGAGTGAAAACATAATGTACGCCCTGTTTCTATAGCAACCTTCACGTTGTACTCGAAGTGTTGCAGCTTCTTTTTTTTTTTCGGAGGTAAGACAGATCCATGGTTTGTTAATGACGTCATCACGTGGTCTTTAATAGAAACTGGCGTCACGCGCTGTGTTGTTAAGCGACTTCTGTAATGTATTTATCAATAAAATCACAGGTATAGATATAACGTTACATTGCTCTTTAACAGGAAAAGGAGCGGGGCCGGCTTTATCTCAGTCACGGAAATCAGAAATCAATATTGAAACAAAGTGAGGGTTTTGCTGTATCATAAGTATCGCTCCATTACCTGCCCGTTACACGAGTTGTCCCAGGCAACATTGTGCAATAAATCTGTACCAAATGACTTCATACTCCGTGAAATGAAAAATTAAATATTGTGTCACGGCGTCGTCAATCCAGGTGTGAAGAAGCACCGATCTTTAAGTAGGTCAAAAGTCACCAGGTATACTCAGGAATTTCAAGCATTTCCCTTACGTTTCGCGATAATGAAATAATTAAATATATATGTATTTCTAATGAACTTAATCATACATTAGAAATTCAGCGAAGTCCAGATGAGAAAATTGCATTGCTTGTGGCTTTTTGTTTTAAGGAAGTAAAAAAGAAGAGATTTTATTGGTTGTTTTCAATAGCTCGTTCTGTATGAACAACCCTGGAATAAGTAGAATTCACAAAATGGCGAGTCTGAAAACCGGGACTAATAAACCCAAAGGGGGAAGACAATAATTTCTATATTGACTCATCCTATCGAAGTGCGAAGACGACAATAAATTTATGGAATCCGTTCATTTTAAGGGAGTCATAGGCATCTGAACAGAAAGTTATTAGCTCATAAATTCAATGTTTGTGTAAAAGTTAACAGTCAATTTCAAATTGTATAGGAAATATTAAACTGTCACAATCACGACGTGTGCTCTTTCTTGTCTGTCAAGACCCGAAGCCTACATAACAATCCGCGGCAACGGGGTCATAGTTCGTGAACGCCCAGGAATACGTTAACGAGGTATTGCCCTACCTGTGTTTTCTGGACCCATCACTTCTCCCAGGTGTAATTGCTAGCGATTCTAGCGTCATTATGCAGGTGTTTACTAAGTCATTCCTCTGTCATCAAACATCTAGGTCATTGTTCAACCCGTTCAAAAGGTCGAAGGACTAAATGATGCTATGAATTTATTCGTGATTTGCAAAGCAAACCTGAACTGTTAAAAGGCTCAAATGATTTTTCGTTAATGTCGCCTATTCGTCTCTGTGAAACATACAGTCTCGACTGCATTTGAAGTTATTAATCCATCCTTGTGCTTATGAAGATGTACTGCAACTTTAGGAGTGGTCTGAAATCTGAGATAGCATCATGAAACCTGATTGGATGAAACAAACATGTTTGTTCGATCACAGGAAGGAGTGCTCACGAAGTTAGCATGTTCCTCGAATGCTCCTCAAGAAGTGCTATTACCTTTCAGACCTTCATTGTACTGCCCTTTGGGTCTACAGAGGTGAGAAATCTCTGAAAAGAGTATGATCTTTTGAGATATGTTTTTGCTGGAGTCTGGGAGTATAGTTATAATGAGCATGGCGTTCTCTAACCAAATGTGTGGAATTCATGATACCTGCACCAAGGTTATACACTGGAAATGCGTTAAATTCTTAAAATTCTTCTCATCTGGGAAACAATTTGGTTCGTAGTTATAATGAATATAGGTGTCTCTGTAAAAAAAAAAAAAGTGAAATTCATGACCTTTTGGTGAGGTGTTTAATTTCCAGGGTGGGGTTATATCAGTTATATGGTGAAAATCAACTGGGAAACAAACATCATGCGTAATAAAATGAAACAGCAAGTTTTTTCTCTCAAAATTGTGAAATTCAACGTCTTTTGGTAAAAGCTCCAGGCCCCAGGGAAGGAGATCGCATAATGAAATGTATTTTTTTTTTTTACAATTCTCTTTACATTTGGACATGTTAGATACAAACTGGTTGCATAGGAGACCTCTACTAAAAATTTCCGGATCGGTGGTTCCAATCTTGGGGTGGAGCTGTGTGGCTCAAAAACTAAGTATGCATGGCATTTTAAAAGTATTCTTTATTCCTGAATATTTAGCTCATACTTTACACTAAGGCTGCATATAACGTGATGATATGTTATGATCTTGAACAAGGTCACGTGGCCAAAGTAGGGATCATTATCAAAAACAACTTACTTGGTACTTAAATTGCTTATCAACAATTTCCCTCCTAAATACACTGGGAAAAAACCCACATCTGATCAAAGTCAAAGTTATTATTAAACAAATGAAAAGTCTGGAACACAGCTCCGTAATGTAGAAATTTCACTAGCTCATATTGACAAACTAGATCCTGGACTAGAGACGATGCCACAGGTAAAAAGGTTAGACAACATTTTTCTGGGTATTAACTTGGTAATGTTCAGAACTGACAGGAAATAGCTTGTAATTTGTTAGCGCCCTGGACCAATTGGTCATTTGACCAAATTTTGTAACACCCACCTACCCTCACTTTCCAAAGTTACAAATATTCATCTTGGCCATAATTTTGTAACGGGAAAACTTCAGAAGAATTTTTTAAAAATGTCTTGTTTTGACAAATTTGGGAATCATTTGGTAGAGTACCCTATCTTTGTCATGTAAGTATTATTGTGGTTCCATTAAAGCTACTGTTCATTGAACTCTTGTAAGTCATTAATTTATTTATAGTGACACGTGCATGCAATACATTCATAGACAGTTTGAAATTAAATCAAACACCCAGTCCATCGGGCCTATATGCCACGTTAAAACAAAACTTAAATATAATACATAAAGGAGCACAGAGAAATAAAGGAAGAAAATACATACAGATATACACGTCAGAAATACATACATGTGTTTTATATATATATATATATATATATATATATATATATATATATATGTGTGTGTGTGTGTGTGTGTGTGTGTGTGGTTACGAAGGTGAGCGGTATGGCCCATGAGGCAGTTTTAATTCATCCATGGAATTAACGAAATTTACTACACGGCACTACTATGTGATCTTTGATCAGAGAGCAGTGGAGTGAACAAAGATCTCGGCAATAAGACGTGAACAAGATGTAGAGATACCACGCCGCACCAGAAACCCCAGTCAAGGAGGGAACAAAATTCCATTCATTCCAATTCAAACGGGAGGAATTTTCTCTTTTTTTTTCTTTCTTTCTAGATCTCTTCTAGGAAAGAACTCATGATGCATCGTATCTCTACAGGATCTTTGGAAATAAAAACCAGTAATGCTTAGAGGTTTTGTGGGTTACATATTTCCTCTATTTAAATTGTAGTATACTATTGTACCAAGAATGTAGAACTACCAGCTTCTTGTGAGCATGCCTTCATTTATTCAAATGAAATATTGAAATCGTTCACCCTATAACAGGTCAAATAGATGTATGCTTCACCTTAGTGGTTTTTCCCCCCACTCCGAATCTGTTAACGATACAAGACTTGACAAGTATTAACTCGTTACAACTTGCACGTTTTGTATTCCCCAGGGTCACCAAATGATTTCATGTATTCCTCAGGGTCACCGATTGATTTCATGTATTCCCCAGGGTCACCGATTGATTTCATGTATTCCCCAGGGTCATCGATTGATTTCATGTATTCCTTAGGGTCGCCGATTGCCTCAGGGTCACCGATTGATTTCATGTATTCCCCAGGGTCACCGATTGATTTCATGTATTCCTTAGGATCGCCGATTGATTTACTGTATTCTCCAGGGTCACCGATTAACTTCATGTATTCCCCAGGGTCACCGATTAACTTCATGTATTCCCCAGGTCACCGATTAACTTCATGTATTCCCCAGGGTCACCGGTTGATTTCGTGATACGCGTGATGTATTTCCTATTACATATCTTTCAGTTTTCTCTTTTACTCTCCATCTACTATATATACGATATGATTGTAAAATCTGCATTTTGCATTGAAGATCTGAAATTTCAGATTCATGCATTATCTTGTAAGAAGAATTTCCAGCCCCATCACCCACCGACCCACACAAATAAAAATAATTTGGTGTCCATCGTGACAGGATATGGGCGTTAACTACAATGTGTCGTTGTTTACGGATGGTTGCTTAGTGTTACAAACTGGGAACACTGCATCACGGCTAGCTCTGCACACGGTATCCAAGGCCCAGTATCGACCCATCCTGTGTACAGACAGGTGGCCCGCAAGATTCAACTCGACAAAATCATTCTTTGTTTCACTTTTTACGAGTCGCTTACCCCAAACAATCTTCAACGCACCTGTTAGTCTTCGGTCTCGCCGAGATCAACGTGCTTTTGTGATCAATGGAGTTTGTCGAGGCCCGCATGTTACCGAATGTGACTGCTGATCTGTCACATTTCAAGATGGCATATTCTCAATACTTATCATTGACCAAATGTGGTGTTAATAAAGAAGAAAGAGATTTGCTACGTCAATTTTCACTAATAAATTATCGATTACAGAAAATTGCTTCTATATAATTCTGGTTAGTCACCAACTATTTGCGATATCTGCTTTTATGGGGAATTTGTTGTCAGTTTTTGTAAAGCGTTCCACAGATGGTTAAATAATCCGTAAAAGTCCTTGATCATCCTGATTTCAGTACGTGTGAAAGTGACGGTGTACAGTGCAATCACGGTACCAGATCGGGATAGTTCGAACGAGGAGATAAATTTCCGTATACCATGGCGACTTGCGAAGAAGTCGAGCTGGCCTGTTCTGTCCTTGACAGAGCGACACTTCCGCCTCATTCAGGACTCTTTTCTCGTATCCTGGTTTGTAATTTCCGGATTCTGTTAACAAATCAGCAGAGTTTGTAGAAAACTCTTCCTGTATCGTTTGATAAATGAAATATAGATCTTTGTGACTTGTGCTTTTCAAAAGTTTAAAGCAATTTCAAGTCCATGGTGCTTTCAAACTTAACTTTTAATATTATACATGAGTCGTTGCTTTCACTATCACAAAACACTACAAATGTGTAGCATTCGTGACCGGTCAACAGGTGCTTACTCCTCGTAGGCACTTACTCTCGTGGGGGTCCAGGTTAGATTAGGTCCTCAGTACCCCCACCCACCCCCTCCCCCTTAAAGACAACTGAATGGGGGCGGGTTTTGGAGGAAACCACAAACCCCAACCCCCCCCCCCCCCAAAAAAAAAAACCAAAACCCAAAACGAGCGGGACGTTAAACAATATACAACCAACCAGCCTAGACACCTGATTCCACCCCCTGGTGTGCCCAGGGGTCCGTGTTTGCCTTACTCTTAATTTCATATTTAAGTTATGAGATTGATGACTGTTCGTTATCTTCATTTTTTTATACCTGAGTGTGTCGTACCGTGTGAGGTGAATTAAATGCCGTGAAACCTTGAAGGAGACAGATAGATTAATAAATCCTGATTGTGTATTTTACGAAAGTTTTGCCTGAATGCACGAACAAAAGATTATTATGCAAAATATGAGAGGAAATGATAATAGAAAACCATGGCGCCGAATATTTGTCGCACTGGAAGACCAGCCCGGCGTGATATCATTGAAACATAATAAATAATATTTTTCACATATATACTTCACATAAAAAAATCAAAACATTTTGTTTCCGCGTGGCAATATGTGCTGGAGAAAATTCCCCACGCTCTGGTGTCCATGACGATGCTCCTCGACCATCGCTGCACTCTGTAGTCATGGGTTGTTTGGTTGAGTCGTGACATTGAACTCCTTCAAATGTCGTCCTGCCTTAAACACATGTTTACCAAAAAATATATTATAAATAACTTCTGAAGTGTCAGAGTAATAGAACAGAGACTGAATGCTCGAATGTGACATTTATATTTCTTAATCATTTCTGTTTTATTGAAATGCTTTATTTATAATTCTTATGCAATTACACGGTAGTTTTTAAACAATACTTTTGTATTTGAATTTTAACATTGTTATCTTACGCTTTCATATAAAATACAGATTTTGAATTAAAATAAGCTGCACCATGCAAACGACGCGGAAACGCCACAATTAAACAGAGAACAAGGCGAATGTCTGAAAATGTTGTGGCTGACTGGGGGGAGTGTAGTTCCTTGTATGGAATTGTTTGTACTTTGATTAAGAAATGTAAGGTTTTCAAATGAACAACTAATGAGGACTGAAATACTCAGTTTAACTCTCTACAGGATCGCCTGGGCCCATAAATCAAGATTAAAGGGGAAGAAATATACCAAGCAATTAATAAACGACACTTCTGTTGTTTATTGTTTGTGTCAAGAACCTGGAATTGTTCATATAAGTCGAATGAGCAAAATACAACATTACGCGACCACTGATTATCGGATTACTAGTATTTCAAAGACAGGCCTAGCCTTTGCCTGGAAATTTATTGATCAGTTTGTACAAGATACAGAGAGCTGCGTTCAATGACATATGCATGACCACTCGGTTATTGTAATGGGTCTTGCCAATAAACCTCAATACAAACCTTTCACCCCCTCACAAATTAACTATATTGATTTCAGACAAATGCCCGCCAACATTTGAAAGTTCATCCTAGGTGCTAATAGAAAAAACCCACAAAACTATAAATGGTCCCATCGCTTTTATGGGTCATGTGTACACGTTTTTTCTTACACCATGCAGCGATCTGCAGTGAATGACACTCTATATCACACACATCCTTACCACGGTAATTCTCGATGTCGTGCGATAATTTCTCATCCGGATAATTAATTCAAACTCTTATAGTTCGAATAGTTTGATTTTTGCCAATTTATACCTTTGCTAAATAATGCCCCGCTTACACATCCGGGGATTTGGTAGATCAGGGATCAGTCACATCGTGTGCATTGGGGTGAAGGTCACAGATGCTCTATGAGGTCGTCGAACCTTGCATCTCTCACTGGTTCTCCACTGCAGTGTCAGACACCAGAGCTATTTGTCTCCATACAATCCCTCTTTGTAAATGGATTTTGGAAAGTAATATATTTGTCATTTTCTTAATTCAATTCACATACGTCGTTGCCACATTTCTCAACGAAGTAGAAACCTGAACGCACGCGGGGTCACGGTTTTTCTCCGTTTCATTACCGGAAAACAGGTACGTTGTTCAGACACGTACTATGTCAATTTTAACTGTCTCATTCTCGGGCCTGCTAACCTCGTTATGGTATGGGTTTTCTGCAACACGTAGTAATGGAGTGCAATATATTTGCGATAAATACTAGTAGATCAGACCATTGGTCCTAGATGCTTTGTTCTCCATTCTTTGTTCTCATAAACCAGTAAGTACATGGTATAGAGATAATTCTACCAAACAAATTATACAAACATTTCCTTTTGTTCATGGCAAGGCTTGCATATAATACAGCATACGGAAACAAAATATACAATGCATAAGTGTCATTCAGGAGGACAAATTTTTGTATTAATAATTCGTATTAATTTGCACAAATTTCTTAAATCCTTTACATTGTGTGATTGAAGCAATTTTTTTTATACTTTATAACATTTGCTTTACCTAAAAATGTTATTAACAAACATTTATTCCTTTCATTTTTTAACATTTCACATTCTAAAGGTAATGGAATTCACCCTCAATATTGAAATTGCACAAACTGCATAATCTATGGCTTGGAGAGTTGATCAGGTTTAAAATCACGTGCAACAACCGACCGTGTGTATTAATGCCAGAGATTTCTGTTCACCTGAGGATAAAAACGACCTTGGGTTCTAAAAAGATGGCCAGTGATTAAATTGGTTCCCACATTGTTACCGTAAGTTGAGAGATGTTTTCACTGTTTATACAACCTATTGTGAGTCCTATTTAATGAATTGTGAGTCTTATCTATTGAATTGTGAGTCCTATCTAATGAATTGTGAGTCCTATCTAATGAATTATGAGTCCTGTCTATTGAACTGTGAATTCTATCTACTGAATTGTGAGTCCTATCTACTGAATTGTGAATCCTATCTACTGAATTGTGAATCCCATCTACTGAATTGTGAATCCTATCTATTGCATTGCGAGTTAAAAAAATGCTGCAGGGATGACAATTCGGAAGAGCCAGTAAATTTTGTCATAGGTCAAGGTCATGTTGACTGCAACACCCTTGACTTGGAGATGTTCGCCCTGTGGTGCCCTGGTTCAGAAAATAAATAACCGGTTACTCAATTCCAATGCCTCCTTATAATGATAATAATAAATTCTTTATTTATTTATTTTTTTTATAGACAGGATAGCACAATTAGTATTACATACTAGTTCACATTGTGGTCCTGTATAAAAACATATTTACAGACAGATTAAATGAGAGGATAGAAAAACCATAAGACATTTATACATAAAATATTTACACATGTACATTATCACTAAAAATAACAACAACAAAATACGCTGATCCTTGATTCGCGAATTTCTGATTCTATAAAGCTTCAAGTCACCATATCAAGGAAAGCAAATCACAATATCACAAGAGAAGATAGGTGTATTGAGAGAGCCTAGATTTATTGAGAAAGCCTAGATTTATTGAGAGAGCCTAGGTTTATTGAGAGAGCCTAGGTTTATAGGAAGCTTTAATTAAACCTTGAAAGAATTGAAATTTATTTTTGTTTAGTTTAAATTAATTCTTGGATATCTGTGAAAACTTAGCATTTTTACATTCAATTCATAATTTTAAAATACGAAAATTTTGCTATTACACATTGAAGACCTTAATCACATTGAATACCTCAATCACAATGGATACCTTGATCACAATGGATACCTTAATGACATTGAATGCCTTAATGACATTGAATACCCTAATCACATTGAATACCTTAATCACATCGAATGCCTTAATTATATTGGATACTTTAATCGAATACAAGGTGATGCTTTTGTTCCACGGTTTGTTGTTGTGGTACCGTTCACAGTACACGTAAAAAAAATTCCGAGGTATCCGAACATTCGCCAGACTTTGAAACAACAAGTCAATCACACTAAAATTCTCCAGCCTCGTACAGAGCGAAATTAGAACCACGCCAATTTGTAACGTGCAGTATTTCACTTTCAACTTTGAATGCGCAGAATTAATATCATCTGATGGTTGACTCTAATCTGATTCCTCCAATGTCCATAATAATATATTTTTTTCATCATGGTTTGGAATTAAATTTGGCGTGGAAACGATGGGATTTTCTGAGACCATTATCTAGTTATATCGATATCATAGAAGTGTATCGCGTTTCATCATACATAAGTAACACCACGAGAAATGTTCTCTTAGGGGTGTATTCTAAATCTCAAGGTTTTTGTCGGTACAAAGTCCGCAGGCCAGGGATGAATCACAGTTTCTCTTCACTAAAGGACCGACGTAATTTTAGTTTACTCAGTGTTACGATAAAGTAAATCTTTGATAAAGAAAATGAAATACACAGAGGAAAAAAAGGAGTATCAGAGTAATCGATTTTCTTGATCGGTCGGCTAGATAGTGACAAATTCCAAAGCGATGTGGGGTGGCTTGTTTAACGACAGGAATGAGTTTCTTCAAGGACATTCTTTCAAGGTCATGTTACGGAGTGACAGGACAGAATTATAGGGAGAAAGTGTTGCGACAGATTCACTACCAGAATATAATGCAGAGTGATATTGACAATACGCAGGGAGACTTTGTAGATAAATTGTGATATAAAAGCCCTGCATTGCCGTTATAATGATCTTATTAGCAAATATAACATGTCATTAGGTCAAATGCTGTCTGACGTTTTCCATAGCAAATTTCAGACCATTCTTTACATACAATTTTGACCACGGATTACTCCGTTTTTAGGGCTCACGGCGGTTGTGACAGGTCGACAGGAAATGCTTACTCCTCCTAGGCACCTGATCCCACCTCTGGTATGTCCAGGGGTCAGTGTTTGCCCTGTTCTCGATTTTGTATTCTTTATACGATTTATGAGATTGATCTCTGTTCATTATTTACAGCGTTTTAATTGTCCAGATAACTTACTCATATTGCACAGTATATCATAAATAATCTTAGGAGAAGACTAGAGTGTGCAATGTTGAATTCGCTGAATTTTTTCCTGTTGAATAAAGTTCACATTAAAGTAACGCTCATTTCCTATGCAACACCCTCCCAAGACGTTGTATAAAGGTCCGTGTACCGCACAGATGACAAACCCACAACCCCGGATTGTGGTTGGAGGGTTCTCGACCGGGGAAATCCTGATGCTTCCGCGATGAACGTCTTCCTTATTTACTTTCACCGATAACTATCCACAACATTATTTCAGCTGACGGCAGGTATATATTTGATAAACCTTTAAAAACATATGAAGTTGTCCATACCGAATTTTGAAATTCATGTCATTAATTAAAGATAGACCAAGAACACAGATATGTAAGCGTGGACTGCAGTGTCCACCGAGAGATTAATATCAATGTTAAACAAATATTTACTACGAAGGAAAAACAAAATGAAAGGATTTCTTAAAAAACACCATAACATTGAAAGATAAAGCTTATGCTTTTAACAGAAAAATACTTATCGCGAAAAAAGGGTGTGAGTATTTTAAGAACATTAAGAGATAGAGTGCATATTTCGTCATGCTTTATGAAATCTGCAATGTTGGCGCAGATAACCCCGGTATTTGCACCCGTCTTTTAACCTCTGGTTTAAAATTCTAAGCTACTGGTTTATTGAGAGGAAGTTAAATGCTAGAAAGTTATTAATCAATTTAACAAGTACCGCAGCAAATGGAGTCATAGACGCCCCGAATCAGTTCTACCGGTGATAAATTTTATTTTTGGGATATGTGTTTGTTAGCTTAATTATTTAAAACAGGACTTAAGTCTGTTGAATATGTTATTCGCTTCCGTTTTATTTATCAGATATCAGATAGTTTACAGGCTTTTAAATATTGACTCGTACTGAAAAAGAAGTTCCTGCATATATTGTTCCGGGGTTAAGATTCGTAAAGAAACCTTAGAATAACATCTGGGTGAAATTTAAACTTAAAATATTGATAGCCCATTTATTTTATTTTGCACATTTTAAGAAATAAGGTGAAATACAAGTAGCAGTTGCTGACTGTTGTTGCATATTAATCTAGTGGCTTAGATCACGAACTCTTTTGCATAGTTATTGTCCTTAGAAACATATTTAGGTATCACTGAATAAGATAAGACAAGACGATAACATGGTGGAAAAATATGATTAAGGTTTTGCCGGGCAGTAGAGGTCGTCAAACTTGTTGCAGATAGAAAGTTAACATTATTATTTTTCCTTTAACGATTTGGGGGTGGGGGTGGGGGTCAGTGTGATGTTAAGTAGTATATGCCAAAAGTACACCTAAAAGTTCTTGGTGGGGGTAATTTGATACAAAGATTAGTACATTGGAAACTATATATCGTGTTAGATCAAAAGATGACTAAGAATAGGCAGGATATTTGTAAATGCTTGGAGGAAATTAATCAGAAATGTTCACATATTTAAATTTTGAAAATGACGCATGTCATACAGGAATTTCAACACTTATAAAATTGAAGGATAAACGTTTGGAGTCCATATTCCATATACAAAGTGGGAAGGCAAAAGTTTTGTGAATTTTGAAATATTGTGAAAAGTGCTCTGCCATTTTTTGGGGTGGGGGGTGGGGGGTGGGAGCATTCCTGTAAGCGATGCACAGTGTAAAGAAAACCTTTCCGATACCAAAAACAAGGTGAAGGCAATATTGCATCCTCTCATTTCAAGGTATTGTGATCCACCAAGTCTAACAAAAATATAGTAAATCACAAACCCCTTTTTCTGCATTTTTTATTTTTAATTCATCCCACTTTCAGCCAGCCTCTAATTGATAAGGCACAGTTCTCAGAAATATTTGTTGATTTACAATCAGAACATATTGATACTGTTTGGATGTGAACTTTGCTTGCAATGCCATTAAAATGTACTTTGTATCGCCCGTCTGTTTACAGTTTGGATATAATATTGTACAATGTGTGCAGTTTGTAGATGTTGTACAGTGTGTACAGTTTGTAGATGTTGTTGTACAGTGTGTACAGTTTGTAGATGTTATTGTACAGTGTGTACAGTTTGTAGATGTTGTTGTACAGTGTGTACAGTTTGTAGATGTTGTTGTATAGTGTGTACAGTTTGTAGATGTTATTGTACAGTTTGTAGATGTTGTTGTACAGTGTGTACAGTTTGTAGATGTTATTGGACAGTGTGTACAGTTTGTAGATGTTGTTGTACAGTGTGTACAGTTTGTAGATGTTGTTGTACAGTGTGTACAGTTTGTAGATGTTATTGTACAGTGTGTACAGTTTGTAGATGTTATTGTACAGTGTGTACAGTTTGTAGATGTTATTGTACAGTTTGTAGATGTTGTTGTACAGTGTGTACAGTTTGTAGATGTTGTTGTACAGTTTGTAGATGTTGTTGTACAGTTTGTACAGTTTGTAGATGTTGTTGTATAGTGTGTACAGTTTGTAGATGTTGTTGTATAGTGTGTACAGTTTGTAGATGTTATTGGACAGTGTGTACAGTTTGTAGATGTTATTGTATAGTGTGTACAGTTTGTAGATGTTATTGTATAGTGTGTGCAGTTTGTAGATGTTATTGTACAGTTTGTAGATGTTGTTGTACAGTGTGTACAGTTTGTAGATGTTATTGTACAGTGTGTACAGTTTGTAGATGTTATTGTATAGTGTGTGCAGTTTGTAGATGTTATTGTACAGTTTGTAGATGTTATTGTATAGTGTGTGCAGTTTGTAGATGTTATTGTACAGTTTGTAGATGTTGTTGTACAGTGTGTACAGTTTGTAGATGTTATTGTACAGTTTGTAGATGTTGTTGTACAGTGTGTACAGTTTGTAGATGTTGTTGTATAGTGTGTACATTTTGTAGATGTTGTTGTACAGTGTGTACAGTTTGTAGATGTTATTGTATAGTGTGTACAGTTTGTAGATGTTATTGTATAGTGTGTGCAGTTTGTAGATGTTATTGTACAGTTTGTAGATGTTGTTGTATAGTGTGTACAGTTTGTAGATGTTATTGTATAGTGTGTACAGTTTGTAGATGTTATTGTATAGTGTGTGCAGTTTGTAGATGTTATTGTACAGTTTGTAGATGTTGTTGTACAGTGTGTACAGTTTGTAGATGTTGTTGTATAGTGTGTACAGTTTGTAGATGTTGTTGTACAGTGTGTACAGTTTGTAGATGTTGTTGTACAGTGTGTACAGTTTGTAGATGTTATTGTATAGTGTGTACAGTTTGTAGATGTTATTGTATAGTGTGTGCAGTTTGTAGATGTTATTGTACAGTTTGTAGATGTTGTTGTACAGTGTGTACAGTTTGTAGATGTTATTGTATAGTGTGTACAGTTTGTAGATGTTATTGTATAGTGTGTGCAGTTTGTAGATGTTATTGTACAGTTTGTAGATGTTGTTGTACAGTGTGTACAGTTTGTAGATGTTATTGTATAGTGTGTACAGTTTGTATATGTTGTTGTATAGTGTGTACAGTTTGTAGATGTTGTCCAGTGTATAGAGTTTGTATATATTGTTGTACAGAGTGTACAGTTTGTATATATTATTGTATGCAGTTATACAGTTTGTTATTGTATATGTTGTCACATATTGACTTTCTCATCTCTATACGTTTCTGGTTTTTGTAAAACTAGAAAACTCCTTTTTTGCTTCCAGTCATAAAAACAGTTTACAACTATTTGCTCTGAAATGCTGAACATAGTATTTCAATGTAGAACAATTTTGAGATCCAGAGATAAATCTAATTTGCGAATCTGCACGCCCACTTTTTGAAATATGCTGCTTCAGCGCCAACATTTCGATGTACTGCAATGAGAAGTTTAAGCTATAAAATTAAATGTTACAGCAGATCAGTGCCAATTCCTGTTTTCGTAGACTTAAATAGGTCTCTAGACGGTTATAGTCTCTGAAAAATCAACCAATAAGTAGCATTATTAACAGAAGAAGAGGAGATTAGTCGGGTGATCAGAATGTGGGACATGCTGGGGAGTAGTAAGCAATATTACTGATCAATGTGGGAAGTATGGGTGGGAGGTGATGCTGAATGCCTTAGAAAACAGAATTCACTACTCGAAAGGTTGCATGCCTTAGTGACATTCAGAAAGCAAGATTAAACCGATTGAACCCTTTCATAATGTGTTCCAACGTATTTTTGTAGCCTGAAAATTAAGAAAAAAATGCAAACACGTCTGCAATTTTGGTTGAAAGTTTAGCTCACCTGAGCCAAAGCTTATCATATCACATTCAAATGACATGTGTCATGCGATTGGTCATGATGTGCGTAGACCTTGTGGAATATGAATGACAGAATCTTTGAAAATTCCTGATGTTATTTTTATCAATTTCACCGTTAAAGTATTATATAGGTAATGACTTTCAAATATCTTCGCTTCGTTTGTATATTGTTTTACGTCCCATTTGAAAACATAGAGAGACATGAATAGTTGAAGGTGGCGCTGAAGGCTGAAGCAGCGAGGGACCTTTATTGTGCCAATGCCTGCCGCGACACGGGACTACATTTTCCTAGAGACACATGAATTTTTTTCTAATGCCAGTCGGTTGGTGAAAGAACAGTTATTATCTCTGTAAAACGTCTGGGGGGTTTCGTGGTGATGGCCTAAAATTCGAACCGGGGACGTCGCGGTTACGAATCGAGCACACTGACCACTCGTCCACCGCGACAGTCAGTAGCAGTTGTATTAAAATTCAGGAGATAACCTTTTGATGATGGGAGGCAACTGGAGAAAATGTAATTAAATTGCAGTCGGTAAAAATATTCTCAATAACAATTTATATGAATCTGATAAACTTATTTTTACCAAACTGAAACATAAGTGCTGAATTCAATATATTCCTGACATTAAGTTTCAGTTAGGGTTGTGACTTCAGGGTCACTTCAGTTTGTTTAAACTTAAAATTTGATATCTTTGTTACAACATAGTTCCTTAGTAATTTCTCTACCATTTTTATACTCACCACAAAGAGACTTAGATGGAAATAATCTATCTGTTTGTTTGTCTGCCAATTTATTTATCTATCATAATATTTATGTACAAAACTTGTATCAAGACACGAAGCAGTGCCCTCGCAGAACAAACAGCCAACCCGCTCCTCCCAGCGCTCCGAGAGAATGCCATGCTCGACCCAATCCCAGTGGCCCGGAAGTTCTACAGAGGACCCGCGATGCCAACTTCGTAGCGGATTCGAGGGAATCCATCTGATAAATGACGATCGAGACATCATCAATCTATTTGTATTGTTCTTTGTGATGGACGCTTCCAGCGAGATGGTGACCTTGACTAAAAATAATATGGCCAAGGTCATTTGTAACACTCGTGTATCAGTCTATGTAAGAGTCCTGTAGAGGGTAATTTTTATTGATGGCGAGTCTACAAATAAGCAGTTTTATATTCTGCTCTCTGATGCGCAAGTGTCACAATTTAACTGTGTTGTAGTTTGGCCTTTGCGCATGCGAGATATCATTCTAGAAATATTCTTAATGCACAAGCAGCATATCAAAGATCGTTATGATTTTTATCATGTAAACCTTTACTACTATGAAATATATATAAAATATATTTGTAGCCTTCTTGGGGATAAATCATTACTTTTCAAAATCGCATTATTCTTATAAAGCCTTTACTTGAGGCTGTTTTTGACAAGGTGGCGTGTCTAGACCTTGAATCAAGGCCATTTGTCTAAGGTCAAGGTCATTGGTAAGAACCAGTTTAAATGTGTCCTGCTGAGAATTGCGTGAAGTATTCTCATCATAGCAGCTCTAGCTTTAGTAATTCTCTCAGTAGACATTATCTAGTTTGAATGTATCAACATGTTTGTTAGTATGGCTGTTTACTAGCAATTTCAACTACAGACACGTGCAGAAAGTATTCGGTCACAATGGCGGCGTGTTTACACTGACGACGAACGCATCAATACTTTACCAGCTGGAAATTTTATGAAAACATACATGAAGAATAAAAAAAGTGAACTGCTTACATTTCAGTACTTCGTGAGATGTCCTTTTAATCTTATGGCGTGCTGAATGAGTCTCGGGATAAAGCCATACAAACTATGAATGTAGGCAGATGTGATGGTAGTCCATATGCGCCAAATTTCCTCGATCAAATCAGATTTCGATTTTATAATACCTGTGCGGGATTGAAGCTTTCTTTTGATGTAAAACCATACATTTTCAATTATATTTAAGTCTGGTGACCGAGCAGGCCAGTTTAAACAGTTAATATGCTTTCGGACCACATATTCCCGAGTTGATCGGGCTCGATAGACGGGTGCGTTGTTGTCCTGAAAAAGTATTCATTTTGTGGAAAATGTCTTCCCAAAACTGGCCACAGGTTTTCCTCTAAAATGGCCTGATATTTAGCAGCGTTGATATTGCCATTTGGCGTCATAGTTCCAACACCCTCCCAGCAAATGCACCCCCATATCATCACTTCGTACTTAGCGCAAGGCGTGTGCTGTTGATTGATTGATTATTTGTTGTTTTCCGCCACACTCAACAATTTTTCAGTTATCTGGTGGCGTCCAGTTTTTATAGGTGGAGGAGAGAACCCAGATATAATGAACCCGGGAAGAGACCACCGACCTTCCGAAAATAAACTGGCATATTTTCTCACATATATCGGCTCGAGAGAGAATCGAACTCGCGCCGATTAGAGGTGAGAGGCCTTGTGATTTTGAGCGCGATGCTCTAACCACTCGGCCACGGAGGCCCCTCGTGTGCTGTTAATCGAGATCGGATCGCCATCCTTCATCTCTTTTCCTCCAAATCCGAACTCTTTCCTCATGTTATATCAAAATTTTGCTTTCATCTGAGAATATCACTCATTTCCAGTTGTCTACAGTCCACTGTCTTTCCCTCCGATACCAAGCAAGTCGTTTCTTCCGATTTACTTCTTTTATGACAAGTTTCTTCTTGGCAACACTCCTCCAATAATTGTTTTTATGCAAGTTATGTTGTACTGTCCTTTCACTCACCGGATTTTGTCTCTCTTCATTAAACTTTGCCGTAATTTCGCAAAGTGAACGCCTGCGATTAGTTTTCACAATCCTCTCCAACTGCCGATAATCCCGGGGTTTGATTTTCGGTGGCCGGCCACTTCTAGGTTTGTTTTCCACTGAGCCAGATTCCGAATTTTTTTTTTTACAAACATCAATAACACTCGATTTGGGTAACTTCAACAGCTCACTAATCTTTCTCCGACTGTATCCACTCTGCAATAACTCCATGGCCTTTTTTACTTCTAAACATCTCTTTTCCTCTCCGACCCATATTTGATATTTCGTAGTTTTCCCCCTTTTGTTTGTAAACAGCAGACGATAACTAGGTACCACATGATGTATCATGTGATCAATTTCTAATTAAAAAAAAATTCTACTTCCTGACAATCCCAAAATAGCAGAGCATGGTCATCTACTTTTTGCCTTCGCTTTCAAACGAAAACACGCCACCATTCCAATGTGACCGAATACTTTTTGCAAGTGTCTGTACAAATGGTATATATCATTGTTAATTTCAAAACCTGATCTCAATATGGCACATGTTAGAAATATTTTGCGATTTAAAATACAAACAGTGTCTATGACTACTGTCAGGATTCTTTGTATGCGGGTTGTAAAAGAAGACGAATGCACAGTGCAGTATGCTAGCTTGTGAGACCTGCAGTACAACTATCTCTGTAGCAAAATTTATATTTCTTGTCTATACATATTACCATCAGATGATCGTTTCTAGGACAGGAGGCGTATTGTTAAATTCTTCTATCCTCTGAGTTTTCAAGGTTATCAGAGACTTGAACTTGGGTAATAATTTTTATTCATCACAGTGTATTGTAGGCGATTATTGCCTGAGCAGCTAAACTTCTTATGCTGCATGTTTCGTACTATTTTTAAATATGCATATTACCCGCTTCCTCAAATTCTTTTTATTTTTTTTCTTCTCTAAATTGCCGTTTTAGCCATCACATTCACAATTCGCTATAGTAAGATTATTTGTGTTTATTTATTATGTCCCTTCTGCCATATTTTATTTTGTTCTTATATTTCATTTTGTTCATTCTGCCATATTTCATCTTGTCCTTTCAGCCATATTTCATTTTCACAAATACGATCTGCAACATGATTAACTAGCCAAGCTGCATATTTTATCTGTAAAAATGAAATATATCAGAAAAGACAATTACGCTCTATAGTTTCTATTAAGCATCGATTGCAGTGGTCCGTGATTACGTGTGCTTTGTCACGCTTCTCCGTTTGCGTCAAAGAGCTCGTAATGTTATCTATCGGTTAAGTATCCGTTACGCAAAAATAAGAAAAATCAGTACCATCGTTTTCTTTGTAAATGAGTACGAACAGTCTATATTTAGATGACTGGGTTTTATCAACCTTTGTAAAACTTTGACCTAATTTTGGTCGTGGAGTTTCCAGTTCACACACTTTCATTTACGGAAGTATATATACAAATATATATATAGATCTTAGCGGAATTTCCTAGATTTCGCTTTGTAAAATACATACATAATCATTTATCAGCCTAGTAACTCACTCTTACATACTGAAAGTTATATCATATATGAAACTGTATTCAGGACAACATGGTATATACCGTTATACTTCTGTTTCCCATATATTGCATCTCGGCAGTATTGTGCGTTTTCATTCAGTGTTGTTATGATCCAATTTCAGACCATTGTCAATATAGAAATCCTTCACGCACACACACACACACACACACACATGCACAACCGCACGCACACATGCATACACCCACATATGCATGCACGCGAGCGCACACACACACGCGCGCGCACGCACGCACGCACATTTATATCACATCATGTATTTATAAGGAATGTTATTATGCCCCCTGAGAGCCCTTGATTTGGTGAATGAATAAATACATATCAAGTTATTTGTATTACCTAATAAATAAGGTCTCTTGTCTGGAGATACCAGACAAACTTGGATGACCCCTGCTTGTTACCGGATACACAGGTGAAAACCAGTCGGTAGCTTGTTGTAACCCCTCTTGATCTTTAACGTACGACGATGATCAAGGGCAACTTTAATATTGAAAGAACATGACTAAACAATTTCACAACTTTAGATGAAGTGGTGACGAAATCAAAATAATATAAAGATTAATGACAACTTGAAAATGTTTTATTTAGAGATTATTTTGAACAGGTACGCTTAGTTATATATTTAGGAACAAATGCAGCATTATCTCTCTCTCTCTCTCTCTCTCTCTCTCTCTATCTCTCTCTCTCTCTCTCTCTCTCATCATTCTATTAAAGAATATCTTGACAGACCTAACAATTTTGCAATCTGTGCCCCTCTGATGATGATGATGATGATGATATATATATATATATATATATATATATATATATATATATACACACACACACACACACTCAGACAGACACACACACACACTCAGACAGACACACACACACACTCAGACAGACACACACACACACACTCACACACACACACTCAGACAGACACACACACACACACACTCAGACAGACAGACAGACACACACACACACACACTCAGACAGACACACACACACACTCAGACAGACACACACACACACACTCAGACACACACACACACACACACACACACACTCAGACAGACACACACACACACACTCACACACACACACACACACACACACACACACACACACACACACTCAGACAGACACACACACACTCAGACAGACAGACACACACACACTCACACACACACACACACACACACACACACACACACACACACACACACACACACACACACACACACACACACACACACACACACACACACACACACACACACACACACACACACACACACACACACACACTTGTTTGAGAAACTCTTCATATCGATAACAATGTAACTACCAGATTTAAAATTATTCTTCTAACTAGTAATTGAATTGAACTTTGAGAACAGAATTTTACCGACTGTGCTCATTTCAAACTGTTATACAGTGTATGAATTGATGTTGAACAGTATTTGGATTTACGTTATACAGTGTGTGGAGTGTTATACAGTGTGTGGAGAGTTATACAGTGTGTGGAGTGATGTTGTACATTGTGTGAAGTGATGTTGTACAGTGTGTGGAGTGATGTTGTACAGTGTGTGGAGTGATGTACATTGTGTGGAGTGATGTTGTACATTGTGTGGAGTGATGTTGTACATTGTGTGGAGTGATGTTGTACATTGTGTGGAGTGATGATGTACAGTGTGTGGAGTGATGTTGTACAGTGTGTAGACTGTTGTTGTAGAGTTTACGATGTTGGACAGACCCTGGAACAGTCTGATAATAGTTTGTTTTGACTGCATTGTTTATAAAATCTAATTAAGTGCTCATTGCAAGCTAGAGATTGATATTTGAGTTTTCATACTGATTTAAAAAAAAGAAAGCACCACATTTACCATATTGTTTTACTAGCCTTTAAAATTAAGATATTTTAAACTACACAAAATTGACATATAAATGTGTAGAGAGCATTAATCACTGGATGAGAATGGTCAGTTTTTCCATGTGTAAAATGTATGAATTATGATATTGGTAATGCATATTAGAGTGAGTATAGGTGATTATAAACTGTGTGCATATTTCAACTAAAATATCTTAAAATGTGTTTCTACTAGTTTGACATAAATAAATAAATAAATAATAAAAAATAATAAAAATAATAATAAAACCGGGAAACTGCACCTGTTTGTGATTCTTTTTTCATAATTAAAAACAGCTTCCTATTTCTCACTCCTCTGGACTGGGTAATAGTACGTGTACCATGTTTTCCTTTTTAGGAACGTTTTAGAAAATATAATGACAATGAGTGAAATGGGAGTGAAATAAGTTATTTGTCAGCAATTACAGGCCACGGTGATGTCGGCGTGTTCACAGACGCCTGATGATGTAGGAGGGCCGTTAGCAGCTGATTCACAGGGAATATTTATTATATTAGTGTATATACAACAACCATCCTCTGGTATGTTGTGAATAGTTACATATCGCCAACGCCACAGATAAATAAACGTATTATGTAGAACTAACTGCATGTCTGCTTGTTTTTGTTTGTTTTCTGGAGTTTTTGAATCCCATAAATGGAATTTTTTTTGGATTTAACTTTAAAATCATTTTATATTATTACTTTTGTGACATTAAGTTCTGTTGTTCGGTAATATATAATATTCCCTCAATAGTCTATATCCAACCTCCACAGATCCTAATTAAACAGTATATCGGAAAGCGGGGTGTTCTTTAATATAGTAATGATTTTTAAATAGCAATTTTTGAGGACATTTGCTACAAACAAATAAACCAAACCAAAAAAAAAAAAAAAAAAAAAATATGGAGGCATGGGTATTTCTTTCCATATCCTGGCTTTAAATAATACAAATATCAAATTCCTAACGTGTTAGGAACTTGAAAATTTCCTGTGATACTCGAAGTGGTGATAACTGATTTTACACTGTATTGGGCATTACTGAGAAATCGAAGGCAGAAATAAGATTCCATTCAGTGAAATGTATTCATTTTACTTCCATAAACATAAATTCAATGGCCATTTTCATCATTTAAAAAAAAATATTGGGGGGGGGGGGTGTATAAAATGTAATTAATAATTGTACATTAATCAGTTTATCTTTCATTGAAAAAAGCAATTAAATGAAATATTCAATAAAGATATTTAAGTATGTTCTAAAATTATGTATTCCAATAATGACCACATCGATGATTTTCATATATTGTGTTATAAGCGATGAGATTACAGCCGTGACCCTCACGATGTACCAGAAAACATTATATCAATAGCGGACACGGTGTACCGAAGAAGACAATTAAAGTGTAAAACACACAGGGTCAAAGTACACCCAACCTTTTAAAGAATGTAACAAATAGTGCAAAGCCTCGAATATTTGTTCTGTAAAAAAATAACGGTACATCATTATTCCGTCACTAGTAACTCCAGTACTGGTAGCTGGTAAACCTCGGTTTACTTCTACATTAGCAGATAATGAAAGAAGAGAAAGTAGAGTTTGATACATATCGTATAGCTAGTCCAGTACTCTATACCTAAGAAGCGTGTCATCGATTTCTGACAAATGATCAGGATCTGGTTTTGCTGTCTAGTAACCAGACGAGTGATACCAGTAATCTATACAAAATTATATCATTTACTGTATAACTGTAGAATGCATCAGCGGTAGTGTTAATCTGTAAGATTGTAATATTCAGATTTTATAGGTGAGAACGTATTAGTTGCTCAAAGTTTTAAATTCACATAACTAAATCGACACATCACGCGATGAAACAGAGCGGAACCCATTTCGATTAATAAGAAATCAATCTATTCTTGGGGAAATATAATTGAGAAACAACCACGCCTGGTGATAGGGCGGGGCCATTTTCTCTTTTAAGTTCGTGGTCAGGGTTGATTTAAACAAAATACAATTGGTATATGAAAAAAAAAATTAAAAATGCCAAACGCACTAACTGACAACCAAAGAGCTGTTCAGGCCGTGTGTTAAATTTGTTTAATTAGTCATCAAATGAAACACGTTTTTCGACCGATGTGTGTGACATTAAACAAGTTCGTCTACATTGCTATTGTCACTGGTAATCATTGCTATGTATAACTAAAAATCCAAAGGTAATTTACTCAGGCCGAATAACGCGCTCAGGAAGCGTATGAAATGTTCGATACGGTCTTAAACAATTTCTATGTAACGCAGGTGTGTTGGTTTATTTTAACAATAATTCGGAAATTGATAAAAGTAATCCCCAGTAGAAATGTTTTTCCCCAGTCACATGACTGGAATTCGTCTCCATTGTCTTCCATCATCATTTGACAGGTTTGTACTTTGACGGCGATTCTAAGGAAATTTCCATATATGGAGACGACATAACATTACGGAACACAACACTTGTTTTTTCACAATTTTAATTTTATATCACATTATCTGCACTAGAAGAATGTGTCTGGTTTTCTCAAGATTCCATTGGATAACATCTTTCTTTTCAATAAACAGATTGATGGATGTGTTGACACCTACTTCTACTGCGCTGTAAAGCGGAGAGCTTGGGGAATTACGACCAGTAATGTCGGAAAATAATGGATCATTTTTTTCTTCAAAAATATTGTAACAGATTGTGATTAAAAATTGATATAGCAGTACATATACTTTAGGGAAAAAAAGAAGAAGATTTTGAGAGAATTTATGTGTAAGATTAAAAAATACAATATTCAGATATTGAATTTTATTGAATGGTGATTTTTGGTAGATATTTTGATAATGATAGATTAGAGGTACACGATTTAGGATATTACATAATACATACCTGTAAAGAAATTCATTTATTGATTAAGAAGAAGTGATTTTACTCTTTCACAGGGAAATAATGTTTGTCAGGATTCAAGAGAGACAACTGTTTCAGTTACATTCTCTCTTGGGTGGGACGAGTTACTTCTCTTTTGCATGGCCTCCCCCCCCCCCCCCCCCCCCCCCCCCCCCCCAATTCTATAAAGAGATCAAGTTTATGCTCCTCTATGTTTTATATGAAATTTCTATGAACTATGATTCTATAATTAAATCAAGAAATTAGTGTGTTTATCAGTATATATGACATTCAGTTAAATACATTTGTTTTTCTTTCAAATTATTACTTTAAAACTTCTATTTTGTAAGGGAGTGACGAAAGAAAATTTCATTCAACCATAAAGATAACCACGACCCTATCACTTCCCTGTAACCCGCTCCCTCCCATAAAAAATGACGTACCAACAAAAATGTAAATAACCCCCCCCCCCCCCCCCCCCCCCCAATAAAACCAATATAAAATATATAATAAATAATAATAATTCAATAATTTAATTGACTTGCAGGGCTTAATGTAAAAAATTATGCTTCACTTTTGATAAGCTGGCATTACTGGGATTTAGAATAGTACACCTTTGACATATCATATAAGTGAACTTTAAGGAGAGCTCTGACCTTTACTTAATAAAAGGTGTGACAGTAGCTGTATATATGGAATATGACAACTTGAACTTTTAAAATTCCAGACGCCCTTGAAAACCGCATTCTTGCAAATGACAGTGATGAAGACTAAAATGCAGAACGGGGATTTTTTTGGCGTTACCTTTTTGTCTAAAGTGTGACTATTGCTTGAATTTATGGTTATAATTGTTCAGATCGTGGCCCAGGGATCTGATCTGAATCATGCCCCCACTCCCCCCTCTCTAAAATTTCCAATATATCCAAATTTTGTAGTGTAGTTACTGGGGTTTTTGTGAATTTGTCAGTATTCAAAATTTTTTTTCTCCAGATTTGGATATTACTTCAAATATTATATCCTAATTATTGAAAGAAAATAATCTAGCAGATTAGACAAACTAATTATGAAAAACTGTGTTCAAACCTATTGTATATTATATATGCAATAAAATATGTTCAAACCAACCAAACCAACTATTTAAAATCAAATCCTTTGATCCTCTCCCTGTAATCACAACCTTAAGTATAGCAGACTAGGGCATCTAGTTTTAATTAGATTGGCAGAATAGATAACAAGCTCATTATATAAAGCTCATTAAGGTACAGAAGACAACTCCTAACAATTTATTCTTCCCCCCGGTAACTTGTCCTTAAGTCACTATTATGTAATGGAATGTACATATTTTTCAAATGATAGAAATAAAAAAAAAATGACAAAAAGACTTTGTAAAAACCTCCACATTAAGTTTAATGAGCCATTGAATACAAACAATATGGTAGCTTGAAAATCACTGGCAAAATTTGTAATGAAAATTCCTATACTCTTACCTGCTCCCCCTTCACTAATGTAACTACACCTGACTGTATGTTTATTTACTTGTGTATTTTGTGACCCTTACCTGTAATTTTTGTTTATATATGTATATATCTGTTTGCACCCCATGCACATGTAATCTGGTTTTGAGTGAATAAAGAAATGAAACAAATGCACAAATGCCTAAGGGGAGAATATGGCATTTTGTACTTGGATCACAGCCAAGCAAAATTTCCTAATATTCTGTTGACAAAACCATTACTACACATGATGTTCATCTTTTATTGAATGCTTCTATTATCTACTAAAACCACACTACTCTAGTGCATAAAGACATCGCCATAAAATAACACATTTTTCAGACGTAAGTGCGACATGGATTAGAAATTTGTCCTTTATCCATCTAACAATCTTCACCTACGTAAACTGGTGATTTGTAAATAGGGCATTTATTTTTTCTTCTTCTTTATGACATTATACTATTATTACACTATTATTGCAGTTAATTGCAGCATTCATTAGTTTACATTTTTGATACATGTCTTTTACATCTATTTGGACAGTTTCTTTGTCCTGTGAAAAGTAATATCTCACAGGCATTAATATATATATATATATATATATATATATATATATATATATATATATATATATATATATATATATAATATCTCCAATAATAAAAGTCAAGTAACACAAAACTCGAATTAATTACATTGCACCGTAAGCGCTTTCATTCTATAACTGTCTGAAGAGGCATTAAAGCCGAAAGCGCTTTCAGTGGAATGTAATTAATTCGAGTTTTGTGTTTCTTGACTTTTATTATTGGAGATATTTGTTGTTTCAAATACTGGATTTTAAAATATATATATATATATATATATATATATATATATATATATATATATATATATATATATTACAATTACATATATGATATAATACCATAACATATTATTTGTTTTTTTAAATGTTATAATTCTTTTTGAAAAAAAACCCAACAAACATTTTCCTAAATTAGTTAATTCTTTAGTATTTGTCCCACATAGCAATTGTAATAACTTGAAGACACCTTGTATCCTTGAGCACCGATTTTGTCCATTTTGCTAAAGTCAGTTTTCTTGTTTACTTTAGAGTCAGAGCTGAAAAAGGACATCGGTGCTGACCTCCTTCAATACAAGGCTCACAACATATCAATCAGTCTCTTACTTTTCTCTCCAGTTACGAAAAATTGGACATACAACTAATAAATGAAAAACTCATTTGAAAGTTCATTCTGACTAAAACAAAGCATACGATTCTGTTGGTTCCCCCCCCCCCCCCCCCCCCCCCCCCCAATACATACAAGTAAAATACAACTTTCATTCAAATAAATTCTTACTTCTATGATATTTTGTCTTGCACAAATTTCCATCATTTCTAAATTTTGAATGATATAATTTCATTCATAAATTCAACCAATCACGTAAAGACATCTTTATTTATATAATCTCAAAAGACCCGACCAGATTAGTGGGCAGTAGTCTCAAAGAATGATGAACGTATTGAATAAATTTATCGCCCATCTATCACAGCTACATGCATCACCTGTTAAAATTGTGAGCAAACCTTAGAGAATGCCTGGTATTTCTGCTGTAAGTACTAATATTGAGGGTAGTCCTCCATCTACTGAGGCTTCTTATTGTGTCTTAGTTATTCCTGGTTAGACGATAATAGGGAAAAGAGTACCAATTGATTCATTTCCCATAGACCTCAATGTTAACCTTTGGCCCTCTATAATTAATTATATTGATTGTAGGCAATTGACCGCCAATATTTGAAAGTATATTCCAAATGCTTTTAAAAAAACGACAAAAATTATATAGAGTACCTTTGTTTTTGTTAGTCATATTTGTACTAATTTTTTTATTATTATTTTTTTTTTTACAACGCATAACGATTTCAACGGATTTGCAGTAAATTACACCCTTCATTTCAAACACACCACTCTACCATGGTGATTTTCTTAAATATTTCTCGACTTTGTGTGATAATTTTTCATTCTGACATTTAATTCAAACTTCTATAATATTTCTTTTAATTCCAAATCATTTCATTCTTGATTTTAGCCTGTGACGAAACACCTGGACATTTATTCCTCCGCTCACTCTCGGTAAACTGCGTCCTGGTTACTCATCCGGGGATTTGGTTTTCCCTTCCGTAAACTGAGCCTTTTCTTCTATATCTCATTCTCTATGTTTACATTTTTGCTGCATTAAAAAGATTATTATTGATTGTTGTGTATTATTAGGAAGTACATTGTCTGAGTGAATAGATCAATGAATCGAATTGGGTTTACACTTCAATAAAATTATTCTAATGGGAATTTTATGTGGACCATCAACTCTGGGTATTGCTGGTATATAAAACCTATATAAAAGGCTTGTTAATATCGTTCTTTGACTAAAATTAGTTTTGTATTGCTATGATTTATTTTCAATTTTGTCAGAAATGTATTTTTTTAATTGGACAAATGGTTTGTGTTTTTAAGTTGATTTGCACAGTGTAATGCGGGGCGGATCAAGCAGGTGGGGAAAAAAAAAAGGACTCTAATTTCTCAAAAATGACGCCTCTCGTAATTTCACAGAAATAAATTGAAGTACTTTTATAAATTTATTTGAAACAATGACTAGATATCTTTCAGTGTAACAATATAAGGTGACATTACAATAACATACAGCATCTCTGTATTAAAGAAAAATTGACTAGAACGTAAAAGCCTATAAAACAAAAATATTCAAAGTAAAAGGAAGACAAAACTGGAACAAAGTCCTATTTGGACTTATATAAAATAAATAAGTGAATTCTCTCATTTCTCACCGATAACATCATAAATGTATTCTATTATAAAAAGTTAAAACACCCCCCCCCCACACACACACACACACATGTTACTATTTGGACATTATAAATTTAAATCTCTCTTTCTCATTCTCATTAAAATGTTGCATATTCTGTAAGATAAATGTGTTCAGCTTAGAGAAACAATTTTTGGGTGGAACTTTTGGAAGGTGGCCATATTTCATATTTCTTCTCAGTTCTTCCCATTATTCTACAAATATATAATTCATATGAGTATTATATATTGTCCTTTATCTGCCAGTACCATCGTAGATTTTAAAAAAACCTCACATTTGTTTTCCATGTCATGATGTGTTTAAAAGAATACCGTACATGGCAAAGATGCATAAATTTTCCAGTTATAATTCACATTTCAAATGTCATTCTCTGTTTATACTCTTTTGAATTAATTTAACTAAAAGTTGAAATTTCACAAGCTATTTCAAATACTTTTAAAAATTCTACAAGGCTTTATAAGGCTTGATAGAGATATTTTGCATAGCTAAAGAAAGACATAGTAAGATGTCTTTTGTTACGTCCAACAGCTCAAATTTAATCATAAATAATGTATCTTACAGTCTTAAATTAATGATAACACATTTTCTAAAAATAAGATTGTAAACATTCCTTCAGAAACACGAAGACGTATATCTTTCAAAATGCAAGTGATCCGAAATACACTAAATCGAAGGGGGTAAGAAAGACGCTGTTAACTCCAAAGTTTATATTGTAATTAAAAACAGTAACGTTGCATTTGGAGGTATATAAATTACCTTTCCATCAGAATATAACACGTATCGTTTTGTCAAACGTAACACTTACAACATCGATGAAAATATCAATGCTTCCGTATTTGATTCACAAAATTCTCCCATCGAGGATGACATGCTAATTAATCAACTTTTAATTATTTCGTTTAATTTGAACATTTCATTTGTTAATTGTGAGAATACATAGAACATGTCTTGCTGGACAATCCCGTGGGGATCCGGGTTGTTAGAATAGATCCTCAGTACCCCTTGCTTGTCGTAAGAAGCGACCAAATGGGGCGATCCTTCGGATGAGACCGCAAAAACCGAGGTCCCGTGTCACAGGAAGTGTGGCACGAAAAAGATTCCTTCCTGCTCAAAGGCCCTGAGCGCCGAGCATAGGCCTAAATTTTGCAGCCCTTCATCGGCAATGGTGACGTCTCCATATGAGTGAAAAATTCTCGAACGGGACGTTAAACAGTATATAATCAATCAATCAATCTTGCTGTATGTGACTGCAACAACCTTTTCTTTTTCTCGCACGTTTAACTCGAACTGTTACTAAATAAACCCAACGACTCTCGATAATCGGGTTGACCGGAAATACCTTAAATGACTGTAGCTTGTCCTGCAGATTTGAGTGTACTTGCTTCGTGCAAGATCTGTATGGCTTGACTCTTTCCGTAAAGTTATTTATTAGGTCCCTGTCAGTACTGGCATCAGGGAGGAGCGGCCTGTCTGTTTATTGAGAACACATGCTCAACAACATTTCTCAGACGAGCGTTATGAGGCTTTCAGTCTAGATGTATCAGATTTTTCCTATTGTTATGCTTGTAATGAGGTCTCTAGAGCACCCCTTTATTCTATTTAAATACATATAATTCCTATCTAGTTATTTCAGTCTGTGTGAAAGAAATGAGCTCAACAGTTTCCATTTTTCTGTCGAATATTGCTCGACAACCATCATGCCGCCCAAATCTAGAATTAATCTTCTAAAAGGTAAAAATAACTGCACCGGTTTTCCTTATTTGCAGGTACTTGTGTATACACACATAGCTAAATATGATGAGTATCGAAAAATTGTCAACATCCATTTTTTGATTAGCTTATTTAACACAAGGTCAAGGCCTATACGACTCACCTGAGCAGTTTGCAACTTTGGCACTATTGTCTTCTCACTCAGGCTCCAGGTCAGAGTAAATGTAAATCTACACGATATGATGATGCTTTTATTTCATCTGACAAATTGTTCTCATAAAAGAACACAAATTTCGAAGATTTCTCATTGATATTCGTGTGTAATATGTTAATAGCCCATGGTGGTCTTACCTTGGCCGGTGGAGTAAAAATGTGGACACGCTTGAAATCACACTACACAATTGAAGATTCTTGCATATCATATTGACAATTTGAACCATTTCACTTGTTAATAAAAACATTCTTATTGAATAATTCTTTATATTGTGGTGTAAATATCTGATATTTATTAGGGTCACATACTGGCCCTCGGTGGTTATTTCTGCTAATGAGAACAGACATGTGCATGGTCATAAACTGCATGCAAGGAATTATTTTACTGATACATAGATAATATGTCTATGATGCTTCAAAGGTTGATTAATTAATATATACTGAAGTGAAACGGAGTTTCAGTTGTGATGTTTTGTTTGGACAAAGGCTTAAATGTATGTACCTAGTGAATTTCACAATCTTAATAGTCCTTTGACAAATGAATATTGAGACAATTTTATTTCGCAGAAACGAATTTTTACTTCGTGGTGACGGATTTTATTTCGTGGGGACGAATTTTATATAAATAAAATCTCATCCACCAGTCCTAAACCAGCCACCAGTCCTAAACCAGCCACCTGTCCTAAACCAGCCACCTGTCCTAACCGAGCCACCAGTCCTAAACCAGCACCTGTCCTAAACCAGCCACCTGTCCTAAACCAGCCACCTGTCCTAAACGAGCCACCTGTCCTAAACCAGCCACCTGTCCTAAACGAGCCACCAGTCCTAAACCAGCCACCTGTCCTAAACCAGCCACCTGTCCTAAACCAGCCACCTGTCCTAAACGATCCACCAGTACTAAACCAGCCACCTGTCCTAAACCAGCCACCTGTCCTAAACCAGCCACCTGTCCTAAACCAGCCACCAGTCCTAAACGAGCCACCGCACCTCGGGGATTATGTTGAGAGAAAACGCTCAACGGGATATTTACGTACATCAAATTGCATCTTTGCGGTTGTTGAAAGGTCTGATGTTCGAAGACTTTCGGAATATCTACTGCTACCGGGTAAATAAAAATTTACAACTTCACATCACTATTGTTACAGCGCCCTGTTCTCGGGGGTCATGATATGAACAAACCAGAATCAACACTACATGAGGATGCGTGCATTTCAAGTCGATGAATTGTATCTAAGCGATTGCTGGTCGAAGATTTTAATAGAAATTCCTATGCATTATCAATACCAAAACAACTAGGAATTATTGACGGGGAATCATTTTCATTGAAATCCACCTACGATTGAGAAAATCAGAAATGGGCCTACACAAACTAGTCCCGAGCATGTTCTCCATTCCGCTATTACCGGAAGTACGTAAAGTATTTCTCCCAGGTTTCACAACTGCTTATCTAGTTTATGTCTCTACCCACAATGACAAAACGAAGTAGGAAGCTGTCATCTAAAGTCGACTGGAAATGGGATGAGAATGACACAAGGGTATTCAGTATTCTCAAGGGATTGCTCGCAACCCCACCAATATTAACTTCCTCAGATTAGAGTCTCCCTTTAGAGATTTATGTGAACTTGAGGTACAGAGGGAACTGTCTCACATCAGACTCAAGAAGGCCACAATCAGGTTATCGCATATGATAGCTGTAGACTCAGCAAGTTTTAGAAAAAAAATCATCATACTCATCGTTTGCAATTCTTTGCTCTGACCACAAGTTCTCTGTATGTGCAGATATCAATCCTTTAGCTTAAACAAAATTTGTTAAACGCCACTGGTCATAGATGTAGCTCAACATTTGCACTGTGTGACCTTGATATCTATCACAGGCCAGGGAGGACAATCGGAGACTACAGCTTTTTGTCCCAGAATGTAAAATTCCTACAAAATCAACGAAAGGCACTTATCAAGTGGCAGGTTTCAAGGATTCTCATGATCAGAGTACATGACATTTACTGTTTCATATGCAGTGAGGTTTCAAACTTTGAACAAGCAAAGTGACATTAGGTACAGTGTAATGATGGATTCACGTCCGCTGAAAGATAGGTTGCACTGATAGGTAACCAGAGTATGTACTGACAGGTAACCAGAGTGTGTACTGACAGGTAACTAGAATATGTACTGACATAACCAGACTGTGTACTGATAGGTAACCAGGATGTGTACTGACAGTTAACCAGAGTGTAATAAGTAATAGAGTACTAACAGGTAACCAGAGTATGTACTGACATAACCAGACTGTGTACTGACAGGTAACCAGACTGTGTACTGACAGGTAACCAGAGTGTGTATTGACTGGTAACCAGAGTGTATAATGAAAAGTAGATATAGTGTGTAATGACAGATAACCAGAGTGTGTACTGACAGGTAACCAGAATATGTACTGACAGGTAACCAGAGTGTGTAGACAGGTAGCCAGACTGTGTACTGACAGGTAACCGTCGCATCAAAATCATTTGAAATTCAATGAAGAGGACATCATTTGCAGATAATAAACCCTCCATAGACAGATTACCAACATCGCAGATCTTGTTGACAGAAAATCGTAATGAATAAGAGGGCTGCAAGATGAAATTAGTACTTATAAACCTGAAGGAAACAGATTGATCTCTTTAGTCAGGTATAGATTTTATTGGCCAGAGTGAACCAAAGCCATAGAAGACTGTAGCATATTACCAGAGACTGATAAAGATGGCGCATTGAAAAAGCTTATAAAATAACAGTACGGAAACTAGCAAAGGATTACGATCACCAGAAGGACATATACTATGACAGAAAGGCTATGGCAAATCCACGAGGAACAGGTGAGAGGATCATGGGAGACGATATACGATCAGCGACTGTTGGAAATCCAATGTTTATATAGTTCCCGGAAATCCTCAGATAAATTCACCGTTCTTCGTCGAAGGGATAGAGTGAGAAAACTTTACAAAGAAATCTTTTGTTACCTGTTAGAAGCAAAATGACATGTCAGCATAAAATTTCTTAGAAGCCAACACAATACTCCGTGCAAAAACTTCAGTACGGATACCAAAAGATGATGAGAAAGATCCATGCATTCATTTTGTTGATCTCTTTAAAACTATCAAATACTTTCGAACTCGGCAGCCGGGTATGATGATCTCAGGCTGCAATAAAACGGAATAAGTTTCAGCTCTTATGACGTATTGCGGCATTTAAACTCGAAGATTAGCGTGGTAATACCATACCAGCCAAAATATCATACAAAAGTTTTAGAAAAAACCACTCGGAGAAGGCGCAGTTTGTCGTTGCATGTGCTGGATGGAAAATCCCGTCTTTTGACCTGAGATCTCTCTCTCTCTCTCTCTCTCTCTCTCTCTCTCTCTCTCTCTCTCTCTCTCTCTCTCTCTCTCTCTGTGAGAATCGCGGGTCTTTCGGATATGACCTTAAAAACGGAGGTCCCGTGTCACGGTAGGTTGGCACGTTAAAGAACCCTCACTGCAACGACCCAGAACGCTAAGCATAGGTCTAAATTTGTGGTACTTCACCTACAGCTGGTGTCGTCTCAATATGATTGAAAAATTCTCGACGGGACGTAAAACAAAACAAACAATCTCTCTCTCTCTCTCTCTCTCTCTCTCTCTCTCTCTCTCTCTCTCTCTCTCTCTCTCTCTCTCTCTCTCTCTCTCTCTCTCTCTCTCCCGCATTTCATTTCCGTCAATTTCTATTTTCCTTACCGTCATTTATTTTGTTGGTTTTGTTTATACATCCAGCATTTAATTTGCATTTTTCCGGCAATTTAGTATTATCTCTTTAGGTAAAATCTGTTGTTCTTTGCCCACCATGGGGATTTTCAGCAGGATCTAAATATTGCATTATTTCAAAACACATTTCCAAAATAAAACATTACACTGTATACAAACAACACTAGGTAAAAGTTCAAAGGTCAGCTATACTTGCATTGGTTATAGGCCTGTACTGGTTATATATATCATAGTCAAGTAGAGTTATTTCCCTTGCAAAGCATTTTATGTCAGTATATACTATCAAACTGATTACAAAGGTTTATTTTTTTTTTTAATAATTTTAATATGGAAAAGTACCGTTTAATAAATGCCGGATATGAAAAGTATAAAATATCGAGAAATAAAAGTAGCAAATTTTCAAAATCCCCAGATCTGACCAGTGTGTTGCAGTACTGACCACGATGGGCCACTTACCTTAAAAGTATTCCAGATCTTTCAGCAGGGGATGTATGTGTCTAATCGTTTGAATTCTATGGAGCGCCAATTTAACATAAACTCAAATAACTGAATATGTCTTTAATTATTTGAAAATATCCCCATTCCATTTGATGTGCGCGTTAATTCGAAAAGATCTCTTTAAATGATTAATGATGAATTATTGCGCGCGTTAATTGAATCGATGATATCATTAATTATTTTGCTGAATTGATGCGTGCTATAATTGAATTGCTGCTCTCGTTATATGAATTGATGATATCAACAATTGAATGGATGCTCGCTACAATTCAATTGAAAAGAGCAATAATTCAATTAATACGCACATCAATTAATGCGCCCAGTAATTGAATTATCAATATTGCTCTCTTCAATTGAATTAATGATATCCTTAATTCAATTGATGCACGTGATAGTTGAATTATTTCTGTCTTCGATTGAATTAATGATATAATTAATCCATTTGATGCGCACAGTAATTCTTTTAGAGAGAGCACCTATATAATTAGAGATATCTTCAATTCAACATATCCACAATTGAATTAATGATCTCTTGAATTGAATTGTTGCTCTCTGTAAAAGAATTGATGCACATTAACTCCTTATACAAAAGCATTGTAAATTAAAGATATCTTCAAATGAATTAAAGAGGCATTTATTCCGAGCTCTAAATTAATTTATTAATTTTTGCGAGCAATATTCCCACTACATTGATATTCCCTTAAAATGAATTGATGAGAGCAATAACTGAATTAAAGTGCGCATTAAATCAATTATTGGTCTCATTAATTAAATTAATGTTGATATCAATTCAATTGATGGGAGCATTAATTGAACTGATGCGCGAATTAAATCAGTTATTGCTTTCATCAATTCAACTGATGCTCGCATTAATTCAGTTGATGAGAGCAATAATTGATTTGATGCGCGCATAACTCAAATTGGTGAGAGCAATAATTGAATTGATGGCATCTTCAAATAATTAAATACATCTTGAATTATTTAAATTTATGTTAATTTGGCACTCCATACAATTCGCCAAGTAATTCTGGGGTCGAAATACGATAGACAATGAACAGACTTTCATAAAAAATAAAACGTTTACGTCAATGAAAAGGCGGAGACATCCATTGTTGACCCGCTTTGAGTCCAATATCTTGATCAGGTGAATAGAGTAATCCGTAGTCAAAATCAGTATGTAGAGAACAGATGATATGAAACACATCAGACAGCACTAAACATAATTCTATGTTTTATTTACAAATTAGATCAACATAACGACCACAGAATTCGCCAAATTTCAGTTTTAGTTGGCCTTGACAACTCATCTCGTATTTACAAGGCTAGATGGTTTCAGAGCATTTTACACAATGTAATTTTAAAGAAATTTATTGGAGCACAATAATGAAAATAGATAAAATATTGTTTAAACTAATAGCTATATTACTTTATTTGTCTATCCAAACTTTATGCTTTTGTACAATGAAAAGAAACCTATCGCACTATGCTTCATGAACACATGCATGATGCAAAATGCTAAGTTGTGTTATATATATATATATATATATATATATATATATATATATATATATATATATAATATTTTTGTGTGTTAATACATTTTTGTGTAGAATTATGACAGATGTCAATGATATGAGGATAGTGTAGTTGTTTAGTATCGAATGAAGACACTTCATGGAAGGCACTGACGTAAATCTGTCTACTACGCGGTTGACACAATTTCTATCTGATGCTTAAGATACTGTCTAAGTAAAGAGAGACATAGATTTCAGGTTTCACAAAAGACACCTATCAGGGTAGGGTTCCATTGATGACGGACCTCAGGTCTCGTGAAAATTTCTGTTAGGTAGAGGGTTCCATAGATTAGGTAACTTGAGGTACTGCTGGGGTTTGCAATGGGAATCAGCGCCACCTAGAGGCGGAATCCATTGGCCATTGATACAGGTGGCGCCACTGGCCCCTGAAATCTCGTAACCTGGGTCACATTTGAATTCCAGTCTCTGGCCATGCTTTATTGTTGTAATATATTGCGGAAAGTTAAACCTGAGATTGTTTGGTTCCTTTTTAAATATTTTACCATTTGTTATGGTCCCGGGATTTGGACAAAAATCTACAAAAAATGTACAAGTTACAAATATAAAATCATACAAGTTACAAATATAAAATCATACCTAAAATCAACAATTAAGACTATACTAGTACTTTAAATGAAAACAGTTTAAATGATATTTATAGATTGGATGTATTGCACTCCTTTTTTGGTACTTTATCATATTATATACTTAAGACTAACGTTCTTCGCAGACTGGATTTCCGCCAATCCACTGTCCTTTGTCACAAATGAGATAAGGCAAGTTTTGTCCCATTCCCATCAATCTGAAACCGTTATAGCAAATGTAGCGCGCCCTGCGTCCGTGCTCCTGGCCAATGAAAAGCCGTATTCCATTCTGGACATGGGGCGGCGGAGAAGGACAAGGTGCTGTTGATGCAAACAAATCAGAAAAAAAAATTAATTATCTGAGATATCGTTTTAAAATATTTTGACAAATTGCAAACTATATATAAAAAAAAAATGTAGAATTATAATATACTATTACAATGAACATTTTATATATCAAAATTATATATTTAGAAAATTTATATTGTAGCTATGCTACCTGGGACACATTTCGGAGGGCTGGGGTTGAAGGTCCCATTATAACACGTCACCATGCGTGATCTGATGGGGACCAGTCCATTTTTACAGTTGTACTCAAAAGTCTTTCCATGGTTAACCCAGGCTCCTACAGGGTATCCCACAACTTCCGCGTTATCGATATTTGGAATGGTACATTGCCCTGAAAAAATAACATTCGTAGTCCAGTTAACATGGCAAGGTAAGAAACAAATGAAACACGAATACAATAGTAGACGGAACTTCCTTTCTGGACTAAAACCTCACTTCAATAAAAGAATGAAAGAAAGAGAAAACAACTTTATTTATCCTATCATATAGGCTCGTAGAAAACATAAGGACAAACACGTATACAATAGAACTAAACAATTCCTTTTTTTTTGTTCTTTCTTGTCATCAATCTCATAATTCCTATATACCAGAGGTGGGACCAGATACCTAGGAATAAGCATTCCCTCTCGACCGGTCACATCCGCCATGAACCTCGTACATTGATCAGGTAAATGGAGTAATCCGTAGTCAAAATCAGTGTGTAAAGAACGGCCTAACAATTGGTATGAAACACATCAGACAGCATTTGACCCAATGACAGGTTGTACTGCCAAACTAGGCTGTTACATTTGTATAACGCCCATAGAATTTGCGAAATGTTGATTTTAAACGAGATTGTAACATCAGCTTCTTTATCAGTTCCCTGCCTCGATTTAAGAACTGATCTTACGCAGAACACGCTCTTGCGTATCGAATCAGTCGAGAGACATCAACATCATATATAGGTGATAATGGAATATTGCTATAGAAATATGGAAGGTCGATGATGGAGAAGTTGAAGCCATCCCGTCTGTCATAAAGTTGAGTTTGTTAGTTTGCGGTTAACATTTATGGTCTATAAAATATCTAAGTACGATGCAGATGCGGAAGACTCTGTAGTGTCTTTTATTTCGAGTTCACTATAATAACAAAATACAGACGATGAATCCACAAGTAACTTATTCCTATTGAAACATAATTTTGATTTACATAGAGAATTGATCTTTCACATTTAGGAATGTAAAGTGTGTATTGTGAATAGTTGTCAAGCTGAAATATGTCAAATATGGAAGGCTATCGGGCATAGTTTTCTAGCTATCAGCACAACAGAATCTGGTCAGCCAACCCGTCAACTGACCTTTTTCGTTTTCAGATATAAAAGAAGTTGTGATTTATAGTTGTTTCCTTAAATTCGATCCTCATACCCACACACGTATTTATCAGGCGGTAAACATTTCTCTTCATACTGATGATAAGTACACCTCACAGAACTGTTTAACAAAATCTAATGATGTACAATAGTGAACGTCACGCAAAGGAGCATTTTATTTGAAGAGTGAGTCTTGAAAAAAATGTTCAACAGGATGAGGACGAACAGAGGGTGTGATCTTTATTTTAAATGTTAATCCGTTAAAATATTTCATAGTTTCTGTGTTAAAAGAGATTATGATATTTATCTTTGGAATTTCAGACTTGAATAATGAATGGAAAGTGACAAGAAAGATATAAAGACGTAGCATTATAAAATAAAGCCCAACAAAACAACAACAACAACAAAAAGAAAAGAAAACAAAACAAAATAACAACAACAACAAAAGCAACAACAAAACAACAACAACAAAATAAAATAAGAAAAAAATAAAACTAATAATAATAACCCCCCCCCCCCAAACCAAAACATCCTCACCCCAACAAGTGGGCGGCGGATTTGACCAACGTCCATTGCTCAAACATTTTGTCTCAAAGTATGGACCATCAAATGTAGTTCGCACAATGCAACTAAAACAGAAGAATTTGTGAACGTGAGGCATATACATTTGTTTTACTGAGAACAGAATTACGTAACACTGATACAATCTTTGTCTTGGCTGTACGTAGAAAGGATCGATGATACATTTCATTTTAAGGGATTGACGTGTTGTTGTAGTAATTCTACATTTTAATGGAAAGCTGATTCATTAGTTTCATTTACCTGAAGAACAGCGTGGATCCCAAGGTGGTTTTTTCTCCGAGAACATAACCATTCCAAAAGTTCTTCGGCCAACCACAGTCGATTTCTGCTTTACATAAAAAGAAATAAATTCTTAATTCCTTCTATCGAAATGAAACTACACTCTAAATTAGGAAAAGGTTCCCAAAATAAATAAAATAAAAAAAAATCAGAATAACCCGATTGCCTCCTACCTTAGTTTTTTGAGTATTCTTTTGTTTCAATAACAAACCTGATAATTAGACCTAATTTCCGTACCTGAACATTTGACCTCATTTTCGTACCTGTTCACGGGACCTCATTTCCGTACCTGTGCATTCAGCTTCGTTTTTCATTTTACCGTACCTGTGCATTTGACCTCAGTTCCGCTCCATTCGCCGTTTTCCATACAACGTCTTTCAATGGAGCCTTCGAGTTGTAAGCCAGGGTCACACTCAAACCGGAGGACGGTGCCAAATGCGTTCCCGGATCCCCGAATCCTCCCACCCACAGGCGACTTTAGGGACGGACAGTCAATTGCTGGAGTAAAGCAAAAGGACAACAATTTCTGAGATTGCTTGACAAAAATTAAAGACTGCTGTGTAGTTTTTGTGTATTTCATAATCTAGTTCGTGCACACAGTAAATTGGTTTGGTACAATTTGTGGGTAGGAGGCAATTTGGTTTCACACGAAAGCCGAAAACATCAGAAGAATGCTTTGTTAAGAAGTCTTTTTCCCCAGATACAGTATAAGTAAGTTTTCGGGTAGCAATCAGCGTTTGCAAGTTCCGTTACATTTAAGAAACGTATGATATTGTTTAATTGATATGATAGACACTGTACACGCCACGTGACATACCCGCACAGCTTGGTGACTCAGATGACCACTGTCCATTGGCCTGACATGTCGTGGTTTCATTCCCCATCAGTTTATAACCCTCATTGCAAACAAACTTAACGGAGTGAGGAAAAGTGAAGTCGATCCCCTCTATACGTCCATTCTCTACTGTGTACGGGAACCCGCAATTAACCGCTGGAAATGTTAATCAACAGTCTAATAACATCTTATAACCCACTTCTTTAAAGAAATCAATTTCATGTGGCTGAATATGATTAATAAGAAGATATACATGCACCCACTTAAAGCAAAGTTTTGTTTTACAGTTGCACTCTATGATTTGTGCTGAACTTATCATTTCAGACTCTTCAGAGCTTTTACTGCCATGAAAACAAAACCCCAGTATAATATGTAATGACTTATTCACGTGTACAGGACATTCTGGGCCCCTCCCACCTCTCATCTCGCTCACACACTGCCCGACTATTGGCGTAGCGGTCTGCCAACATGAACCCGTCCTGACATCGATACTGGATCTGAGTTCCCACGGAGAACCTTTCTACGTCACTGGAGTCATGGAAAGCTCGGTCAACATAGGGTGGCGGTCCGCACGTGGCTTGAAATGAAATATATGTTTAAGTGTGCAGGTATTTGACAAGCAACAATCATCATATCTGGTAGAATTTTCATAAAGACAAAGACAAACCTAAGTTCGCTGATAATTAATCACATAAAGAATGTATGAGGTCACACAGTATACAGTTTATTATGACGATTGATTAGAGATTGATAATTATGACTCACCACTCCCACCTTTTTCACATCGAGGCACGTCTCCGTTCCATGTGCTGTCTGATTGACATGTGCGTTCTGACCTTCCCGTGAGATGGAAACCTTCATCACAGTAATACTGAACTACTGAATTGACGCCAGTAGAGGCAGGGATATCCACGCCCCCGTTTAACGGCTTTGGGGGCTTGGGACAACCAGCGGCTAATGAAGGTGGTAAAAGGTTAGTAACAATAACACCCGGCTAAAGCAATACATATCACCAGATCTATAAATATCTATTACGTAAATATTTCTTTGATTTCCTTTTCTTTAGCTAACTATGAAGCAAAAGAGCTGAAAAAATATTAAAGTTTTATAATGTCCTAAATCTCTACCTTGACAGGTCATTTTTGGCCCCACCCATTCCCCACCCACGATACACCACGCCCTCTCTACGTTGTCGGGATTTTTCATGTAGTCTTTGATGCAAGTGTACTGCAGCATTGTCCCTGAAGGGTACATTTCGCCCTTTTGCAGCAGTATACCATTATGTGTAGCAAAATCTATTTCTGGTGGGGAACCACAACCTTCCACCATATCTAATAAATATAGAATTACACTTTACAAAAAATGTTTTATACGCTAAGTTGAAATCTCTCTCTCTCTCTCTCTCTCTCTCTCTCTCTCTCTCTCTCTCTCTAATAAATTGTATTACTTGTTAATTATTATCTTTTTACTTTTTTTTCTTTCAAAATTAATACTCAGTCGCCGGATAGCTGAAAAATTGCTCAGGCAACTATAAATAAAACAAACAAACAAACAAAAAACAAACAAAATTAATACTCACCACTTCCTTTTGACAGAACACATTCGGGAGTCACCCCTCCCCAGTGACCGTCGCCCTGACACACTCTGACCTTCTGACCCCGAATCTCGTAGCCCCAGTCACATTCATATGTCGCGACCCCACCAAACATGTTCTGTGGTTTGATAACTACACGGCCATTAGGTATCGTCTTCTCCAATTTTTCACATCTGTGATCTACAAAAAGACATGTACATCTGTGATCTACAACAACCAATGTACATCTGTGATCTACAACAACCAATGTACATCTGTGATCTACAACAACCAATGTACACCTGTGATCTACAACAACCAATGTACATCTGTGATCTAGAACAACCAATGTACACCTGTGATCTACAACAACCAATGTACACCTGTGATCTACAACAACCAATGTACATCTGTGATCTACAACAACCAATGTACATCTGTGATCTACAACAACCAATGTACATCTGTGATCTACAACAACCAATGTACATCTGTGATCTACAACAACCAATGTACACCTGTGATCTACAACAACCAATGTACATCTGTGATCTAGAACAACCAATGTACACCTGTGATCTACAACAACCAATGTACACCTGTGATCTACAACAACCAATGTACATCTGTGATCTACAACAACCAATGTACATCTGTGATCTACAACAACCAATGTACACCTGTGATCTACAACAACCAATGTACACCTGTGATCTAGAACAACCAATGTAGACCTGTGATCTACAACAAGGAATGTAGAACCTACTTTCTATTTTAAAAAATCTACATCTACACATCGTTTTCCAGCCTATATTTTGGTTTGAACAGCAAAGAAAATGAAATGTTGCTTATAGGGGGATGGTGAGTTTGCTCTAACAACAGTTGGACAAAGATTGAAATGAGTATGGAAAGTGGAACATTAGAACAAACATAGAGAACGAACTGATGTCTCATGTATAATTTGGAACATAAATAAAAACACAGCTTATGATTTGAAAAAGTTTGTAAGACACTTGACGTTATATATATCGATCACGTGATCGACAAGCAGCCAATCAGACTTATGTGACGACTAATTGACAACTACGGTACAATGTTCATCTCTGTTGTACCATATATCATCGTCTGATATTGTAACGTTGGGCTAATGCTAAGCTGAAATATATTTTAGTAACATAATTCCATCTCGAAAACTTGATGGCCAGTCTCCGTTTCATTCCATTTCCTCCCCTAAACTAACGTAATGTTTTATATACTCATTAAAGAAAACAATCCAGTTTGATTGAGAAAGCAATTACTTTTACCGACAGAAAGGTGTAAATAAGCTTATTAAAATGCGTATAAAAGTTTGTATTTTAAGTAATCATTAAATAAATTCTTAAAACGATTTTATAAGACGATACAGCAAGTTCTTGGGGGTGTGTGTGTCTTTTGCAAATTGTAATATTTTTTTAACCTAATGAAAGCACTGCAGTTGTTAACAATGCGCGTATGAATTTCGATATATATAGTACGTCTATTTTAACGGCTGGAATGAAAGTAGATTGTAAATATAAGAAATAAATTTCATTTTTGGAAATACAATATGTTAGGGTATGAACAGGGGCGCTTTTGTGAAGCGTTCTGATGCTGCTGATTTCTAAGGATACATTGCGTTACTTACTTTGGTTGATACAACTGTAGCCACACTTCCCATCACACTCACACGATTTTCTGGGACTCTTGCAGGGGATGTCATTAGGATGGCAAGCCTTCTGACACGTCCTTCCTGTTTGAGGTTGTCGCTCCGGGCATGTATAGGCTGAAAGGAACACATCGATAACTGTAGAGGAAGACACGTTTTAAATGAAACATGCTTTTACTTCTACTTCTTTGTAAAGCAAATTTGCACGGGTCTTTCAAATGACCTCAAAATGGTAGGCTTCACATATCGATCGATTTAGAAACCTTTAGAACGCCATACATGTATCAAATTTGGGGGAAAACTATAAACAAACAAGCATATTAAAAAAAATATCCTGGACTATACAATGAAACTTCTAAACTAGAAAGACGAAAAGACATATGCAGACAAAAATGAACAGCTTATAAAACTAGAAGGGCAGGGAAAAAACACGCAAACTAAAATGGAACAGCTTGTAGAACTTGAAAGGCGGGGAAAGGCACGCAAATTAAAATGAACAGCTTGTAGAACTTGAAAGGCGGGGAAAGACACTCAAACTAAAATGAACAACTTGTAGAACTTGAAAGGCGGGGAAAGGCACTCAAACTAAAATGAACAACTTGTAGAACTTGAAAGGCGGGGAAAGACACGCAAACTAAATGAACAGCTTGTAGAACTTGAAAGGCGGGGAAAGACACGCAAACTAAATGAACAGCTTGTAGAACTTGAAAGGCGGGGAAAGACACGCAAACTAAATGAACAGCTTGTAGAACTTGAAAGGCGGGGAAAGACACGCAAACTAAATGAACAGCTTGTAGAACTTGAAAGGCGGGGAAAGACACGCAAACTAAAATGAACACCGTGCAAAACTAGAAGAGCAGGAAAGACACATACAGACTAATAGGAACAGTTTGTAAAACTAGAAAAGCGGGGGAAGACACGTGCAGACCAAAGATAATGAATTTCAAGAGAACGAAATAGAAAGAAATAGACAAATGTAGATTGATTATAAAACTGAAAACAAACGGGACTTGTTTGCGAAATATTAGAATGGAATATTTTTGTGAAAATGTAAAATAAGAACATCTTTAATGAACCAGACAGATCTTTAAAAGGTGACATATAAAGATGGAGAATTGAATTAACAGACATGGCTGATCATTTCTTTAAACATATTTTCTGTAAGACATGAAGATGAATCGTTTTTGTAAAATGTCAGGATGCAACATCTTTTTTAAAAATGAAATTTAAGAAAGACACATTTATTATGAAATGGAATGCTGGAGTCTATGTTTGATGAAGTAGCGATATACGGCTGGATTTTTCTCTGATGAGAAATGAGGGGATATTTTCTAATGAGGTGTAAAATGAAGTCGTTGTATATGAGGTAAAGGTAAGGTTCATTAAGGGCGCACATTTTCTCACAGAATTACCAGTGCAAGGCATTGTTTTCCAAATCTTGTCCCCTCGATGGAATTTCCCAACCCCACACTCATTTTGATGAAAGATTCTATTAGTCGTTTGATATATAAAGTATTTCTTTCAGGCATAAGGATAATATATTTGATGAATTAGGAAAAACATTTCTGTGAAATATAAAGAAGATGGTAATTTTCTATAAGACTAATGTAGTATATAGGGATTATTTTTGAGATATTTGGATGAAGTAATAGATATTTTTAAGTCTGAAACACTTTCTGTGAGATATCAGAATGATATCTTAAACGAGAGACAAAGACGAACAGTTAAATGATTAAAAGAATAGATAGTGACTATTCATATGATGTATTGAAATATATGCAAGCCTCATACCTGGTGAAAATATTCAATCCTCGTTCGTTTTTGTTTGTTATGTGCTCGTGTAGTGACGTCACCTTCTCTAGGTGAAGTGTCACATATTTTGACCTATGTCTAGTAGTTTCGGTCGTTGCAGTGAGGTTTTTTTTTATCGTGCCACCACCCTCTGTGACATAAGACCTCCGTTTTCTAGAGTCATATGAGGAAGACTCGTGACTTTCACTTCCAATGCCGGGCACTTGGCGAAGGAGCAGTCACCACCGATATTAAACTTCCTTGAAAATACGTCAGACAGCATTCGACCTAATGACAGGTTGTATTGGTAAATTACATCCTTATGCCGGTCATATAGAATTTGCTAAATGTTGACTTTAAACGAGCGTTGAAATCCTGTAATATCTATTTATTTGTCAGTAGCCTGCTTCGATTAAACTGATCAGTTGCAGCACACGCTCTTTTGTATCGAATCGATTGGGAGACATAAACACCACATGCAGGTGATAATGGAACATTGCTTCATAGATATGGAAGTTAAGTTGTTGGTTTGCGGTTAACATCTATATTCAGTAAAATATCCAAATATGAAGCGGATGTGGAAGACTGTGGTATCTTTTATTTTGAGTTTACTTGGATATATCGAAGCAACATATGAATTAAAACGAGTAATGTAACTAGATAAAACGTCGTCGATATATTTAAATGTCGAGTTGCAGGCTACAGCAAGAGTAATTTCTTCTCGTGTAGAAGCTTTTAAATAAATTCTGCCTCGTAAGAATATAAAAAGTCAGCTAATAAAGGAACACAATTCGTGCCTATGGAAATTCCAATAGACTGTTGAAAGACCTAATGACCAAAGATTACATAGGTACTCCCAATAAGGTTCTCCAGTATATTTCTATTTTATCAACTTCAGAGCACTTATGTGGAGAATCAGAGTAGTGTTTAACAAAGTAATTTTTGATGACTGATCTTTCTATGTTCCATTTTTATTTAAGAAACAGCTGTCTATGATGTCAAAAAGCAAGTGTTGTAAAATATAAAACTTAAAATGGTACCAATATTGATGCGCATTTCGACAAATAATGTCTCTTCAGTGATGCTCGTCAAAAATGTTGGAAATCCGAAATAAGAGCAAACTTGGAAGAGCTGAAAGCACCAAACAAAAAAAAAAAAACAAACAAAAAAACAAACAAAACAAAAAAAACCCCAAAAAACAAAAAAAAAAAAAAAAAAAAAAAAAAAAAACAAACAAAAAAAAAAACACAAAACAAAACAAACCAAAAATAAAACAAAAAAACAAAAAACAAAAACAAAAAACAAAAACAAAAACCAAATACTAGTGCCAAATCCGGCTAAAGATCAGAGCTATGCATGAGGGATATAATTCTCAATTTTGAAATGAATATCATAATTTTATCACAACATATTTTTATCCGTATTATCATGCTAGTACCGAAGTACTTAGCTACTGGGCTGGTGAAACCCTCGGGGACTAACAGTCCACCAGCAAAGGCATCGACCCAGTGGTAATAATATATAAACGGTACCAATTTTGATGCACCAAATGCGTATTTCGACAAATAATGTCTCTCTTCAGTGATGTCAAGTCAAAACTGTTAAAAATCCGAAATAAGAACAAAAGAAAAATGTTTGCGATTTCAAATTGACTCGAAGTTCTTTGGGAGTTTTTAGAATCCACATTCTAAAGATTCTACATGAGAAGAAAAAATCTCTTGCTGTGGCCTTCAATTCAACATTTAGATATCGAGGACGTTTTATCTATTAGCAATGATCATTTTCATTCATATGTCTATGTACATAGACACCACAGAGTCTTCCACATCTGCTGCGTTCTTAGATATTTTATTGAAAATAGATGCTGACGGCAAACTAACATTCAACTTTATGACAAACGGGATGACTTCAATTTCTTCATCGTCAACTTCCTTTATCAATGTAGCAATATTCCATTATCACCTGCATATGGTATTTATATTTCTCAATTGATTCGATGCGCACGAGCTTGTTCTGAATATGATCAGCAATTAAATCTCGAGGCATGCTACTTACATACAAGTTGATATTATTATTTGCTTGTACAGTCTCATCTAAAATCAGCCTTTCGTAAATTCTATAGTCGTTATAAGAATCTTGTTTGCCAGTACAACCTTCCATTAGGTCAAATACTGTCTGACTGTTTCATATCAATTGTTAGGTCCGCTCTTGACACACTGATTCTGACTGCGGATTACTTCGTTTACCTGATCAAGATATAGGGCTCACGGTGTGTGTGACCAGTCTACAGGGAATGCTTACTTCTCCTAGACACCTGATCCCACCTCTGGAATAGCCAGAGATCCATGTTTGCCCATCTCTCTGATTTGTATTTTCTATAGGAATTGCGAAATTGAGCTGTTCGTTACTTTAGCCTTTTCATGGAGCCACAATAGGGAATCAAAAGTTTACATATGATTATACATGGAAAATCTATAAAATCTTCTCAAGAATCACTAGGCCAGAAAATTTGAAATTTACACGAAAGCTTCCTGATAAAGTGTAGATTCAAGTTTGTAAATATCAAACGGGGGTAGTGGGCCACAATAGGAAAAAGTTTTACATGCGAATATATAGGGAAAATTTTTAAAAATATTTAAGCTAGGGCTTTCATATTTTGTATATACATTCTTTACGGGAAGCTCTTTTATGTGATACAACAGTGTGTGATCTTGTGGCCTTGACCTGGTAATTTGACCTACTTTTAATAAATATGTGACCTATTCAATATTTCCTGTACTATTTAAAGTAGATCTTTCACATCTTTTATATAGATTTCATATGGCGTTATTTTTCATTTCAAATCAATGTCTTTGACCTTGTGACCTTGAACTTAGAATTTTACATACTTTTATGAAAACATAACCTATCAGATAAATCTAGAACTATTTAGGCAGGGCTTTCATATCTTGTATATAATTTCTTTATGGCAAGATCTCATTATTTGGTAAAGTTTGACCTTGTGACCTTGGTGTTAGAACTACTTTTTAAATGTCTGACCTATCCAATAGCTACTCAATTATTTAAGGTATATCTTTCATCTTTTCATATAGCTTTCTTAAGGTAAAACCTCTCATTCCATATTATGACATTTGACCTTGGAATTTGACCTACTTTTAAGAAAATGTAATCTTTTAAATTTCTTCTGAACTATGCAAGGTAGGGCTTTCATATTTTATGTAAAGATTTTTTTTTACGACAAGACCTTGTGATACAAAGTGGTTGATCTTTACCTGCTTTAAAAAAAAAACTGACCTAATTAATGTCTCCAGATCTATTGAAGGTAGATCTTTTATATTTTTGTATATCTTTATGACAAGACCTTTTAATACTTTGGTGTTTGGCCTTGTGAAATTGACCTGGAAGTTTAACCTATTTTTGATAAAAAAAAATTGACGTATTCAGTATCTCCTGAACTATTTAAGATAGATCTACTGTATGTTTTATATAGTATGCAAGGTGTTTCATATCATACCATCTATGACCTTATTACCTTTGTCTTATCCAGAACAGAAAAATCGTGTTAGTCATATTAATATTGAAGTATCTGTGTTATGTGAATTCATTTACAATTATGTTGTGATCCTTTGGTGCTATGTTGTGACAACAAAATATGGGGTGAATATTGTTCATGTGAATGAAGATTGATAAAAAAAAATATTTAAAAAAATCACAACAGCCCAACAACAGCAGAGTGAAGGTGACTCGGGTGAGCGATGTGGTTCATGGACCTCTTGTTTATATATACGATCACATGATACATTTCAACATGAAAAAATGAAAGAGGTATAGTCTGGGTCTTCGGACAAAAGTTTGTTTTGTTTGAGTCTTTAACGGATCTGTTACTCTCAGCTTTCAGCTTCGGACACAGATCCGTTCTAGGGTAACACAAAACGGATGCTATCCTAGGACCCAGTCGATTGATTGATTGATCATATATTGTTTAACGTCCCGCTCGAGAATCTTTTACTCATATGGAGACGTCACCACTGCCGGTGAAGGGCTGCAAATTTTAGGCCTATGCTCCGCGCTTATGGCCTTTGAGCAGGGAGGGATCTTTTACGTGCTGTGATACGGAACCTCGGTTGTTACGGTCTCAATCGAAGGACCGCCCCATTTAGTCGCCTCTTGCGATATTGAGGATCTATTCTAAGAGCCCGGACAAGCAAGGGATACTGAGCCCAGTCGATAACTGGAAACGTTTTCCATGTCTTCCACTATCGCTGGAACTTTATTTCATATTAAAATATTGTGTTGTAGTACATTGCTCTTAATTTGATTTTAATAGGTCCATCTGCAAACTGTACAAAATAACGAGTTATGTTTTCATTTAATCATTAAACCAAACCTGTTCTTTGAAAGCTTTCTATGGAAAACCACCTTTTATTTTCTGTTGGTGTCTGCGTATTTTCAATCCCGTTCGAAGCAATACCAAAACAGATCTTTGTAACGTCCTACTGACTAGAATAACAGTCTGGAAAAATGGAAAGGGTAAAACCAACATGGCTTTGGAGCCGTTGTACGGGATACTGTCTTCGTGTTGACATGATTAATAAAATGTCCCTAGCTTTTCCTGTAATGAAATTGTTCCAACAATCGTGTTCTACGATTTTCTAATCAATGTAACTGGGTTCCGTAACCGAAAGAATTATATTAGTCTCAAACCCCAATAGATTCCTTTAACAAACAATTATATTAGTCACAATAGATTCCTTCAACAAATAGAATTGACATCACGCTCCTTCGCTACATTTCGAAATTCCTATCGCTCGCGGGTGATAGAAATTCTCAGTCTGACTGACGAGCAGGAAATTCGTATTCAAGGCCTGCACTCAGAGCATTGACGAGCCCTGGACACGGGTATAATTACAATCACAACAATTCAAGAAATTGTCATAAAGAGAAAAACTGTAGTTCCCAGCTCGCTCCGATCAAATCCAGAGCCATGCAACTGAATCAGTGATGAAGCCGAGAAATGAATATTGGTTTTTTTCTTCTTCTTAGCAGGTTCATGAGAATTTCGACCAGTTATAAACACAACTATTCTATGGCAAACATCAACAGTTTCCAGCAATATATACTAATGATACCCAAAACAATAACAACAATATTAATGATGAATAACATCAACACTATCAAAAATAACAATGAGTGTGGTGATGTTGATAAGGAGTAATAATGATTTGGATGATAGTGATGACGATGAGGAGGAACGACATTAACAAGCTACTTTTATCTGATTCCTTTTTTTTTTGTAATGGACTGTTTAAGTAGAGATGTCTTTCAGCCACGCAGTTGATGATTAAATCAGAATAATAAAGAACCATTTCTTTTTGCAAACAAGTCTGTTTATTAGATTACTTTACAACGGTTAAGAAAATCTAAAGCATTATAAAGAACTTAGATTTACGCAACAAGTGAAAACAGATTCAAATGTGATGACGTCATTATAAATTTTGATGCACAAATAAAACAAAAATAAATTTTAAATTTATCTCGCATGCAATCCGTTTTCTGTTTTGTTTTTTCTTTCTTTTTTTTGTTGTTGAAAATCGTGGAAGTTTGTAAACAGAGTGAGCCTTCCATGTCTTCACGTTATCTAATGAGGACAAATGTTAGAAACGATACAGAAAGCAAGCGAACGGAGGAATTCCCAGTAAAGTTTACAAATAATTATAGCGTAATTAGGACCATTATGCTGTTATTCTTCTCATGCAGCAAAAACAATTATCATCATCACGTATTTCAACACCAGTATAAACAGATATGTATATAATCAAACATAGGAAAGATATCTCCAATGATTTATTTCAGATTTGTTTAACTAAGATTTATTAGAGTTGTATGTATCAGTATCTAATATAACATTCAGTTTTAGATTTTTAAATACACAAATAAAATGAGAAGAGGTTTTAAGTCGTTATTATTTGACATTACGGAAACAGAAGAGGCGGAGAGCCCGGATATTAGTTCTCAGATGCAAGCGAAAAGCGTCAGAATTTGCACTTTACATGCATACTGAAACTAGATCTATTTTTTGTGTAAGAGAATATCGATACTCACAACAACTGCTTCTGAATAGTTTCATATGAGATCTGACGTTGAATTATCCTCCTTCAGAAACGCCGTAAATAATTCAATTTATAACACATGCCTCTGTGATTCTGATTCACGTTGCAATGGGTTACATTTAATTTTTTTCTTGACATGAATAGAATTCATGCTTCAATCGTTTTTTCTTTCTACTTTTTGCTGTTGTTATTGTTTTTATTTTTATTTTTTGTTTTGCTGATCAAGTCATAATTTCGAAAGGTGTGATCAGTGTCTGAATATCGTTGGAATGCAGCGTGTTTATGAAGCAGACAATATTCATAAGCCGATCAATCATGTGTTAAAACCGTCTCTTTAGTTATTGTGAAGGACTTCTGAGAGAGCAAAACCAGATGTTAATAGCTTCATTTAACTCAATATCGTTTGATGTTAATTATATGGTTTTCATGTTAAATCTGACAGAAAGCAAAAATATCAAAGTGTTCATACACGCCATAGAATTCTTTCGGAATATATATAATTATCTCTCTCTGGGTGAGTGAGAGAGAGAGAGAGAGAGAGAGAGAGAGAGAGAGAGAGAGAGAGAGAGAGAGAGAGAGGAGTAGCGTCAGCTTGCCTTTCCGGGTACTTTACTGTGTAGAAAATAAATCACAAAAATACACATATAATGATATTATAGAATAATTAAATTATTTACTAGAATTCAGAAAAATTCAGTCTGTGAATAATTGAAGGATGAAAAAAATGATTTCTTGGCGATCTAACATCCAGAATATAATGACAGTATGTCTCTTCTTACCTTGGGTGGATTTATGGAAAGTTAATTGTAGAACCAAAAGAAACAGGAGAGGTAAATCCGGACGCATTCTGCAGAATTATCACACCCTCCTAAGATATTGAATTAATTCCTCAGCTTCTCTATGAAATTATCTCTCGAATTCCCCAAACAAGCAGGCAAATGCGCTCAACAGTATCTGAACAGGAAAATCTAGTCTTTAGTGTTATACAAACGTAATCAATTTGTATTACTACTCTGGAATTGAACGGCGGAAAACGAATTTCTGTTAGCGGCTGTTTAAAGCATTATCCGAAGATTTCATTGGTCATTGTCGGATAAAACATGAAAACGAGATTGACGCTAAACGATCAGATTTGCATCCAGAACGAAGACAGTGTTGCTGTTGTATTTTTACTCCATCTCCTCTGCCCAGGTATTTATAATTCCTTAGAACCAAGTAGTCCTATATAAATACGTACAATCTAATGGTGTGAATATATTTACAATTGGTTCTGCTAGGGTTCGCTAGAGAGCATGATAAGAAAATGATGACTCCAAGACATGCTATTTGATCGTTGTAATCAATATTAATCGTCATTTCATTAACACTCGACCCGGAATGTGCTCAGATGGCCTGATTGTCAAATGACATAATAAGATAAAGGTGAGGTAGTGTGGCATTATAACAATTCGTATGAGATTTGAAGGAGTCGATGATTGAACATTTCTCGTGCTTATTCCTTCCCTGTGTGGAATTCTACAGACCTTTGTCCCTTCTTTCCGCAATCTCCTGTCCATGGATCTATCCATACTTACAATGCAGAGAGATCTTACTCTTGTATCTTACTCTAAATCTGGAAATAGCATTAGTTCCCAATGGTTGATATATCTAATTAAAGTTGATAAGAAACAAGTGTTTTGGCATTTCTATCCCGTGTTATCGTAATTATGGTGTCACAGATTGCATCTGTTTGGTCAATTTCACAGCACGAACACAATTTGTAAAACAAGTTTTAACATTTCAATTGTCAGTTTAAATGTGACCATATTCAAACTTGACCAAAACTTCAAAGTGTGCAATTTTCCCGTTCGGAGGTGATATTATAAAATCGGCTTCAAATTGCCCGAATATAAAGAGAATATATCTACATTGTGGGGTTTTGTAATTCTTAATAATTTTCAATGTTGATGACCGTGCTGGATAGCTCTTACATATAGTACAATTACCACAACGACAGACAATGCTGCCATAAAAATGGGAAACATCTAAAATTATTTCTTGTTTATGTCCACTTTTTTGGTATTATGTACAAATATAGGGTAATAGAATAAAAAAAAGATATACAGTTAACAAAGCTACCGATTCTCATGCTTTCACAATGCTTTCCAAAATTTCCAGTCATGATATAATATGCGAACGGCTGTTGTGTCTGAATATGCTGTTTACAATAACCTCTTTTCATTTGACAAAAATTGAGAAACATTGTATTTGTATAGATAAAATTCTTGTTACCAAATCACTCCCAATGTAAAAACCTGATATTGCATAGTGGATACGACGGGCATCTATCCAATGAACTTTCCCTATCAACTCTTCCTATTTTGCACTACATGTGCAAGCACAGTATCAAGAATGAAAACAAAACAACGTTTTAATTAAGCAATTACACCATTATCTTACACTAGTATATCCATGTTCAGGGGTCTGTGTTTGCCGTAATCTTAATTTTGTATTCTTTATAGGAGTTAAGAGATTGATCACTGTTCGTTATCTTCACCTTTTCACGTACACGTCAAGCTTACGAAACATCTCAAATATTGATACGATCACTGCAAATACTTGCATGCACGTGCAATCAAGCACGAAAAAAAATTCCTTCGCATTTTGCTAAAATTATCCAAAATATTTGATGAAGTTTTACCAATCTTCGATATGCTTATTGTAAGTTTGGGTTCTGTGCGGTGTTTTCCTACTGTACAATAAAGTACTCAATTGTAGATTTCTTTTTAGATATGTAAATGCAAGACTCTGTGTGTGTGTGTGTGTGTGTGTGTGTGTGTGTGTGTGTGTGTGTGTGTGTGTGTGTGAGTACCCCAGTTTATGTAAACATTCACCAACAGTATATTTTTAAAGATAGCTAAATTCATTTTGTTCCCAGTCTAGATAGATAGAATTCCTCCTTAATATCACAACTTGGTGACAATTGGTCTCACTGTGTATCACGTGTTCTGAGGTTAACTGTCAGTCTTATAACACGACACAGGAACCATGCCGGGATACAAAAACGAGTAAATTATCTGGGTAATGTGCCTCACCTACTTAGCTTGGTACTAAACTAACTATACACCGAATGGAGCTTCCGTGGTCTGAGGGTACACGAACGGCTTACAGTAACACTTATCAAACTCATGATAGTTTGATAGTTTTGAGAGAGGCCTCCGTGGCCGAGTGGTTAAAGCATTGCGCTCAAAATCACAAGGCCTCGAACCTCTAGTCGGCGCGGGTTCGAATCCTGCTCGCGCCGATATATGTGAGAAAGTTTGCCAGTTTATTTTCGGAAGGTCGGTGGTCTTTTCCCAGATTGTTTGTGGGTTCTCTCCTCCACCTACAAAAACTGGACGCCACCAGATAACTGAAAAATTGTTGTGTGTGGCGGAAAACAAACAAACATGATAGTTTGCTCTACAGTTTTCCTATCCTTCCAGTCTGCAGGTCTGACCAGATTTTCATGCTCTATTTCAGAGAGTTCCCTCTGCAGTTAATGTCGCGCATAATGTCTGCGGGAATAGTCAACTGTAAAAATCCAGATAATTTGTCAGTTTGGTACAGACTGTCTTAATCGTCACATGGGAAACTAAGTCTCTTACAAGGTCAAAAGTCATGTCTGTAGAAAAATCATCATGACCCTTTGTTATATCCGGGATTAATATTTTGTCTACCTTCGGCCCCTATCTTTATTGTATAACGGGCGTATTAATACATGATATAGTACTTCTGAGCAATTCAATAACAACTTGCTGATGTTTAATTTGATCGGCCTAATGCTTAACAAATCCGCGACAAGGATAAAATCTACATTTACTGAATTGTCTGTTGTTGTTACTTGTTATTTTCTTGTCAACTCAAATCTTGGTGGAGTATGCAAGGATGGCTGTATTGGAGCTAATTGGTAAATTTGACCCTTTTGATGAGAGGTAGAGCCTTGAGAATCCTACACAATGGAAGCGGTAAATGTTAGTATCACCATAGGAACAGTAGATGTTGGTTTCACAATGGAAACGGTAGATGTTAGTGTTACCATGGAAGTCGCTGTTACGGACGCCACTGAGTTACAAGCACAACAAAAGAGAGGAGTTCTGTGAATCAGCTCATTCAAAGTTTTTTGAGAAAAAAATTAATAACAGAAAATGCTACTGATGTAGCTTAAGACTGTCATTTCTAGAATGATGTTCCGAAAATGTAATAAAAGTGGATAAACTTTGAAGGCCTGTCACTCTCGCACTAAGATGCCACCTACTAACGATGCTAGGAAACCACAATAGAAGAAAACTCTATATTCTGTGGATTGTGATTCAACTGATGATCATAATATTGCTAATCTTGATCTGAACAGTTTGTCAATTATTGATATTGTCTGGATACCACTCAAAGTAAATGGGATCAAAATGAAGCGGTTCGACACTGTCAGTAATGTACGAGATTGGATTCCAGCAGAAAAATGTAACAAGAAATCTAATATCTCAGTACGCATTTACTGAAAAATACTAAACCTGTGAATCAGGTGGAAGTCCAAGTTAGTGTGGGGACACAAAACAGACATTACCATTATGTGTGGTTCAGAAAGGGGATCGGCTCTCTTTGGCAGAGATTAAAGATTGATTGATTAATTGATTGGTTCCCCACGGGGTTAGAGATTAAATAACATTCAGCTTGACTGGAAAAAATGACTAGAGATACGCTTGCTGTGGGTAAGGTGAAGTCTGTGAACACGGATGAAATTCTGGAGAAGTACAAGGATGTATTTTGGCTTAGGACTGTAAAGGGCATCGAAGCAAAACTATAGCTTAAGGAGACCAACCAACGTATATACACGAAGGCTACGACGGTACCCTTCTCTTTGCGAGTCAAGGTCTAAGAGGAACTCGACAGAAACGGAAGAAACTTACCAACACAGTGATTAGGTCACATCTATATTGTATCTGTTCTGAAGATTATATGAATACCTCAAGGTGAATGTAAATCAGATGTTCAATGTAAATCATATAGACTCCCTAAAATGGATGCAATTTTTGCGAATTCAAATGATGGAACACATTCTCAAAAATTGTATCAGATTTCGTGCTGACACACTACAGTCCAGATTAACTATAACAGATGACGCCACATCATATGGTCATCGGTCTTGATGTAATTTTCTTTCCTTAGCCACCTAGTGAAACAGTGAGACCAGTTGCTTTTACCTCACGTACCATAGCGCCAGTGGATGAGAATTAATTTCATATTGATGAGCGTCTTTTGGAATAATTTGAGGAATCAAGAAATTTCATTCTTACCTTTACGGAAGAAAGATTAAGATGATCACTGATCACCAAGCCTTGATTCACAAAGGAAGAAGTTACAGTGACTGCTTTACAGGGACTACAATGTTATATTCTTTTTTCTTCTGCATATGACTTTGAGATTAGATCCCGAAAGACAACGAAACATGCCAATGCTGAGTCGATGTCACGCTTACTGTTGAAAAGTAATTGGTATGATACTATTTCAACCCTTCTTAAACTTTCCATCTAGCATCGAGGCTCTAAAACTTTCCATAGACAAATGTAACTGAAAACTCGTAATGCTGGTATTTTACGACGTGTAGTGTTTTGATTGAACACTGACTGGACCTTGATAAACAAAGATGGCGAATTGGCACGTCGTAATGCATCATGAATATTAATGTGGGGTGTACATGTGATAATATCTACCATACACCGCTAAAAGGTGATATCGCAAGTTCATGAGGGTAGTCAAAATGCTGGAAGTTTCTTTTGGTGACCAGGGAAGATCAGGGCATCGAAACTGTAGCTAAAGGAAGTCACTGATGTCAACAGAACGAAAATACGTCAAAAGGAGCAGAAGTGACTGGTGTCAACACAACCAGAATACGTCAAAAGGAGCAGAAGTCACTGGGTCAACACAACCAGAATACGTCAAATGAAGCAGAAGTAACTGATGTCAACAGAACCAACCCGTGAGGACTCGGGTTAGAATAGGTCCTCAGTATCTCTTGCTTGTCGTAAGAGGCAACTAAATGGGGCGGTCCTTCGGATGAGACCGCAAAAACCGAGGTCCTGTGTCACACCAGGTGTGGCACGATAAAGATCCCTCCATGCTCAAAGGCCCAGAGCGCCGAGCATAGGCCTAAATTTTGTAGCCTTTCATGGGCAATAGTAACGTCTCCATATGAGTGAAAAATTCTCGAGCAGGACGTTAAACAATATATAATCAATCAATCAACAGAACCATCAATTGGAGCAAAGGTAAATGCATGGGAATGACCAGCTAAAGCTTGGGAGATAGTCCATCTAGATTTTGCTGGACCATTTTTAAGAGGGATGCTATCAAACATGGTGGATTCAAACTCAAAGTGGCCAGGTTGTAGTCAAGATGGTGACCACAACATTGACGAAAATTACTGAAGTATTCAGAACAATATTTGCACGGAATGGATTACAGGTTACCATAGCGTTTGATAACTACCCATTATTCATATATCGAGAGTCTGAGGACTTCCTGAATTCTCAATGGATCAGACATATCAATTTACTCCATACCATCCGTCAAGTAATAGAATAGCCAAAAGGGTTGTTCAGACTTTCAACCAGACTATAAATTAATGCAGAAAAACTACTCAGACAATGTGTAAAAGAATGGGCAAATTTCCTTATCAGAACACTTCGCAGAGTACTACTAACGAGACGGCAGCAAAATTGATGATGAGGAAAGAGATGATGACCAGAATGTATGCCGAGAACAAATATGGCGATATACGTCAAGCAGAAACACAGGACGTGTACACAGCGCAACAGACATGACAGAAATGTGTAAGGACAGTCACTAATGATCAAAGGCTATCGTCAGCAGGATGATTTGATATCGGTGTAATTACACAAGTGACAGGATCAGTTTCACACCGTGTGCAAGTGGACGGAGAAAGTGTTTTATTCGGAATTCATTTGCATGTTTATTCTTGACTCCGTACCGTTATTGCATTACGGGCGTAGGAATGCATAATAAAGTAGTTCTCAACCATAGAAACGGCGATGTTCAATGTGGTTGGTCTACAAACGTAACAGCCTTTCAGCGCGTCCTGACAATGAACACTCGAGTGTACATAATTTGTGACTTAAAGCAATCATCTGCTTCCATTGATGTGAATTAGTACTTCTGATATTGTGTTATTAGCCTATTGTATAATGGGACTCAGGGATGTAGTATCAAACAATAGTTTCGTCTAGAAATTTATGTATTGAAAACGACTTTATTCGGTATTAATAACACTTGGAGAAAATAAATTGTGGTCAAATAACCAAAAATAGAATTGTTAAAGTAGACACTGTGCAAGTATGACATGATTCCATACAAGAATACAGCAATGTAGGGTCTTGTATTTATTTTCCTGAATTGTCATTACAATACAATCGACTGATGATTCGTGAAGAGGCGATTAATTTAGCTGGCGGCCTTACTTCGGGATTAACTGTAAAGTCTTTTACACTACTCGTACAGGAACAACAATTTTGCTATGTCGCAAAACATCAACTCCGAAATTGTCAGAGAAATTGGACGCGTGTTTTTGCCTATTATGCTTCTTTTACAGGTTCTGTCAAGTTTTGGTAATAAAAGAGGCTCAAGGCCACATCGCTTACCTGATTTACGTTTGCCCTGTTATTGTTAGCTGTTGTGATGTTTAAAAGATTTTTATGCATAGTCGATAGGGTGATGCTTTGTTTAACATAAATATAGCTCCATCCATCAATCTGAATCACAACACCTTTGTCAGGAATTATAATGATCGTTTATTAATTAAATAAATGGCAAGAGTATTTAAACCCAAGCAAATCATTATACAACAAGACGTGTGAAACAAATTAGCAAATCCGACAAATCAAAACAATACACTAAATATGACTACATGCTGCTAAAGATAACATAAATACAAAGATATCACAACAGATCAATATTATATTTTCATGAATATGTTTGTTTTTCAATTTTAATTCCCATGAAAAGTTTTACCCCATATTGTAGCCCCAAACTAGTCCCAAAGGGTCACGGCGTAACTTGAATTGACACAACATAAGGGTGCCTTAACGTGGTAGTGTTAAATAAGTGACCTTCCTACTAGTTCTGGCTAGCGAGTTAACTCTTTAGCTCGATCAGTAGAGCACTGAACTGTTGTGCTAGAGATCCTCGGTTCGATTTTCAGCAGAGGCAGATGCCAGTCTCTGTTGTATCAATACCAGTATGACTAAAAAGATTACCTGTTTACATATATTATGTTAAATTGGATTCAACCTAACTCCAGGTTAATAATGTAAATAAAACAAAATAATCCACACAACTTTGAAACGTTTGCATTTTGACATGATTGACTGTGGTCATGCTACTCCTGAAAATAATTTGCTTTAAATAATTTCCTGTCTATTTCCATTTAAAACTTGAAATATGTGATCAGAAAAACTCACTTGAGCTTTCAGCACATGTGCGATAATAAAGTAAAAAAACAAACAACATTGGCACTGAAAGAAAAGTCTGTTCACATTCAAAAGTTATGAGCAAGATTAAATTTTTGAGTAAAGGTTTCAAATTTGAGTCAAACACCGAGGTAAAGGTCACAAGGTCAAACAAAATGGAACAAATATAAAGTCTTGGGAAAGAAAGTTAACAAGCTATATACAAATTTGAAAGCCCTACCTTAAATAGTTCAAGACATATCGAACAGGTTAGATTTTCATAAAGTAGGTCAAACTACAAGGTGAAGGTCACAAAGTTAAAAACTCTGATTCTAGCAAAAAGTCTTGACACAAAGAATGCACATATGAAATATAAAAGCTATTTCGATCACCATTCAAAAGTTATGACCAAGGCTAAAGTTTTGGGTAAAGTTTTCAAATTCCCGCCAATTTACGAGGTGAAAGTCAGAAGATCAAACATCATGGTATGAAATATAAGGCTTTTTCTTCAGACATTCATATCCAAATCGTGAATCCCTTAACTTAAGGTAATTCCATACTGGCATTATTTTCTCATAAAAGTATACAAAGTGTATTTATTCAACTTATTAGAGTTGAAAGTAATAAAACATCAAATGAAATATATAGGTCATGACACATTTTATGATGCAAAATATACATCAACAGAATCATCTATCAAGGTCAGAAAATTGCAATTTTCCTTAACTATAACTAGCATTACTAAAATTTCACAACATACTGGTTATAATGATATAATAGTATTCATAACAATTTCATGAACCTGTTTCTTTACAAAAATATAAAAATGTCTGTGAAAAAGAAGGAAATCTATCACATAATGGACTTCATAAAGAAATAAATGAAAACAGAGTTATTGCCCTTGGATTCAATGTCACGAAACATATCATTAATTATTTGTCTATAGAACTTAGATTTTTGAAATATATATTTAACGAGATTTTTGACAGTAGATATCGGAAAAGACTCCAACAAAATTCATGTTCCTATCATGTATAAAAAGGTGAAGACAACGAACAGTGATCAGTCTTATCAATCTAAATAAATCAATGGTTTTGCAAAATTTTACCATGTCACATGAGGATGGAAATACTTTAAACAGTTTAGGAGATATTGTCTAGGTTTGTTTTTTCTTCATACAAGTAGGTCAATCTCAAAGCTCAAATTGGCAAGATTAAGGATTTTGGTGTCAATAGAAAGGGTTTGTTACAATTAATGTGCGTATGAAGTAAGACAGCACTATCTCTCACCATTCAAAATCAAGGTTAATGTTTCGGACAGACAGACAAGACAAAACGATATGCCACCGACAAGATAAAAAATCTTGAATCCTCACAACTTTGGAACGTTTACATTTAGATGTGATGTAGTGTAGCCCTGCTATTCCTGTAAAGAATTTGTTTTAATCAATTCCCTGTCTATTGGCATATCAACCTTTGATCTCATGGTGTGGCCCATTATACCCCCGGGGTCCCTGAACTAAACAGCTTGCATATTAATATGACTAATCTTGACCCTCCGGTATTGTGATGAAAATTTTTGGAGATGTTTTGCCATATTTTGTTATGTAAAAATTTGATCACCTATTATTGCCCCATCCTACCCTTTGGGGGTCATGATTTGAAGAAACTTGATCTGAACTGGGGATACTTGTATATTGATATGACTAATCATGGTCCTGCTGCTCTTGAAACAAGATTTTTCCATTCATATTCCCATGTAAAACTTTAATATCCTGTTGCGACCCTACTCTACTTCCAGGGGCCACAATTTAAAAATAACACTACCAGGATACACTTTAATATAATACGACTGCTGTTCTTGAGAAGACGGTTTTTAAGGATTTTCCCTATATATCCGCATATAAAACTTTTATCCCCACTCTACTCCCGTGGACCATGATTTTGAACAAACTTGAATGTAGGAAGGTTTCATGCAAATTTAAAAACAAATCTGGCTTCGTGTTTCTTAAGAAGATATTTAAATGACCATGTCCTATTTTTTGATTATCTCCTCTTTGGAAAGAGCAGGCTCCTTCATCTGAAGAAACTTGAATTCCATTTACCCAACGATGATTGTGCCAAGTTTGATTGAAATTGTTCTGGAGAAGATGAATATGTGAAAAGTTTACGGACAGACAGACGGGCATACACGACAGACAAAAGGCGATCAGAATTGTTCAGCTTTCAGCTCAGGTGAGTCAAGAACAAAATAATTATATAAGTAATTTTACATTCTTACCTAGCCTTTGTGTCATTGCAATGTGGTTTATGCTTTACTAGTTCAAATATTACGTAGTTCTTACTGTATTTCAATTATTCGCTATATTTTTTTTAAAAATAATGTCACAGGAACATTCAGCAACACGCCATAAACATATACGACGTATCGCTGATTACGTTCATATTAAGCAACACGTCATAAAACATACGACGTAACACTGATTACGTTCATATCAAGCAACACGCCATAAACACATATCACATATCGCTGATTACGTTTATCTGAAGCAACACGTCAAATGAGACAACACGTCATAAACACATACGATGTATCCTGATTACTTTCATACGAAGCAATGATTGATTGATTGTATATTGTTTAACGTCCCGCTTGAGAATCTTTCACTCATATGGAGACATCATTATTGCTGATAAAGGGCTGCAAAATTTAGGCCTATGCTCAGCGCTTACGGCCCATTGAGCAAAGAGGGATCTTTATCGTGCCATACCTGCTGTGACACGGGGCCTCGGTTTTTGCGGTTTTATCCGAAGGACGGTTCCATTTAGTCGCCTCTTACGACGAGCAAGGGGCACTGGGGACTTATTCTAACCCGGACCCCCACGGGACTTTGTCATATGAAGCAACACGTCATAAACGCATATGATGTATCGCTAAATTACGTCCATATGAAGCAACACATCAAATGAAGCAATACGTCATAAATACACATAAATACACATGACATATCGCTGATTACGTTCATATGAAGCATTTGCTAATGGAGTGAAGTGCAAGGCAGTATTGTATTTACCATTACAGAGTTATCTTTCATGCTATAAACATGGCTTCCATATTGTTTTACAATTTCACACGAGTATTTAAATCAATCTGACCTATTTTTCTTCCTTTTCATAAAAGGAACCAGATGATAGTCAATGTGTAGAAGAAAATAACAATTGCTTGATATTTCAATATTCATTTAAATTCAGTTTCTAAATACATTAAAGAAAGATATAGACCCCCCGATTTTTTTGTCATAATCAAAATTGCGATTGTTCGGAGTGGACCTTATCAGTCTTCATGGTAAAATGTCGCCAAAGTCATTTGGTATTCATTAATATTCATGTGCAACTGAGGGATAACGAAAAGAACAATAAATCCATATTCTCCCCTGGGAGAGATAAAAGCTTTGCATACACTGCTAATAAAACATCCATATCTTTTACTGGTGTGTTTACATTTGATGTTTATGTTACGTGGGATAATATATTTCTCATCTATAATTCATACCACCTCTCTAGTTTGATAGAGTAATTGAATACCGCGTAGAGGACCAGATTCTAGGGTTCTGGACCATATATCACCACCTTCTGAAGTGTTCAGCTTTCACCCCGACACCATATCCGACGCATCTCGGCTCCCATTATCCAATAAACAGTTCCGCAGTAAATAACTGACCCAGATGACGAAGCAAATCAATTTGTCGAGAAGCTCCCTTTTTTGTACACGAGCCGTGGATATCTGGTTTCTGAATTGCCAGTCATTGCTTTTTTTTTGTGTTGTGTTTTCACACGTTTGTGATCATTTATCACGGAGCATTTTCAGAATGAGACATACAGATAATAAATGCAAAAAGTATTTAGATATCTTTCAGCCATGTTGGATTACTTGTTAACTTTATTTTACGAAGCCCACACACAGACATATATATATATATATATATATATATATATATATATATATATGATTGCGCCCATGACAAAATGATATGTTTCAACAGCATAGAGAAATAACGTCACAAAACTTTGACGTTACGTAGTGCCGTAAAGACACATACACTCATGAATCAAAACCACGTGTTAGATTTAATAATGCATAATAATATCTACGCTTTAACCCAAACCATGAAGTCAATTTGGAAGCAGTATGTTTGAAGGTAAAACCTCTAATGTTGTCGGGGCCTCCGTGGCCGAGTGGCTAGAGGATAGCGCTCAAAATCACAAGGCCTCTCACCTTTAGTCGGCGCGGGTTTGATTCTCGCTCGCGCCGATATATGTGAGAAAGTTTGCCAGTTTACATTCGGAAGGTCGGTGGTCACTTCCCTGGTACATTGTATCAGGGTTCTCTCCTCCACCAACAAAAACTGGACGCCACCAGATAACTGAAAAATTGTTGAGTGTGGCGGAAAAAAAAGACAATCAATCAATCCAATCTAAAGTTGTCTACGCTACTGAGTGTAAGGTCGTTAGGTTAATTCATGTCGGGGAAACTAAGGGTTCACTCAATAAAAGAATATCGCCTTACAGGTCTCAAATCAATAATGGTGGTAAGCAACTTCTCTACAAACATTTCAATTCCCCAGACCATTCCATCTTGTCGATGAGGGTCAGGATTCTGGAAAACATTTACCATCATACAAACAATTCTGCTTGAAGTACCCCTTTTCCGTAGACAACTAGAAGATCACTGGATTAAAACTTTAGGCACTGCTTTTCCATATGGATACATCGATAATATATCCAATGTCGGAAATTTGACTAGTCCACTAGGAAATAACGTGAATTTGGTAGTCTTTGGTGATCAGGTCGTCCAACAGTCTACTGGAATTCCTAAAGGCACGAATTGTGCTCCTTTGTTAGGTTAGCTGACCTATTCTTATATTCTTATGAAGCAGAATTCATTCAAAAGCTTCTACATGAGAAGAAAAAAAATCTCTTGCTGTTGCCTTCAGTTCGACTTTAGATGTATCGACGCCGTTTTGTCTATTAACAATGATCATTTTCATTGATATGTCGATTCGATATATCCCAGTGAACTTGAAATTAAAGCACCACAGATATTTCCACTTTTGCTTCGTATATTTTACTGTAAAATAAATGCCGGCGGAACACTAACAACTCAATTTTATGACAAACGGGATGATTGATTGATTGATTGTTGTTTTTCGCCACACTCAACAATTTTTCAGTTATCTGGTGGCGTCCAGTTTTTTTGTAGGTGGAGGAGAGAACCCAGATACAATGTATCCCGGAAGAGACCACCGACCTTCCGAATATCGGCGCGAGCGAGAATCAAACCCGCGCCGACTAAAGGTGAGAGGCCTTGTGATTTTGTGCGCGATGACTTCAATTTCTCCATCATCATCCCTAATGTATATGGCAATATTCCGACATCACCTGCATAAGGTGTTTATATTTCCCAAACGATTCAATACGCAAGAGCTTGTTCTGCATTTGATCAGTTTTTAATTGAGGCGGGCTACTGACAGTTGATGTTACAGGGATTTGTACAGTCTCGTCTAAAGTGAGCATTTCGCAAATTTTATGGTCGTTATAACGATCTACTTTGCCAATACAACTTACCATTAAGTCAAATGCTGTCTGGTGTTTCATAGCAATTGTTAGGCCGTTCTTGGCACATTGATTTTGACTACTAATTGCTCCGTTTACTTGATCGGAATATGGAGCTCACGGCGGGTGTGACCGGTCGACAGGCGATGCTTACTCCTCCTAGGCACTTGATCCCAACTCTGGTATGACCAGGGGTCCGTGTTTGCCCATCTCTTTGATTTGTTTCCATAGAAATTGCGAGATTGAATACTGTTAGTTATCTTGGCCTTTTCATTAAGAGAATTATTATGATACACAAAATTTGAATATTCCGCGTCAGTTTCTTTTCTAGACTAGGCCTAGAGATACACAAAGGGAGAAAAATAAATAAAAATAAATAAAAACAGGTAAATATTAACTCAGTAAAGGCTCATCTGTGATTATGTTTATTTCTTTGAACAATTAATCATGGATAAGTCTAAGGTCAAAACAATTCATGATGATCAATATAAAAGTTGAATCCACTTTTTAAATATGCAAGATTCTCCTCGCATTTTGCAATGTTTACGCTATAGTATTTATGGGGTTCTACGGACTTACCTATGCATGACGAAGGTACTGGTGTGGGTATCTCTTTCTTGATATATTGCACGGGTAAGAAGACTATCTTCTCGATCAGCGTCAGCTCTAAAAGCTGGCAGGAAAACTCTCTGTCATCCGGGTACCGGAAGTAGGACCCGCATCAAGACAAGTCGTACCGGGGAATAGTCCCCGGATACTACACTCCCTCCGTTTTCTCTGAGGACTGGGAAAAGGGGGTCTCCCCTGTCGGAATACCGTTCGGGAACAAAGGAATCACGATTCCCGGGGACACACCCCAGAATCGGCCAGCCGGGACTCTCCCAGCCATTCCAAAAGAGTACGTGCCAGGGTCTTGTATTTCATGGGGTCACATATCTGCCTGGTTACAGCGGAAACTGGCAGACGTTGCAAAACTAGTCCACGGGGGAAACACCCGGGACATCCAGGAGCGCCGCCTACGACTCCTAGATGATGGCCACTGCCACCCTACGGGCACCCCTCCAGCCAGGGGCATATCCGCTACCATGAAGATGGAGATGATAAATCCGGGTGGTGGTCTAAGAGGATCGACCTACGCCTCCGAAGGCGTCTCCCATGCATTCTTCTCCGCGGAAACGAGCTCTAGAGGGGGAAGGAACTCCTCAGAGGAGGTGGAAGCCCTCCCCCTAAGCTGGAGGACCTCCCTAGAGGGTTCCAACGAGCTCGGGGGTCTAGCGTTCCTCGGATCAGGTCCTCGTGAGGAGACCCCCAGCCGAGCTCGAGCGAGACCACCCGACGTGTACATTCACATCGAGTAGTCCCGCAGGCAGATATTCGCTACTCTCTCACTGACGGCCAGGTGCTTATAGGCCGCCCGTGAATGGGGCGGGAGTCGGGTGATTAGGGGAATCTGTGTCCTCCAATGAACAAGGAGCGCGGGGTGCAAATCCCTGCGCAACTCATATTTATGGGGAGGGTTCTCCCCAGACTGCGATACAGATTGTCCATGGCGTCCACTATGTCCGAGGTGAGGATGCGGTTAGGGTAGAGAAACACCTCTGCCCGCAGTTTAGTCAACGGCTCCAGGAGCGAGGCACTGGGGCCGAGTAAGGTTTCCGCCAACCACAGCAAACGGCAGATGAGTCAAAACCACATGGTGCCGCATTTTCCTCGTTAAGTAACCCACACCCCAAGGGAATCCCTGTTGCCCCGCGAGGAGTGGCCGGAACGCCCACTAACGCCCTGCCTATTACCTTTCATCCCGGTTGGACTGGACTGGCCTCTCGGGGCGGCGGGGAAGACTCCATCGGTCAGCTCCTGGGGACCTGACGTCTTGTAGCGGCGGAGAGCGTGCCCGTGCCCCCTGTCGGCTCCTGCGGGGTAGGTCGCCTCGGGGCGGCAGAAGACGCTCCCTCTGCCAGGTCTTGGAAGGAGACCCTTCATCAAAACCGCTTGGCTTTTTCTCCTGCAAAGAGAAACAAATAGCTGTGAGTTACCTACATCGTCTATGAGCAAGGGGGACACACATAGCCATCCATCCGCTCTGCCACATCAGACGACACTCCCACGCACTTCCCATGTTACCACTCCTCACACTGATCACACTGTATCATCAGTTTGCCGTCGTCCTGATTACGACACACACAATAGCGCGGGTCTTCAGGCAGGGGTTCACCACCAAAATCCGTCTTCTTCGGAGAGGGCGGATCCCGGCTAGCCTCATAAGCTTTGGGGGTCTCACTAGGTTGGTCAGAATTCTGTAGGAGATTACCCCCCGGGTAAATACTTCTCCCTGACTTTCCTTAACCATCGAGGTATATCCCTGTCCCCACATTTCTTCATCCGGTCATGGTTAACTAGCATGACTGTGGTCCTAGTTCGGACTCGGTACAGATGAGCACTCAGCTTCTAAACTACAAATACGGGACCTTCCCAATAAAGACTAAATGTTGCGCCCTGAGCTTCCGAAAATTTTGGTGTTACATTCCTTCCTGGTTGGGCAGGCTGGGAGAAGTCAAACATTGGATCGCTGCTAGCGATATCTGGGATCCACCATAACACTGAGTTGGAGCTGCTGTGGGCACCATACCGTTGAGTCAGGGAAGCCGCAGCCGAGGCCCCCGATACCCAGTGCCCTGAATGCGGCACTCAGGGGTCATGGCTAGGAATAGGTGCCTGGCTGGTGAATGGGTGCACGGTTGCTCTCGCCACATCCGGGGTGCAGCAGGGGATGCGCGATACACGGTGTGGCGTGCTGCACCGTAGGGGCTCCCGGGGGATGTACTTCTTCCCTCAGGGGAATCGTCCAGTCGCCGGTGACAGGCGACTGTCTGCCAGCAATCCAATGCATGGGGGTCGCCACATCCCAGGGACCCGCAGCATTAGATGGCTCAGACGCTCGGACCCTATTTCCTGAACTTTGATAAGGGTCAGTATCTAAACCCAACCTAGGGGAATCTATTCCTAAACCATAGATGGGTGAGGTTCCACTACAGGAGAATGGGGATAGGGGGTGGTCATGGGTTGGAACCTGTAGGCCGTGCCCCTTTCCGAGGCCCTAGGCGTGGCCATGTAATCCAAACCCACCCCAAGTTCAGGACACACAATTTCCCCCACCCCGGGGTCTCGCGTACTAATGAACCCCGCAGAAACACGAATAGATTGCCGACAATCGTCACAAATGGGCAATGCGTAGGCAAAATCGTAACACCTTCTGGCCATGGACAGACCCTGTGGTGTGAGAACATTTCCACCCCCTAACTCCGGTTCAATCCTAGGTGGGAAAGCAAACTTCCCCATTCTACCTGAAAGTTCCTTTGAACCCCCTATAGATTACCCCCGCCCCTCTCAGAGGTGATTGGGGTATCTAGGTCAAAGCCTCCTCTGGTAGGAACTCCAATGTACTCCCCTGGTTGCGTAACCCTGCCTGACTGTATAGGTGAAATACTCCGGCGGTCCTGTATCTCGTCCACCATCCCGCTCTGTGACCATACCACCAGCTTATCAAATCGAACCTCCCAGCTTCGATGCGTAGAATTGACCGGCGCTCTCAGAGCAGCCTCGCGCTTATACTCTGACATAGGGTTAGTCATATGAAACGGTGGGCTAATAGTCGACATCATGCTCCGGTCTTGGAGTAAACCCCCCCTCCCCCATCTCGATACCCATAGAGTTATTCCCACCCTCCCAGGGATGTCGGATGATCCAGGGTTGTTGTAACGTCTGGACTATCGCCCAGACCTAGAGCAGACATGATCTCACTAATTGACAAATCCTTGCAAAAATAATGCACACCAAATTGCACACAAAATATAAAATACAATCAATAAATTAAGCCTAAATCGATTCTATTATACTCGAAAATTGATTACCTAACCTTAAATCGATTCAAATTAAAACAATTTTTAAAAAGTACCCAGCCAAAGTGACGGCAGACCAGCACGCTGAGGGCAGAGCAAAACATTTGCTGTTAACCATGGAGGTAAGTCCGTGGCCTCGAGTTGGGCGCCAGTATAGGTACTAGTCTGGGTATCTCTTTCATGATGAAGGTAAAAAGACTATTCTACCCCCCCGCCACCGCCATTTATTGATCACTCGTTTTGGGGTCAGGTAAACGCCTCCGCCATTACAAGATCGCGGTTCCCATAACACTGTGAATGTACGTTTCTCAGAGGTGGAAAGTAATCGTCAATTTTGACAATTTATATTGCAAAAAAGTGAAACTGTATTGTGGGCAAGGTTCATAGGATTATTCAGCTTTTTGAAATGCACATATAAGAGTTGTATTTTTCTTTTGGTTGATTATTTTGAGATTTTTCTATATTGTTTACATACCTTACGACTTATAAATGAGTCTAGAGCTTCTAACCAAAGAAAGTCTTAACCAAACCATCACTACTATGAGTTTTTTTTAAGGTTGCATAATCTCTGAAAATCAACATTAATCATCGAGAAGAGACATGAGTAACGAATTAACTTTTTAGTTCGAATTTCCTAGTCGTCAATTCAGTAGTTATTGTTAAGTATTAAAAATATTTTACTGCGATATCATTGCATAGATTTATACAGCTAAGATATTATAATACTATTGGTCTATATGACTAATTACAAAAGTCATCCATCTTGAGGTTTGAAGAACCAACGTTTTAGACATGTATAGCATTTGAAATTAACAACGTCATGACGGATTTATACCATTCAATTCAACCATCTCGTGTGATAAAATATGGTTTTATTGACTGATTCATGTAAATTAAAGGTGGATCAGCTTTATATCCTTCATGATCAGCTTTATATCCTTCATGATCAGCTTTATATCCTTCATGAGATGGTATGACACTTTCATCGTTGGATCAGGGTGCATGGCTCCAATCTCCAAATTTTGCATTTTTATTTAATATTTCGTCAATGTTATTGTCATTTACACATTTGTGAAAATTAATAAAAGCAATAGACCTATTAAATCTAAAACCTAATATTGAATATTACAAATATATTGCTGCAAAGTTCTCCTTATTGCTAAACAAAATACCTTTACAGAAAATGGGCAGATTTCCATCTTTTCAAACATATGCAGAAGTACCAACAGCGAAGACCTTGAAAAGGACAAGAGATCTCAGTTCTTCCCCAACAGGAAAATCTCCTTTACAAGAAAGTAAAAAGCTGCCAAAATGTGTCTGGCATTGGATTAATTGCTAATTATATTAACTGGTTGTTTATTTTTGAAGTAATCAATAACAAAAAATGATAGTACTTACACAAGTATTTTGACAATTTACATCATACAACCTCTCAGTAATACCGGTAGTGCCTGGTCATAGGAAGAAAGAAGTGTTCTTTCTAACTATGTAAAAGAATCTGGTAGGGTTCCACGTGATGGAAGCGAAGGGTTTGGAGGAACTGTGCAGAGATGTGTTTATGTTCTGATACCTTTTATAACGGATTTAATATATACTGACGGACTTTAAAAACGCAACACTTGATAATTTTATATATTATAAATTTCTCATATATCTAATAAACAAATTCATAGTGGTATAGTATAAACAATGTTAACTGAACACTGTTCTTTGATTTTAAACATAACTTTATTCACAAAGAGGCTACAGTTGAAATAAATGTCAATGAGGGGTGCGTCGAAAATGTGGTTTTGTTCACTAGTACCGGGTATGACCTCCATTAGCAGTGATGACGGCGCGAAGGCGACGTGACAATGATTGATAAATATTTCAGATGGTCCTCTGAGGAATATTCTGCCATTCCTCCAACAAGGCTCTCTCTAATTCTTACGGATTCTGAGGATGAGGCTGGAAGCTGAGCACACGTCTCCCCAGCTCGTCCCATAAATGCTCGATTGGAGTCTGGGGACATAGCGGGCCAATCAAGGACGTCAATGTTGTTCGTTTGATAAAAATTTTGTGTCAATCTTGCCTTAAGTACGCGCGCATTGTCCTGTTGGAAAATTAACCCATTTCCTTGCCTATGCTGCATTATGGTGCTAAAACAGGCTGTAGAATTTCGTCCACATACCTCCAAGTAGTGAGGGTTCCATTTAAAACGACCAGTTGTAACCGCAAATTGTGGTTAATCGCACCCCAGACCATGACGCCTCCCCCTCCAAACCTGTCGAGCTCAAGGACACAGTTGTCTGCAAAACGTTCATGTAAACGACGATAAACTCAACATCTGCCATCTGCGTTGATAACGTGAAATCTGGACTCATCTGAGAACACAACATGTGACAAATTTTGACGTTGAGTCAGATGCTACCTTGCCCATTGCAATTTGTACCGTCGGTGATGTGGTTTAAGCTGTTGCCCCTTATAAGGTCTTCTGCAACGGATCCCACGGCGCTTCAAAATTCTGGAAACGGTTCTAGGATAAATAGGCCTTCCATGACGTCCAATGATTTATCTCGCCGTGGTCGCAGAGGCCGTAAACCTATTGCGCAGATGACGTTGTCGTATGTATGCTTATTTCCGTGGCGTTTTCACAAACGGTTGACCAGGTCTTGGGCGATCATTTAGGGATCCTGTCTGATGGAATCGTGACAACAACCGGCTAACTGTACATGGATGGACATTAAAAAGCCTTGCAACCTCACGCTGACTAACGCCTGCTTGCAGCATACCAAGTACCTGATTGCGCATTTCATTGATTAAGCGCGTCATAGTCTTGGTTTTGAGTTCTTTCTGTTAGTGGTGTCTATGCTTTTACAAACAAAGTTGTTTTATCACGAAAAACTCCTCTATTACCTTTCCATGTGTTTGAAAAAAAACCCTGAATGTTTCGTGCGATGCTACTCATAACGCGCAAACAATGAACACAAGTAAATCGAGAGATGGGTTTTAAAAATCAATAAGATGTATTGTGGGCAAATTTTGCAATAAAAGGTTTATATATAATGTTTTCAATGAATTAATGTGTTGCTTTTTTAAAGACCGTCAGTATATATAGTTTATTTTTCATAATCAATATTATATTATCTGCAGGATAAATGTGTCGCCGTAAATAGTTGAAGGTAAAATCATTGTTTATTGACGAGGTATCAGGAACAATAAGGTCTCAAACTGATTTCCTCTGTCATGGAGTATGTGTTGGTAAATAGACCCAAGCAGCTTTGGCCATTATAAGGAAGCAAAGGTAAATTTCTTTTTTGAAAAGTACAGACATGTATTATTGTTTTTCAAAGAGAAGGAGTAGGGGCAGCCAGAGGAAAAATTGGAGTAGGGCAGGAGATCGTATTTTGTCAAACGTTTTTCATTCATAACTTTCAAGCTTGCATTTCTCTCATTGATTTACTACTTCTGTTAAACATATAGGGGGTGTCAGTCATATATAATATCTTTATCAAAAGAACAGTGTCCCCCTTTGATTCTTCATGCCTAATGTAAAAGGCTTACAGAGTCCATGTTCTCAACATTTAATATGACAAAGTACCTATCGTTACATGAGTATGTAATAATTTCTTATTTTATTTTGTGTAAATTATATTGAAATACATAATACAATATATAATGGATGTTAATATATATTACATAATTGTAGGTCATATACAAGTTTTTGGGCAAATTTGAAGTTTCCCTTGAAGGATGAAAAGATGTTACCCGGTGCAAAAGCATCCATGAGTTGTGTCTACGCAGATTGGATGTGCAGAATCTGTCAATAACTGAGCGTGCAGAATTGCTTCATGCAGTCCTATACTGACGCACCAACATTAGCGCATTTAATCTACATCATACCAGTGTTAAAGCTGTCTATGCAAAATAAGTTGTTATTTGACATGGAAAATAATGCTGCCCCTAAATGTTTAAAATCAAAAGAGAGTTACGTATACCCAAAGGAGTCTGAGAAACTTTTCTTTTGATGATTTGTTCCCTGAATTCAAAGAAAATCAGCATTTTCTGTTGTAGTGCCTATTAGCAATATCAGTACCTAACTCTAGATTACGAATTAATAGTAATAACCACCTTCAAAGTTTGATCCCTCGACTTGTCTTTGTCTACAGCAGCCTACGTATAACTAGACATCAAACCTTGTCTGTTGTATTAATGGATGCACGTGTTCATGAGAAGGTATGGCTTTAAACAACAGCACCAATGTCTCTTGAGATGTATGCTATGAATACAGCTTCATTGTATTGATATGGTATTATTGTTACCTGGTTTCTTCAAATCAAATTTGTACAGAGTATCACACAGGTATAAAAACCTGTATCTTTCTATGCTTATAACATGTATCTATAGCTTACCTCGGCTGAAAATGTAAGTTATTCTGATCATTTGTATCTGTCTGACCCTAGGGATAAAATGAGGTCACAATAGGTTGCAAAATTTACATGTGGTTAAATATTAAAAATTTTCTCAAGAACAACAGATTATGATTAGTTATTTTCAAATGCAATCATCCCCAGGTAGTGTAGATTCAATTTTATTTTCAAATGCAATTATTCCCAGGTAGTGTAGATTCAATTTTGTTAAAGCCATGGCCCCCAGGGGTGGGGTCACAATAGCGAATCAAAGTTTAATTTGGGAAGTATAGAATAAATCTTCTGTTCATGAACAGCGGGGTCATGATTAGTCATATTAATATGCAAGAGTCCACATATAGTGCAGATTAATTTGTTTTAAAATTGTGACCCCCGGGGATAGAGTGGGGCTATATAATAGGGAATCAAAGTTGTACATGAGGATATATAGGGAAACATCTTAATGATATACAAGCATCTTGAGATAGTGCATATTCAGGGGCCCTCAGTGTAGTATGAAGTCACAAAAGAAGATAAAATTCTTATATGGGAATATACAGAAAATTGATTAGAACAAATTCTTTTCAAGAGTAGCAAGGCCACACTAAATCATATGCAAATGCTCATATTTTGTGGAGATTCAAGTTTTTGTATGCCTCTGATACTAAAGTTGTGGTAATATTATCATAAATTACTTAATGAAAACCTTAAATTTGATGCCATGATCTTTGATCTTGGAATTTGATCCAAATTTCAAAACATTAACCTTGCTCACAACATTTCCTTGGGGAGTGATATATCCTCCATGTTTCATGTATGCATTCCTTGTGACAAAACCGTTCTTTCGGTACCAAAGTTTTTGACTTTGTAATTTGACCTTCAATTTTGACCTACGTCAAAGATTGGAATCTCGCTCGCGCCGTTATATACTACTAAACATTTGATAGAGATATTCAGAAATATTATTAGTGAAGTGTAAGAAAGTAGGACTAACCACTTTTTTTTTACTGAAATGTTTAATTTGAAGTTTAGAGTGGCATTTTTGTAACAATTCATCATAACAGTCAACAGTAACAACGCCTTAAATAGACAAAAACAAAATGCTGTCAAACGACATTATGGTTGAAGGCAATAACAACAGATCCAAATCGGGCCCGGAACAAAGAATCTTGTCTTTAATACGTGTATGATGACCATGTGCTTCAATCAAACTGCGACACCTCCTTGGCATGCTTGCAATCAATCGCCTGACCCGGTCCTGTGACAGACGTCTCCAATCATCTTCAAGGGCCGCCTGAAGGTCATCGAGGGTGACAGGTTGTCTTTGACGTGACGCAAGGGCCCTCCCTAACATGTCCCATACATGCTCTATGGGATTCATGTCCGGGGATCTAGCAGGCCAGTCCATTCGCTCGATAGTTTGATGTTCCAGATACTGTTGAACAACCCTTGAACGATGAGGTCTGGCATTATCGTCCATTAAAATGAATGTTGGACCAACTGCACCAGCATAGGGTCTCACTATGGGGTCTAAGATTTCATTCCTGTATCTGGCTGCATTCAGTGTTCCGTGGCGAAGAACATGCAAGTCGGTTTTCCCATCCAATGAAATTCCACCCCATATCATCAAGGAACCACCTCCGTATCTGTCATGTTCCTCAATGTGCTGATGAAGAAAACGTTCTTCGGCCCGTCTCCAGGTTCGCGTCCTTCGATCTGTGTGATCCAAACAAAACCTAGATTCATCAGTGAAGAGCACAGGCCTCCAATCATTAACAGTCCAAGCAGCATGGTCTCTTGCCCAATCTAACCGTTCACGCACATGTCTTGGTGTAAGAGGCACACGGACAGCTGTTCTTCTGGACCTCAAACCATTCTGCCAGAGACGTCTTCTGATTGTCTGGGTAGACACGCGTGTCCCAACAGCGTTCTGAAAGTCATTTCTCAGCTGCGTTGCCGTTTGTCGAGGATTTCGTCTGGCTTGCACAATTAAAAATCTGTCATCAGCAGCGGTTGTTGCCCTTGGACGACCTCCACCATGTTGTCTCTGAACACTGCCTGTCAATTGGTACCGTTGCCACATCCTGGATACAACACTCTGAGAGACGTTGAGCCTTACAGCAACGTCAGTTTGTGTGACTCCAGATTCCAAGAGCCCAATGCCTCTGCCCATCATATCCAAGCTTAAACGCCTCCTACGTTGCTGACGCTGCATCTTAGAGTGTCTTTATGTCAACTTTCAGGCAACACTAAACCACAAACTTTAATATGTATTGTCGAGTCTGGTTGATTACCTTAATTGAATACTGTCGCAAGGCAAACGTTCACGCTAAGCCCAAAGCTACCCGTGCATTTCATGACACAATATCAGTTAAAGATAGCTATGCGACTCCATTGGGACCAAAATTTCACATCTTATTTTTATTCATGGCATTCTATGCCCCAAATATCACATTATCCCTATGTTTAGTAGTATATATGAGAATCCATAACTGAAATACCGATTGGAGGTGACCAGTTCACTGGAGAGAGATTTTAAGGTGCCAAATGTTTGAGGACTGGATGTCAGACAGATAAAGGTCGCTGCAGTCATGTGTATCCCATAACTTTTGAACTTTGACACACTGCTATGAACATTCTTGTGTTGATTTTTAACAAACTTTACAATGAGAAGTCTTTAGACAAAGGCACAATAAATGCTGCCAGAATTAAGTTATCTAGAAAAACTGTGAAGAAGGCAGTGGAACACCACTATGACCACGGCAAGGATTTCTTTATCAGTTTCCTTCGTGCTTACACCGTGGAGGCTTTATGCAATTTCTTTGGGCTGGAAAATTTGAATGGAGAGCCAAGAAGAAATACACGAAATGGCATTGTTGATGAAAATCTTCAAAATTGGGTTCAGGATACTATGGGCCGAATTATTGATATGTATGTTTGGGCCCGGGATACTTATGTCAGCACTTTTACTACTCATGAACACGAGGAAATAGTTTCAACACCATTACAACTTTAATTTCCTAATGGAACAACTGTAATACATGTCCAACGAAAACAGTGCAGTGCTGAATTTGACAGAGTAAAGAATTGTGGACATACTGTTCTACTGTTAAGAATGCTTTACATGGAATTTCTTGATATCATCAAAGTAACTGACAGAGAAAGACTGATGACAAGCTTTAAGTACATGATGCAGGTATCTAAGGCACACAACAACCGTAGTAAATATGCCTTGGAAATCTTGCGATTCTTGTGCCACCTGCAATAATCTTACAGCATGCAAACTGCACACAAAGCAGTGTATGGGTTGTTTGTAAATACAGCTGGAAAAATAGATTCCCATATTCCAGCCGACTTGTAAATGGATAATCTTATCATTAAGTGAAGAAGCTTATTAAGGCAACTGGGCCAAATAACATAGAAGGAACAGTTGTGAAAAAATCCCGAGGTCTAGCAGGTCAAGCTCAGATTGCTGTTAAGTACGACAGTTCCAGTTTTGTTCTCGTCAGAGCAAACAAACACAAGAGGAAATCTGCTGATGGGGATGAGCTCAAATTAATTCTTGAGCTGAAAGAGGCTGCCCCATTTACCACTCAGATTGGCAGAAGTTATGATGAGTTTTCCACCATAATGGCACCAACACACAGCACACTGAATGAAGAGGACTACAATGTCTGGATACATCACCACAAAACAATAATGAATTTTGAATCCGGGAAATAAATTCAAGTTGCAATTCTGCAATTATCTTAGTCTAACAATGCAGTTGCATTGTTGGATAATTAACTTGTATAGACACTATATATATATATATATATATATATATATATATATATATATCCAAAAAGAGCTATAAGGCAAAACAGATTTATATTTGCTGTATTGAAATATGTACATACATGTACCTTGGAAAATGAGGCCTTATTTCAGGTCTAAAGTCTTCCCCCCAGTCTAACACACAGTGTGACTCGTCAAATACCACAAACATTCTACCAACTTTCTTCCCAATGTTGCCTAAAGTTCCAGCATGAAACAGGATATCTTCTGGATGTCCAATGTAATGTGTAATGTCCGTACACTCGACAGGCTCATTGTTTTAGTACTTGACAGACAATGAACTTAATTTGTTAATTTCTTGTTCAATAATAGCATTTAGAGGTGCAATTATAACAACAGCATATTCCAAATCATGTGCATATTCAGAACAAAATGGGTAATGTCTCAATATGAGGGATTTCCTATATCCTGTTGGAAGGATTGCCGCTGTGTATTTTTCATGAATAGCTTTTAAGCAGTCAATTTGCATTGGTTTAAGAAAGAAATACTCTGTGTGAAATTTTTGATGAAAGATTAATAATGCCAACTTCTGCTTCAAAGCTTCCTCCATTAAAATTCATAAAATCTGAGAAAGAATGATTACATGCTAGTAAGACATAGTAACACAGTAAAGCCAGTGAGGCATTACACAACCAACGATGAAAGTATTACCATCTCATGAAGGATATAAAGCTGATCCACCTTTAATTTACATGAATCAGTCAATAAAACCATATTTTATCACACGAGATATTTGAATTGAATGGTACAAATCCGCCATGACGTTCTTAAATGCTATACATGTCTAAAACGTTGGTTCTTCAAATCTCAGGGTGGATGACTTTTGTAATCAGTCATATAGACCAATAGTATTATAATATCTTAGCTGTATAAATTTATGTAATGATATCGCAGTAAAATCTTTTTGATACTTAGCAATAACTACTGAATTGACGACTAGGAAATTCGAATTAAAAAGTGTGGCGTAATTCGTTACCCATGCCTGTCCTCGTTGATTAATGTTGATTTTCAGAGGTTATACACCCTTAACAACCTCATAGTAGTGATGATTTGGTTACGTCTCCCGCTGGTTAGAAGCTCTAGACTCATTTATAAGTCGTAAGGTATGTAAACGATACAAACAAAAAATCTCAAAATAATCAACCAAAAGAAAAATACAACTCTTATATGTGTATTTCAAAAAGCTGAATAATCCTATGAACCTTGCCCACACTTGTTTTGCAATATAAATTCTCAAAATTGACGATTACTCGTATACTTTGCTATATATCTTCATACGTAATAACTGATTATGAGAACATTGATGCACATCTCGCTTGCATTTCGAGTTTCGCTTGCACAACAATAAAGTTGATAACTGATAATTCAATTTTATAATCATAAAAATTAAACAAAATATGTTGCAAAGCAAATAAATCATCACCGAAGAATATTTGTCATTTAGTATAAATCAATCGTCTGCATTCCTAGATCGGTACACTAGCAAAGAAATATGACAATGTAAGTTAACCCTTTTCCAAACTGTGTGTTCTAAGCAGTTGATATAATGCGCGTGCGTGCATGCGTGTTCGAATGAATTCCGTGTTTTCCGATTTGCTGAGATCCAACGACGTCGGAAATACATCTGCATGTGTCGTTGAGGTGAATATAACATTTGATATCTCCAACATAATATCACAAATTATAACAAGGTTGGGTCGATTGATGATCTTTGACACTGAATGAAAACTCAGGTTGTACTCGGTTTCGACTATCTTGTATTATAATGTAAAACTGACGATTTGGAACTGGAGTAACAATATTTAGGGTATAACTTGTCTTCTCATTTGTTGTTTGCGACCTTTTATGCTGATTTATAGGCAGCAAACTGAGTATTACCGGCGTCGCATTAGTAGAGCTGGTAAAACGAACGTTTCCGAACGTCAAGTCAGCATTATTAGAGATAAATAACAAATGGTAAGATAAATCATTCTCATTGTAATGTCTCTAACTTCATGTTGACGTCTTTCGTTGATTTTTCTTTTTTGTTTTTGCTAAAATGGAAAGCATTCCCCTGTTTAGTTAAATAATGCTTGTTTCGCCGGAAACGCGTCTATATACATACGAAGTTTATTTGTGGTTACAAATATAGCATAGCCATGATGGTGATTAAGGACCAAATTGGCCAAAATCGTCTTCTGACATGCCCCCTGAAATATCTTGGCTGATAACCTATTTTTTTTATAATCTGTAAGCTCATTGTCTTCTTAAAGTCATTCTTTAGTGCGGATTTAAAGTATATGGTAGATTTTTTTTCAAAAATGTTTTATATTGTACAGGGAAAATTTCCCGTTATTTCCTTTGTAATTGTGAATTTTCATAGCCTGATTTTTTTTCCACTGATTTTAACTCATTTATACAAACTTTACCTTATATCAAAGTCTGACTAAAATCTCTATTTTAGAAACGAATTAGGTCCATATTCCTTAATTCCACAAATATCAGTGCACTACCCAATCAAACTGTAGATTACAAAGTCAATGTATTAGAGTGTTAAATTAGAATAACATTCAGGCTGATCTAAATGTAATCAATCATATATCATTTGGCAAAATTGCAAGTTGTCCATGTTTTGATAGCCAGCTTTTTAAAGATGTTTTAAGTTATCTAGTCATACTTTATAATAAATGAAAGCTGTATACAAAGATGGCTCACCAGATTTCGTTTCTTTGGCTCCAGTAGCCAGTTTTGGTGTTTTGAATATTGAATCTTATAAAATCAATTAATGACATTTTCTCCGCCAACACAAGGCCCCCCCCCCCCCCCCCCCCCCGAATTGCAATATTTACCTCGTCCTCTAACTGATAGAATATCGTACTTCTAAGCTAGATAAAACGGCGTATTGACCTAAACATATCAGTAAATGTAATATACACCAAAACTTTCAGGTTACACACACACACACACACACACACACACACACACACACACACACATATATATATATATATATATATACAAAAGTTAGGGATCGTAGGAATTTTGAATTTTGGTTTGATATTGTTTTTGGGAGAAATGTTTAGTGTATTACTACATATTATGGATTGAGAAAACATTTTGTGACTTGAATCATGTTCACTGTGTGCTTCTTCACAATTTGCACGTGCCATGAGCCGCACGATAAAAATGTGGTACACTTTGGGAAGTTGTATAAGGCGCACAATCAGTCATCAGACATCAATATGTTATTGATAAAGTGAACAGCAATTGAACGTGACTTAAGTAAAGGTATGACACCACAAAGACGTCATTTACAGGCAAATTAGCACAAAACAAGCAATCAGATTGCATCAGGCTGGACAAACCGAGCAAGATGTTCTATCCGGTTTGGTGTGTCCCAGAGAGTCATATCTAAAGTCTGTACCCGATTTCAGGGGACTGGTACAGTCAATAAGAGGCCTAGGAGTGGCAGACCCCGTGCCACAACGCAACGTTAAAAGCGGTACATCGTAACGTGGCCCGGAGACAGCGTTTTCAACCTGCTCCAAGACTGACGCGTCAGTGTAATGTTGCTACAGGCCTGCACATTACATTTCAGACTTTGGGAAACAGACTTCGTGCTACTAATTTCAGGGCTTACAGTCCAGTAGTGCGTCCCAGACTTCTCTTACGTTATCGACAAGCATGCGTGGAATTCGCATGTTAACATGTGAATTGGGATAGACGACGTTGGGAGCCGGTACTGTTCACAGATGAGTCCCGATTCTTTCTGGACTTCCTCGATGGTCGTTGGCGTGTGTGGAGAGCGGTCAGGCAGAGATACAGCCAGATGTTGGTGGCTGAACACAATCGGTTTGGGGGGTGACTCTGTGATGATTTGGGGTGGGATCTTTTTGGCGGGTCGCATTGACATGGTAGCCACCAGGAATGGCGCTCTCTCCGATACAGGGATGAAATTCTTCACCCAGTCGTCAGGTTGTTTGCAGGTACAGTCGGGTAAAATTTCATTCTGATGGACGATTACACCCGTTCCCATCATGTTCATGTGATTCAGGAGTATCTACAGAGGGAAACTATCGAGCTTATGGATTGGCCCCCTTCTCACCGGATCTGAATCCCAACGAACATGTGTGGGATCAACTTCAGCATTAACTTTCATGCGTCCAAACCAACCACAGACTTTGGATGACCTTGAAAACGCTCTGAGAGATTGATTGATTATTTATTGCTTTCCGCCACACTCAACAATTTTTCAGTTATCTGGTGGCGTCCAGTTTTTGTTGGTGGAGGAGAGAACCCAGATACAATGTACCTGGAAAGAGACCACCGACCTTCCGCAAGTAAACTGGCAAACTTGCTCACATAACGCCGCGGCCGAGATTCGAACACGCGCCGACAGAGGTGAGAGGCTTTGTGATTTTGAGCCCGATGCTCTAACCACTCGGCCACGGAGGCCCCCTCGCTCTGAGAGAGGAATGGAACAACAGAACATTGTGAATTTCATAATGAGTATGCAACGCGGATGACAGACTGTTCTGAGAGCAAATGGATGTCACATCGAGTATTGATACTCTGAGTCAATTTTAGACATGTTTTGTAAAGTTCAAGTTGTCTTTCATGTCAGATTCCCTCACGTTATTCACGATGTTTTGTGCACTATGACCCCCTATGTGTGTGTGTGTGTGTGTGTGTGTTTGTGTGTGTGTGTGTGTTTGTGTGTGTGTGTGTGTGTATCTATGTGTTTGTGTGTGTGTGTGTGTGTGTGTGTGTGTGTAGAAGCTCATGTTTGGAAAAGAGATTTTTTCATTAACAGCTTTAGGAGTGCCACGATTTTTAAACCCAAGAATAATGCTTACGATCAAGATGGTTCATTATCGTTTCAACGGCTACAATGAATCGATAGTTTCATTTCGAAATTCACATAGGAAAGACCCGTGGATTTAACTTTTAATGTTTGATGCAAGACAAAATGTTTTTACTACTTTTGCTAAATGCCCTAGCTTTGCCGCGGCGACAGGATGATTGGAAATCCAACCCGTACTTTTCGTCTGCGAAGTGATTCCTTATGATCAGATCTGAATAAAGTGATCTAATCAAGGTCAAACCCATTAATAAATATATGTCTGCATGATACACAGGTAACTGCTGATATCCATGTACCTCTTGTTCATTTATTTGATCAGTGACATATTTATCATTATATAATTATGTTTTCAACACAATACTATGGCAAAGGTTGACAGTCTAGCTCCAGTTAGTTCAGTATATTCCGTTATCATCCAACTCCAATATCACTATTGGTAGGGGAAAGTAGTCCCGGGGAATTGACACTGTACGGCGTTTGGTTCATAGTCCACATTATAAAAGAAGGAATCCACTGTAGTAGTATAAGGCGCCTACATGGGCAGTTCAAAGGTCAAATGATGACGTAACAATGAAAGCCGAGAGCGCTATGACGTCACAATGGAAGCGGGGAACGGTATGACGTAGACCTAACTCGGGTATGACGTAGGACTCTCGTCCTAAAACACAATGTTCATCCAGAGTTCATAATTCTTTGTGTTTTAATCCTCAGTGTGCTTAATCATGTCAATTTTTAAGAATTAAACTATTATACTTCTTTCCGAGTATTTATTTTGCTGACGTAACATCATTGACATACATGAAAAATTTTTGGTTGCGACATTTTAAAATCATATCAACGATCAATGACAATGGAGTGATATTAATTCAATTTTGAAAAAAAGTGATTTTAGTGAACAAAGTGTTCGTTATTGGAGTTACAATGTTTTTGAAAAATCAATTTTACGTGTTATCATGGATATTGGAGGGGAGAACAGGGCTTACCGAGACAACATGGTCTAAACTGGTACTGTATGGTCATATACAGTAATAAGTGTGTTTGTTATTGGATTTATGAAAAGTCTTTCAAGTGCTTTATTGTATATTGGAGGGGGAGAATAGAACTTCCCAAGACAACAACATGGCCTGGTACTATTTGTTCATATCCGTTACGTCTAGAATGGTTATTGTTTAAACTTTAATTCGATGAATATTTTTTAATACAAAACAAAAATAAATTAAATTTTTTTTTATTTGTTTATCTTATTCATAAATAGAAAAGCTAACTAGGGAATATTAAAGCGGGGATGATCTCAAAAGTAGTTCGGATCTGAAGGACTAATTGCAACGGGCGGATGATAAAGCTAAGGTATATCAAACTAGCGGAATGCACCACACAGATGAGATGAACACCGTGTAGCAGGACGCCAGCCCTACGCCATACCCGACTTTAACCTACGACATAGCGCTTCCCGCTTCTATTGTGACGTCATAGCGCACTTGACCTTTGAACCGCCATGTAGGCGTGTTTTACTACTCACAATCACAAAATCCGCAACAACTGGCAGGATATTTAGCATTTTTACGACAAAATTGACAAATCATTTTATGAAACTTTAAGCCGATGAAGGTACCTAAAAATAGACAAACAAAAGTTCTCAATATATATTATCATATTGCTGTGTGTCCGTAAAATCTTTAACGAACAGAAAAATGGCTTCGGGATCATGAAACTGTTTAAAGTTTAGAGCTGTCTTAAACCAATAAAAAGACTAGTTTTAAAGGACACATATCATTCTAAACTTTTTAATTGCTTTTAGAAAAAATGATTCTTTGCATGCCCAACATGACTTCAAATGTGTTTTAAATAAAATATTTGAAGTAGTTTCGAGTTTGAGATTGACGAAATTCAAATCTTGCAATATACATATTTACTTTCGATATTTTACGCGCCATTATGTGTGACATCATAAGCGACCTACAGCGAGAAGTTTTCAAAAACAATTGCCATTCCATAACTCGACAAGAAAGCCAGTTATCCCATTAACGGCTTGGGGTTGCATTAGGGTGTTTGGAGCCGTTTAGGGGTGCATTACACGTAGCTGTCAGAAGAAAGGATAAACTGATTTTTTTCCTTCAAATTTTCGAAAGTAGGTGTGAAGAAAAGACGTCCAAAGGTAAATGATTTGTCGGCACAGGGACTTTGCCATAAAAAATATAATAAAAAAGCAATTTGACAGAGATCATTTCACAGAATAACCGCTCGGAGCTTGGGAATAAAAATTACCCTTGTGACAAAATATACATGTGGTACCAATTTCTACCAACTCGTAGATTTAATAGAAAAATAAATAAAGATAGAAAATAATTGAACTTGAAATAATATATAAAATATTGTACAATTTTCCTAACTTTAAATAAATTATAATGCTTTTTCTAAACTTAAAAGTGCAATAAATCTATAGAGAGATGGCAAAATATAGACGTAGATGTTGCATACCTATAACTGTTATAGATCTAGCTGTTGTATATTTATAACTGTTATAGATCTAGCTGTTGTATATCTATAAATACTTACCTCTATAGACAGATGATAACTGTTACAGATCTAGCTGTTGTATATCTATAAATACTTACCTCTATAGACAGATGATAACTGTTACAGATCTAGCTGTTGTATATCTATAAATACTTACCTCTATAGACAGATGATAACTGTTACAGATCTAGCTGTTGTATATCTATAAATACCTATCTATACAGACAGATGATAACTGATACAGATCTAGCTGTTGCATATCTATAAATACCTATCTCTACAGACAGATGATAACATTATTATGTTTGATATTAACGTACCTCTACAATTATTTCCTACACATGTAAATGGTGATTTCCGTTGATTTGGAAGCCTTGTACTTGTACCTGTAAATTCAGTTAAAATTAATGTTTGCAATATGATGATAAAAGCTATATTTATGTAATATTGCTATCTATGTCACACGGTTTGACATACATCAATAAGAAGAAACAGAATGAAATTGCTTCCGATATAATACCAATGTTTTATTAACTAGTTGTTGATGTATAGCATTAGTTACAAGTTTCCTTGAAATGGAAGATTTTTTTCTGCAACAACATATAATATATAACATTAATATAAATGATATTTATTCACCTGGTTTCACAGGTCTGTTATTAATTGTGCACGAATTTTATAGTGAATCATTTTAATGAGAGTTTTCACCCTTTTTCCAGTTACCAAACACACATGGGGTGAAAATGTGTGGATAAAAAATCGGGGAAATTTCCTTTATACATTTTTTTTTGTTTTTGTTAAATTATATTTCATGAAATCTGAAGAATCGCCAGGTCAACTTTAATGAAGTTAAACATAGCGGAGTAAACCACATCCATGAGGTAGAAACGGTGGCGTTCGCCTACTTGAAGTTTATAACGCAATTGTTGGACAAATATTTCGACAGAAATTCAGAAAATCTGAGAGAATGGACGGAGGATAAGGGGATAAAGTTGACCTTAAGCTCTAGGTCAGGTTTTTGCAAGTTTGGAAAGAGAACAACGGCATGTTCATCATGAGAACTAGTAATTGTAGCATTACAGTAACATATTTAGACAAAATGCAGGTAGGTTGCATTTTTACCTCCAGTGCACGAGACTGACAGAGACTTTTTGTTCACTTTGTTGTGGGATTTTAATGAAGGCTAGCAGCGGTGTCCTGTCATGAACATAATATTTTTGAGCTCGAAACCAATTTTGTTTCTGTTATGTTAATGCGTAAGCAAGAAGCCATTTGAAAGTACCTAGTACAATTAACCCAAATATGAAAGCAGTGATTATATTCATACGCAAGAAAATGTCTGATCACGTGACAGACATCAAATCATAGAAAATTAAATGACAATTTCGTTGGTAGTGTCACATTAGGAAACGCATCGACAAATGTAAATATTTTATGTAAAGTTGTTAACTGTTGTCCATGAAACTTACACTTATATTGGGCACACATATGATTTGTGTTGAAACCACACTTTCTCTCTAGACAATGACAATAAGTACACACTCTTCGGTGAGTATCAGTATTTGGCTGCAGAAATGAGCTATGTGTGCAATGTTCTGAAATGAGAAACAAATATGTGCCATAAAGGGTAAGATGGTATATATTTAGGGAGATACAATTGTAATTTGCACGTACATTCGGTAATTTGTATCACCTGGGAAATTATCTTACAGTATATTTGATTTTACTCATGCAATTTTGTAAAATGCTCAGTCATACATCATTCACTTAATTTGTCAAACTTTACCATCTGCATCTTTAAGTGATACTTTACAGCCACCCAGTCCTGGAAAATGAAATAACGAAATAAAATAAAATTAAAAAAAAGAACAACCAGGAAGGGATACTCCCTCTTATTTATAGTCGTATTAATATTTGGTTACTAGTACGAAAAAAAAAAACTGCTGAAAAAAAATCAATTTACTAAATTTAAAAACTAATACAGTACCCACGGAGATCTTTAAATTTATTTAAATATTTTTTTTTTCAGAGACCAACAAGGCACGATAAAATTCTATGACACAACTAGGCTATAGTAATCAATACTACTAAAAGCCAGAAATATAATGCTGTTGTAGTCAGCATAAATCAGTGTTGCCTGAACAAATTGTTTTACATGCTTACAAAATGTTTTGTCTCTCCTCAGTTTTCTATATTGTCTACGTAGTTTTCAGATGACTGTACTTTCTTATTTTTTCCTTAAACATCATATTGTGATTTCTCTGTGTAATCGTTTTTCATGAACATCAGCTGTTACCGTTTGTTTTACATGGTAGTGGTATTACGTCACTATAATAGTTATCCCCTTCTGATGTTATTTGTCTTATGTGTTTGTCTATTTGCTGTGTCCTTTATGTGTTCCGTTTTTGTGTTGTCTATTTGATGTGTCCTTTATGTGTTCCGTACTTGTGTTGTATATTTGTTGTGACCTTTATTTGTTCTGTGTATGTTGTTGTCTATTACGTAAGCAATTCTTGTGCTGTGTATTTGCGCTTCTCCTTGCGTGATGTTTTTTATAAGCACTGTACCTGAACTGTCTTGAAGCTTAAGTGCTGGTCTTTGTATGTGCTGTGCTATTATTTGAGATTCTTCATATTATGACCTCTGTGTGTGCTATTATTGTACTGTGTTTGTGTGTAGTTATATTGTGTGACATAGTTATACTGTGTGGCGTAGTTACATTGTGTGACGTAGTTATATTGTGTGGCGTAGTTATATTGTGTGACATACTTATACTGTGTGGCGTAGTTATACTGTGTGGCGTAGTTATATTGTGTGGCGTAGTTATATTGTGTGACATACTTATACTGTATGGCGTAGTTATACTGTGTGACGTAGTTATACTGTGTGGCGTAGTTATACTGTGTGGCGTAGTTATACTGTGTGACGTAGTTATACTGTGTGACGTAGTTATATTGTGTGACGTAGTTATACTGTGTGACATAGTTATACTGTGTGGCGTAGTTATACTGTGTGGCGTAGTTATATTGTGTGACATAGTTATACTGTGTGGCGTAGTTATACTGTGTGACGTAGTTATACTGTGTGACGTAGTTATACTGTGTGACGTAGTTATACTGTGTGACGTAGTTATATTGTGTGACATAGTTATACTGTGTGGCGTAGTTATACTGTGTGACGTAGTTATACTGTGTGACGTAGTTATACTGTGTGACGTAGTTATACTGTGTGGCGTAGTTATACTGTGTGGCGTAGTTATATTGTGTGGCGTAGTTATACTGTGTGGCGTAGTTATACTGTGTGGCGTAGTTATACTGTGTGGCGTAGTTATACTGTGTGACGTAGTTATATTGTGTGGCGTAGTTATATTGTGTGACATAGTTATACTGTGTGGCGTAGTTATATTGTGTGACGTAGTTATATTGTGTGACATAGTTATACTGTGTGGCGTAGTTATACTGTGTGACGTAGTTATACTGTGTGGCGTAGTTATACTGTGTGGCGTAGTTATACTGTGTGACATAGTTATACTGTGTGGCGTAGTTATATTGTGTGACGTAGTTATACTGTGTGGCGTAGTTATACTGTGTGGCGTAGTTATACTGTGTGGCGTAGTTATATTGTGTGACGTAGTTATATTGTGTGGCGTAGTTATATTGTGTGGCGTAGTTATACTGTGTGGCGTAGTTATACTGTGTGGCGTAGTTATATTGTGTGACATACTTATACTGTGTGGCGTAGTTATATTGTGTGACATAGTTATACTGTGTGGCGTAGTTATACTGTGTGGCGTAGTTATACTGTGTGGCGTAGTTATATTGTGTGACGTAGTTATATTGTGTGGCGTAGTTATATTGTGTGGCGTAGTTATACTGTGTGGCGTAGTTATACTGTGTGGCGTAGTTATATTGTGTGACATACTTATACTGTGTGGCGTAGTTATATTGTGTGACATAGTTATACTGTGTGGCGTAGTTATACTGTGTGACGTAGTTATACTGTGTGACGTAGTTATATTGTGTGACGTAGTTATACTGTGTGGTGTAGTTATACTGTGTGACGTAGTTATACTGTGTGGCGTAGTTATACTGTGTGACGTAGTTATATTATGTGACGCACTCTGTGTGAGTTGTGATTATATTGTCTCACTGAGCTTGTAAATTTATGAACGCGGACTTTGAAGTAAAGAAACTAGTTAGTCGAGTATACTCAGTCGGTTTTGTGAAACCCTCCTACCCCCCCCCCCCCCCCCCCCCACACACACACACACACACATACACAAATTTCTAGAAGAAGCATCCTTGCTCATCAAGATATTCAAATAAATGTACATATTCGCTAATTGAACCCTAACGTCCTGTCATAGTTCCAGAACCCCTGGTCTAGGGTCCATGAATTCCAAAATTGATCATGATTATACACCATTTCATCTACTAACATATGTAATATTGATTATGTTCATATGTTATCGCACGACAGACGACAACGGACAGTTACCAATTTCAATAGTTCACCTAAGTATTAGAGGAACTCAGTATCACTGCTCATGCTGCTTTTAAGTATCTAGAAATATTTAACGTTCTCTGTTGGAGTAAAAACTAAACATGATAAAAATACCTGTCGAGAATGGTGACCAGTCAGGAGATAGTTGCTGCGAAGAACTACCTGTAAAAATGTTGAAGGTGAGTCTTATTGTCAATAATTACCGGCGAGGTTTACGATCTACACATTAATAGTTTTGACCCTAACCTTCAGAACTTGACGTTCAATAACCACGAAATTCACAATTTTCGTTTCCCCTTACCCAGAAGATATCCCTTGCCAAATTTCATGAAAATGGTCATCTACGTACAGAAAAGACGTTGATTATCTTCAAACGTTAAAGCACATCGGATGACGGCCATGGAAAACTACCAATCGTAATAAGTCACCTGAGTGACCTAAAAGGGGAACCATATACCTTGATTGTATGTGAGTAATCTAGGTCATGTCGCTTTCAAGTGTGAAGGAGTGTTCCACTTTTTCTATTGGAATAAAAACTAAATATGTTGGGTATACCTGCTGAGGAAGGTGGCCAGTCTGGAAATGTTTACTTCCAAGAACTATCTGTTCGAAAATATTGATAAATAAGCACACATGAATAATCTAAACAAAGAACTCGTTCCCATACAAATAATACATTTTGTTTGTTTGTTTGTTTTATTTATAGTCGCCTAAGCAATTTTTCAGCTATCCGGCGACTGTCACTATTACCGGTGACGGGGCTGCAAATTTAGACCTATGCTTAGCACTAATGGCTTTTAGCAGTGAGGGTTCTTTTACGTGCCACACCTGCTGCGACACGGGACCTCCGTTTATAAGGTCCCATCCGAAAGACCCGTGACTCTCACTTCGTAATGCCGAGCTCTTGGCGAAGGAGCAATCACTACCTATTTTAACGTCTTAGGTTTGACGCGGCCGGCCCGAGCGGGGCTCGAACTCACGACCTTCCGTTCACGAGGCGAGAGCTCTACCACTGAGCCACCGTGATCGGTGCACAAATAATACACAATGATTGATTGATTATATATTGTTGAACGTCACGCTTGAGAATGTTTCACTCATATGGAGACATCACCATTGCCGGTGAAGGGCTGCAGATTAAGGCCTATGCTCGGCGTTTATGGCATTTGAGCAGGGCGGGATCTTTACCATACCTGCTGTGACACGGGGCCCCGGTTTTTGCGGTCTCATCACAATGATATATGGAGGTATTTACAAATAATACAGACATTAAAACTTTTTTCAGGCAACTTCTAAGTAACTTCTATACTTCTATAACTATCTGTGGTAACCTTTGTATGTACTTTGTGCTTCTTTTGTCTGTAAAAGCTGATTCCTTTGTGATGCCCTCTAAGTATATTGTGCTGTGTATTTGCTACATGATGTTTTGCTTGTATTTATGTTTTATGTCCTTTCGAGAAGTTGTTTTTACTCATATTGAGACAGCACCAGCTGTAGGTGAAGTACCACATATTTAAACCTACGCTTAGCTCTTAGGGCCGTACAAGTGAGTGTTATTTAACGCATCAACGCCTGCCGCTTCACGGTACCTATGTTTTAAAGGTCATAATCGAAAGAGCTGTGATTCTCACTTTTAAATACCGAACATTTGGCGAAGAAGCAATCACTACCTATTTTTCGTCTTAGGTTTGACGTGGCCATACCACGAGCGGGACTCCAACTCCCAACCTCCCGATTACGAAGTGAACGCTCTACCACTGAGCTACTGCGACCGGTCTATGTATGTTTTGCTTGTGTGTCTATTTCCTGTATCCACTTTTGCTGTGCCAGTTATGTTGTCTATTTTGTGTCTATCATTTCTGTTGTATTTTCTATTCATTGTGTCCACTGTGTATTTTGTGCCTATGTTGTCTCATTCTGCTGTTCTTTTCAGAGCTTGTAATTTTGTAGGTGTGGTGTTTACTTATAACGTCATAAAATGTACAGCGTCTTGATTTTATGTGAGTAACAGAAGAACTGAATACTGCCGGTCATTGCGCTTTTAAATATCAAGAAGTGTTCGACTTTAACTATTAGTATGAAAATTAAATCTGTTGGATATACCTGTCGAGGAAGGTGGCCAGTTCAAAAATGGTTGTTGCCAAAAACTATCTGTAAGAAAATTTTCAAGGTGAATCTTAGTATTAATAAATGACTGATGAATTTTATGATTTACAAATTTTAAGCAAACTATTCTTTTATAGGAGTGCTTCCCTATACTATGTAACTTCTTCAGTAACAAAATTCACGATATATAGTGCAAAATTGATTTTATAGTTCCTGATATGAAAACCATGCCATTAATTTTAACAGAGAACAGAGAAATTGAATTGTTTCCTAGCGCCCACACAAATAACATACAGCGAAATCTGCAAATTCCACAAACATTGAAACTTGTTGTGATGTCCTCTAGGAGCGCGGTGCTTCTGTTGTCTATCTAAGTTTATACTTATGCAATGTGTTCTTCGTGTGGACTATTGCTGTCTATTTCAGTTCATACTTTAGTAATGTCTACGTGGTTTGTGCTTCTGTTGTCTGTTTGAGTCTATTCTTTTCTAGTGTCCTATATAGTTGTCTATTCAAGCTTATACTTTTGTGATGCTTCTTGTATATGTTGTGTCTGAGTTGTCTATTTAAGCTTATACATTTTGTGATGCTTCTTGTATATGGTGTGTCTGAGTTGTCTGTTTAAGTTTATGCTTTTGTGATGCTTCTTGTATATGTTGTGTCTGAGTTGTCTATTAAAGCTTACACATTTTGTGATGCTTCTTGTATATGGTGTGTCTGAGTTGTCTATCTAAGCTTATGCTTTTGTGATGCTTCTTGTATATGGTGTGTCTGAGTTGTCTGTTTAAGTTTATACATTTTGTGATGCTTCTTGTATGTAGTGTGTCTGAGTTGTCTAGTTAAGCTTATACATTTTGTGATGCTTCTTGTATGTAGTGTGTCTGAGTTGTCTGTTTAAGCTTATACTTTTGTGATGCTTCTTGTATATGGTGTGTCTGAGTTGTCTATCTAAGCTTATGCTTTTGTGATGCTTCTTGTATATGGTGTGTCTGAGTTGTCTGTTTAAGCTTATACATTTTGTGATGCTTCTTGTATGTAGTGTGTCTGAGTTGTCTGTTTAAGCTTATACATTTTGTGATGCTTCTTGTATATAGTGTGTCTGAGTTGTCTGTTTAAGCTTATACATTTTGTGATGCTTCTTGTATATGGTGTGTCTGAGTTGTCTGTTTAAGCTTATACATTTTGTGATGCTTCTTGTATATGGTGTGTCTGAGTTGTCTGTTTAAGCTTATACATTTTGTGATGCTTCTTGTATGTAGTGTGTCTGAGTTGTCTGTTTAAGCTTATACATTTTGTGATGCTTCTTGTATATGGTGTGTCTGAGTTGTCTATTTAAGCTTATACATTTTGTGATGCTTCTTGTATATGGTGTGTCTGAGTTATCTATTTAAGCTTATACATTTTGTGATGCTTCTTGTATATGTTGTGTCTGAGTTGTCTGTTTAAGCTTATACATTTTGTGATGCTTCTTGTATATGGTGTGTCTGAGTTGTCTGTTTAAGTTTATACTTTTGTGATGCTTCTTGTATATGTTGTGTCTGAGTTGTCTGTTTAAGTTTATGCTTTTGTGATGCTTCTTGTATATGTTGTGTCTGAGTTGTCTATTTAAGCTTATACATTTTGTGATGCTTCTTGTATATGGTGTGTCTGAGTTGTCTGTTTAAGTTTATACATTTTGTGATGCTTCTTGTATATGGTGTGTCTGAGTTGTCTATTTAAGCTTATACATTTTGTGATGCTTCTTGTATGTAGTGTGTCTGAGTTGTCTGTTTAAGTTTATGCTTTTGTGATGCTTCTTGTATATGGTGTGTCTGAGTTGTCTGTTTAAGCTTATACTTTTATGGTGTCCTATATGTCAGCTGTTTTGTGTTGTCTATTTAAAATTCATACTTTCGTAATGTCTCTGTATGGGTATACTTCTGTTGTCTGTATGTGAAGTATTCTCTCTCTCTCTCTCTCTCTCTCTCTCTCTCTCTCTCTCTCTCTCTCTCTCTCTCTCGTGCTCTGTGCCTCTTGTTTTCTATTTGAGTTGATATGTTTTGTGGTGTACCGTGTGTATGCTGTTACTGTTGTGCTTCTGTTTTCTTTTGAAGTTAATACCATGACGGTGTACTCTATACATACTGTTACTGTGCTACCTATTTGTCGACTATGTTTCTTGTACTTGTGTTTTCTATTTGAGTTGATATTTTTGTGTTGTCTTATGTGTATGTCGTGTTATATATTTGTGATCATGTCTGTGATGCCGTCGATTGGTGTTCTCTATGTGTGTTGTATTTATGTTGTCTATTGGTGATATTCTCTATGTGTGTTGTACTTGTGTTGTCTATTGGTGATATTCTCTGTGTGTGTTGTACTTTAGTTGTCTATTGGTGGTGTTCTCTATGAGCGTTATGCTTCTATTGTCTTTTCGAACGCATTGCATTGTAATTTTCTGTATGTGTGCTGTGCTTGAAATTTTGATTTGTCCACTGTTGGTGTTGTGCAGAGTTGTCTGTTCGTTGTATCCACTATGTTTGCTCTACTTATGTTGTAGTTGTGTTGTTTACATTTGTGTTTACTATCTATGTTGTATTTATGTTGTCTATATTTGTGTGTACTATGTGGAATGTGCATTGTATGTGTGTGTTGTTTCTATGTTGTCTCGTAGTGGTATTTTGCGTTTATGATTTTGTTGGTGTGGAATTTGCTTATATTGTCATAAAAAAGTACCAAGTCTTGATTTTTGTGAGTAACAGAAAAAAATTAATATATCCGGTCATGTCGGCTCTAAATATGAAGATCTCTCTAAACCTGAAAAACGTACCTGTGGAGAGAGATGGCCAGTCTGGAGATGGTAGCTGCCACGAACTACCTGTAGAAAGATCTTCAAAGTTACCTGTAAAACAATCCAAGGTGAGTCTTAATAATTACCAACGAGTTTCACGATTTACATGTAGAGCAAAGATGAATTCATTTCTTTTACATGGCATATCAAACGTTACAATGTTTGATCTCATCAATTTGTGTTGAATAATTTTTCATTTGCATTGAATAATTTTTTTTATTTGTATTGTATAATTGTTCCTTTGTATTGTATAATTTTCCATTGGTATTCTATATTTTTCATTTGTATTATATAAGTTTTCATTTGTTGTTATTTTGGTTTGCTACGAGGAATTTCATTAGTCAACGTCCCTTCGAGAATTTGTCACTGATGTTAAAATGTTACTAGCTGTAGGTGAAGTACCCAAACCATAGCACACAGGGCCGTAGTAGTGGGGGTTATTTAACGTGCTAACACCTGCCACAACATGGGGTTTCTGTTTTTAAGGTCATATCCAAAAGACCTGTGATTCTCACTTTTAAATGCGGAGCGTTTGGCGAAGGTGCATCTTAGGTTTTATGCGGCAGAGGCACGAAAGGAGCTAGAAATCATGGCCTCCCGGTCACTAATCAAACGATATATCATTGAGCTACCACGACCAGTTCCATGCAGGAATATTTTAACACGAAACATGCGATAGCAGATCCAGCGCCGGGCGCACCCGACCCCTATCACAATTACGATAATTACACACACACACACACACACACACACACACACACACACACACACACACACATATGTGTGTGTGTGTGTGTGTGTGTGTGTGTGTGTGTGTGTGTGTCCAAAAAGCATGTGTGTTTTATTTTATCATAACTCAGTAGCTTCAGGGGATTTTACCCCTTGGGCCCTCACCACGCCTTTGCCCTGGACTCACTAGGGTTATCAAAATAGCCCCCAGACACCCAACCCTTTACTGTATCCTCCCGTTCAGAATTTTTAGGTCCACCTTCGGTTGCTAGTTACGTGTTCAAATTGTCACGAAACCGGCCGCAGTAGCACAGTGATTTTTCGTTTGGTTCGTGACCGAGAGACCGTGATTTCGATCTCCTTTCGTGCCTCTGTCGCACACTTAAGACGCACGTTCACAAACCCTCGGCATTAAAAATTGAGAATCACGGGTCTTTTGGATATGACTTAAAGACAGAGATCTCATTTGCGGCAGGTATTGGTACACTAAAGAACCCCCACCACTACGGCCCTGTGTGCTTAGCACAGGTCTATATTTGTGGTACTTCAACTAAAGCTGTTGACATGTCAGTATGAGTGAAAAAATTCTCAACGAGACGTTGACTTATGAAATCCTGCGTAGCAAATCATACTAAACAATCACTCGGATACATTACAAATGAAAATGTGTACAATGCAAATGGAAAATATACAATACAAATAGAAAATAAAGAATACAAATGGAAAATTATACAGCACAAATGGAAATTATACAATACAAATGGAAAATGATACAATACAAATGGAAAAGATTAAATATTGCAACGTTTGACATGCCATGATTTTATCCGAAATGTTTCTCGTGTCATTTGATTCTTTTCAATTAAAAAAAAATCAATCATTTTTTATTATGGGATAAAAGCACATAAAAAGGTTTAAACAGACGAAGCTGAAGTATCTAGAAAAGTGTAGAAAAGAAGTTGACGTATTTCTCTGAAATCACGTTACAGGTATATGAAGAATCTGTCGTTTTCAGAATCAGCCATTTTCAAAAAGCGACTTCAAACAAATGTAAGATTTTATCTAGCATTTCTTTTCTTTGCGGTTTACCAAATGGAATGAGTTTGATCTACTCATATTTTCGTAAATAAACAAATTATACATTGAATGCCATAATTTTTATTTAGTCAATTAAGGCAATGTAGACATTAGATAGATAAAAAAGATAGACTTGTTTGGTACAACTAACTTCTACTACAAAATTTATAGGAAGATCATCGTAAAGCGGGACACCAATGCATAATTAGGACAAGTGACCTTGCCTATTGACCTTTAGATATCAAAACGTAGGGTAAAACTTTCCCCACCAGTGTCTTTAAACCAGAAGAAAGGTCCTAGACATGAACATCTGTCATCTGTTCGAGGTCGACCAACACCCAATGACTGATGTACGATGTGACTGATTATGTAAAGAAATAAACTGCGGTAAATTTCTTAGTTATTCTTTTGAAAGAAAATACAGACAATTCATAAACAACCTCCTAAATAATAGATAAATAATTTATTATAAATATATTTTGGGAAATTAACCCTATCAAATATTTCATCCACCTAATAAAACTATTAAAAGAAATGAAAAATATTATTTTAAAAAATCCCGGAGCAAGATTCGAACAGTCAATCCTTTCTTACATAGTATCTGGCAATCGCTTTAACCCACTACTTTTAATTGTTTGACCCTTTTACACCAGCAATGGAAAAAAAAGGATGGACGACTCACTCAAAACCAAAAGATAATATATTCATTTGGTGGGTTTTTAATGAATTTTAAGGCTTTTATTGGTACGTGGATATTAAAAGGATGTATAATGCAATATCAAGATATGAAAAGCAATTTATTGATTAAATTATAACTATGGAAAACATTGAGATTAGAAATGGCTATTTTTGCCAATTTGAAACAATTTACGTTTTAAATACAATTATGTCTTCTTCTTCCATCTGCTTTGATGCACTGTTTACTTACAGATTAGGTTGGTGGTATCCTGTTCATAATAATAATACATGTCAAAACATCCATCAAGTTTGAATGAATTTACAATTTCCATTTTACTCTATCTTCATCGATCAATAAAATTTTGTTCACCGAAAAAGCAACATCGGGGTTTGCACTTGAATACTACATTTCAGCACAAGTTCATTTAGACGAGGGGCAGGTTTTAATTCATTGGAATCGACATTCAATTATACACCTGCATACAAATACCGATTTTTTTTTATTTTTATCTTTTTTTTTTTTGGTGCATCGTTCTGATTTCCTGGATTTTTTTGTTTGTTTTGTTCGGTACAAATGTGTACATTACTTAAGAATTATTTTTGAGTGGTGTCATGCTCATAATAAACATCTAGGTCAAACAATCTGTCAATTTTGAAAGCATTCACAATTTCCGCTGCATTCTGTCTTCATCAGTTTTTGAATTAAAATAAATGTTTATTAACCGATAAAAGCGACATGTAATTGCGTACTTTTCGCACTTCTAGCAATATTTCATGGTACTTGTAATTTGTTGAAGACTAACAACTTTTAATCAAGTGATGGCGCGGTTTTATTTCGGACAGTCAAACAAATCGAAGTGTACCGTGTTTCAATTGAATGTATCATAATGTTCTTTATTTCTTATATTTTATTTCCCTCTTCAATAATGTAAGGCATGAAATGATATATCCAGAAATGGAGGATAGGGTTTACCCCAACAGGGGGATAACCCAGGAGTGGGTAGGATATACACAGAAAGAGGATGAAGTGTACCAAGGAGAAGAGAATAGGATTTAGCTTAAAAGGGGACAGGGTTAAACTTAGGAGTGTAGGATAGGTTGTACACAGGAGTGTAGGATAGGGTGTACACACAGGAGTGTAGGATAGGGTGTACACACAGGAGTGTAGGATAGGGTGTACACACAGGAGTGTAGGATAGGATGTACACACAGGAGTGTAGGATAGGGTGTACACAGGAGTGTAGGATAGGGCGTAACCAGAAGTGTATGATAGGGTGTACCTAGGATTATAGAATAAGATGTATCCAGGAGTGTAGGATATAATGTACCTAGGGGTGTAGGGTAGGATGTACCCAGAGATGTAGGATAGGGAGATACTCAGGAGTGTAGGATAGGGTGCTACTCGGGAGTGTAGAAAAGGGTGCAACCCAGAAGGAAGGTAGAAAGACGGTGTAACCAGGGAGTGGATAATAAGATATATTCCAGGAAGGGAGATACAGTGTAACGAAGGAGTGGAGATATTGCAGAGGATAGGATGTACCCAGGAGTGTAGGATAGGGTGTACACAAGATTGTAGGACAGGGTGTACCCAGGAATGTAGGATAGGGTGTACCCAGGAGTGTATGATAGAATGTACCTAGGTGTGTTGGATAGAGCGTACCTAGGAGTGTAGGATACGATATACCCAGGAGTGTAGGATAGGATGTACACAGGAGTGTAGGATAGGGTGCACGCAGGAGTGTAGGATAGGATGTACACAGGAGTGTAGGATAGGGTGTATTCAGGAATATAGGACAGGGTGTACCCAGGAATGTAGGACAGGCTGTACCTAGGAGTGTAGGATAGGTTGTAACCAAGGAGTGGAGGATGAGTTTGTAAACCAGGAGAGTGGAGAATGTGTGGTCAGGAGTGGATTATAAGGTGTAACCCATGAGTTCAGTTTGCATTGATGTATAGAAAGAGTAAAGACCTTCTGAAATAAAACTGAATGCGTATAACAGATACAAAATAGCGTATTGACATGAATAACAAACATTCCATCTGCTACTACGCACAACTGATTCTGAGAGAGCATAGATAAGTTTAGTCTTTTGTCCATTCGACCTCACACAGGCTTAGCCTTCTACCCAATTGAATTTCTGTATGCATTTTCATGTTGAATTAAATATTGATAACATAATCAATTCTTTAGATACGGAATTTCAAGCTTTGAATTTCGAATCTCGGATGAGCCTTCTGAACTTTCGTACATTCGTTTATATCGTTCTCTCTGGTGAGCGACAGAATTCAGCACGAAACATATTTCGAGTTATATCGAATGATGAAAGACGTCTTTAAAGTTTGAATTAAGTAAAACTGTCATGTTATCTAGTCGTTGTGATTTCGAATTATTTTAAACGTGGTTGGCTAATTAAGGATTTTAATCATATACGTTTGTCATTTGTTTTATTCTAGTCGCGTCCTATAACACAGGTGTTTTAAATATTCCCTTAGATTTTCAAAAGTGAAGAGCGAATTGATTGCCAATTTATTTCTGTCTAACCGTGCCACGCACAGTAAAGTATGTTAGCATTAATAAACACAGTAAATATTTACTAATGTTTTGCAAGATTTTTGTGCGGCAAATGTCAGTTGTGTTCGAACCCTGGAAAAAAGGTCTTAGCTGAATGTATATCAGCATATAACCTTTGTCCTTTTGTCCTTGAACACAATTCTTCATATCACGCCTTCTTACGTTGTTTTTTTTTTCAAAATTAAAAATGCTTGAAGTCTCAGGAGACATATGTATGTCGCTGATAATATGTGGTACAATATTACTTCAGGAAGTTATGATTTGACTATAAGAAATGGCCAAGATAACTAACGGTATTCAATCTCGTAATTCCTAGAGAAAATACAAATCGGAGAGATGGCCAAACACGGACCCCAGGTCATACCAGAGGTAGGATCAGGTGCCTAGGAGGACTAAAAATTCCCTCTCGACCGGTCACACCCGCCGTGAACCCTACATTCCAATCAGGTAAACGGAGCAATCCGTAGTCAGAATCAGTATACCAAAAACGGCCTAACAATTCGTATGAAACACTTCAGATAGCATTTGACTTAATGGTAAGTTGTACTGGCAAACTAGATCGTTATGACGACCATAAAATTTGCGAAATGCTGGCTTTAAACGAGACTGTACAAACCCTGGTAACATCAACTTCTTTGCCAGTAGCCTGCCGCGATTTAAAAACTGATCATATGTAGAACACACTCTAGCGTATCGAATCAGTTGGGAAATATAAACACCATATGCAGGTGATGATGGAATATTGCCACACAAATAAGCAAAGTTGACGATGGAGAAATTGAAATCATCCCAATTGTCATAAAGTTGAGTTGTTAGTTTGCCGCCGGCGTCTGTTTTCAGTAAAATATCTAAGTACTAAGAAGAAGTGGAAGACTCTGTAGTGTCTTTTATTTCAAGTTCACTGGGAATCTATCAACAATTAAATTGATGCTCGCTACAGTCAGTTGAAGAAAGCAATAATTCGGTTAATGCGCACATCAATTCAATTAATGCGGAAATAATTGAATTCTCCCTTCCATGAAATTAATGAAAACATTAACTTAATTGATGTGCGCATATATTTAAATTAGAAGTATCTTCAATTCAACATGTCCAGGATTCAATTGATTATGTCTTTAATTGTATTTTTGCTCTCTTTTTTAAAAAAACTCATGCACGCATCAGTTCTTTTACAAAATCGTTGTAAAGTAATTAAAGATACATTCAATTGAATTAAATAGTTAAAGAGATCTGACTCACCAGATAATTTGTAACAAGCTCTAAATCAATTTTTGCGAGCAATGATTCCTTTAAATTGATGCGGGTATTGACAAAATTGATGAGAGCAATAATTGATTTAATGCGTGCACCAATGGAACCGTTATACGCGTCCGGTCAGTTATTGCCCGCATCAGTTTAATGAATTGATGCGTGTTTTAAATCAGCTTTTGTTCTCATCAATTCAGAGAGCAATAATTGAATTGATGCGCACATCAATTGAATTAATAATATCTTTAAATAATCAATGATATCTTCAAGTTTTATGTTATTTTGACCGTCCATCTGTCATTGGTATTGTTAATTTGCTGTACAATTTGATCTCGCAGTATATTGCGTGAATTTTTAGGAAACGTCTCGGTGGTTCAGTGATTGTCTCTTGATTTACATATTTACCTCATTTGAGGAATTTTTAACACAATGTAAAATGCATCCGGATACAGATATGTAAACTTTTATCACATAGCTATTGTTTGATAAATCATCTGATAAGTTGGATATATAATATGCGTCATTTTCAATATGGTCTCCGTTATGCAGTTCATACTACCTTTGTTTGTTTAGAACATCTGGTCTTAAATTTCTTTTTTCGACTTTTTTTCAACGATGCATATTTTTTCGTGACATTTCGGGTACAATTTACTTGCACACTATCGTGTTTTTACAAAAACACCCCGTGGTGATCCAGGTTGTTAGAATAGATCCTCAATACCCCTTGCTTGTCGTAAGAGGCGACTAAATGGGGCGGTCCTTTAGATGAGACCGTAAAAACCGAGGCCCCGTGTCGCAGCAGGTATGGCATGTTCAAGACCCCTTCCTGCTCAAATGCCATAAGCGCCGAGCATAGGCCTAAATTTTGCAGCCCTTCACCGGCAATGGTGACATCTCCATATGAATGAAAGATTCTCGAGCGATACGTTAAACAATATATAATCAATCTACAAAAACACCTTGAGATATATTACCAGGCTGTTTTAGAGTTGACATATTTTGATAGTTCTAGATGATGGCATATTTTGATAGTTCTAGGTTGTGGCATATTTTGATAGTTCTAGGTTGTGGCATATTTTGATAGTTCTAGGTTGTGGCATATTTTGATAGTTCTAGGTTGTGGCAAGTGAACTGTTGAGTTCTATGTTCTACAGAAGGTTGTATTAAATAATTGTAACAAAATGGGGAGGAAAAATTTATGGATCAATCAGAGATCGAACCCGGGACCCTACTACTTTGGTGATCTAACCAGGCCGATATACGACGCATAGTAATAGTACTACAATATAAAATTCAAGCCCATTTCGGAAATCGTTCAGGAAATCTTCATATAGAGGAAATGGGAAAAAAAATAGTTTTAGGGGGAAAATACAGAATCCTTGCGTGGGACCTTAAGTGGAGTTCCATAAATTTTGACTTCTGCATGATGCGCAAGGTCATAGCAGAAATGGTTCTTTAATGTAGCAATATCCGTCATAATACGGGACCTCCTTTTTTAAAGGTCAAATCCGAATGTAGTCTCGGCTGTTTCCGTAAATTCTAAGGAGCGAGAGTTAGTAAAGACTCACTTTACCAATGGTGATGTTGGGACAGAGGTTTACAAAACTGAGACACGTAATCTGATTGGCTCAGAAGAAAACACCTCCAAAATGATTGGAAGTTTAAATTAACGAGTGAATTTATATTTCAACTCAAACAATTGTGTTTACGTTGTCAGGAAATATGTTCTGCAGGATATAGAAAGGTTGTCCTGTACACTATATTTTTCAAAATAATCAATGAAATTAACCTACATATCTGATCAACTTTCATTTGTTATCGTCATATCTTCTGAACATCTCTAGATATTGTCACAATGTAATATCTCTGTTTTGAATATAAATGTGTTTTCGAAGGCGTCGTCATTTAAACGAAAGGATACAAAAACTACACTCCCTAGTGACAAATCGAAACTGGACCTCAGAGTTACATTTAACAGATGTCCCAACCACAAAAAGGCTACCGCGACATGTATAATTAGCAAAAATCGTAGTTTGTGGCCGTTTGAAATTTCAAGCATGTATTCATGAACTCTGTCTTCTTTCTCTCTTGTCTCAATTTCTTACCTGTTATGCCTGTTGAGGATGAGGACCACGTCTCTGAATGTGAGGGTAAGTGTGGAAAATCACCTGTTACAAATTAGATCAGTTATAAATGTGTATAATCTTAAAAGGTATAACACTCACACACACACACACACACACACACACACACACACACACACACACACACACAGACACACACACACACACACACACACACACACTCACACACACACACACACACACACACACACACACCCACACACACACACACACACACACACACACTCTCTCTCTCTCTCTCTCTCTCTCTCTCTGTGCATATACATTGTAATTACTGGTTATATCAGATTGTTAAGGTAGACCCACCTTCACATGACTTGTCAATTTTAATGGTTCAAAGATGAAAACCCGTATTAATTTTCATGTAATATAGTTTGATTTAATCAATAACTAAAGAAAATGTATGTATTGCCACATTTTCAAAGATGCTAGACGCACATAAACAGATTTATATGTCAACATCAGAAAATCTCGCACGTTTTCATCAAGCACCATAATAGAATTACATAAAATCTTCCTAAAATGGCGGGGGCCTCCGTGGCCGAGTGGTTAGAGCATTGCGCTCAAATCACAAGGCCTCTCATCTATAGTCGGCGCGGGTTTGATTCTCGCTCGTGAGAAAGTTTGACAGTTTACTTTTAGAAGGTCGGTGGTCTCTTCCCGGGTACATTGTACCTAGGTTCAGTCCTCCACTCAACTGAAAAAAGTGTGGCGGAAAACAATATACAATCAATCAATCCTAAAATGACAGAATTTAAATGTCAACAGTTTAAAAAAATTGCTTCTTTATAAATATAGATAAATTAAAAGTGGATAACACTGTATGATAAACACGCCAGCAGAAGAGTCATTGACCTTGACGTTCTTGATTATAGAAAATATAAACTTTTTCAGCATCAAATATTTCTTTTATTACACCCAGTGAATAGATTTTCAAAAGATATATTTCTATCATGCACAAGTTTAATTAAAGGTTTTGCAAAAAACCCTATGACATCACCTAAGGGCAGAGCTACCTTAAATATTTCATTCACAATTTACGCGAGACGTATGTTATTGTCATATTTCCATAAACATGTAAACAATTGCTTGGAATGATTTAAACTCTGTATTAAATCATGAAATATATATCATCAAGACGCGTTCCACATAAAGAAAAAAATACCTGTAGATACATAATATATATGGGTTCCTGAATATGACAAAATACAGCTTCTAATTATTGCTTACCTCCTCCATAGAAAGGGAAAAATGTCGAAACTTTGTGTATCAAAAAGAAGCCAACGCACGCGCGCAGTATTAATTGCATTTTCTACAGCGAAAATGTGGAAGGACGTCTTCGTTTGAGGATAAATTGTAGAACAACCGTATATGTGTACGTTTACTGTAATATATTTATGTAAATATTTTAGTCCAATCAGAATTCAGAACGATAATTTTACAAGATTCATTATTGATATATCTTTTTATTTATTCTCATTCATTATCTATTCATCCCCGCTTTTCTGAAGGGAACATTAAGGGGAAAATTAAAAACTAAAACAAAAAAACCCCAACAAAAACAAAAACAAAAAGAAAACAAAACAAAACAAAAACCCACGGTGCATTGTTTACTGGCGAAATGACATTTTGATGTTAAAAGTGTTAAATTGCAGTGGGTTTGATTGTATTCTATATTTTGCTGAAGTTTTCAAATTTTGAGATAGTTTTCAATTGTTTAAAACTTAACTTTTTTTCAGTTGTAAACGACATCACTGTAGAAAACATTCAATTTTGTATAACACGTGAATATCCGTAGAGTCTCTATATAGTGTCATTTGTAAACAGCTAAGTATATTGTTGAGTTACAACATAACTTATTACACACAGATAAGTTTATTGCCAAATAATGGGCTTCTAGGAGCATATACATAAATGAACACTGCAGATAAAGAGGGACGATGCATAAGGAAATGTAGTCATAAATATTATCTTTTAATCTATCCACACACACACACACACACACATATATATATAGCATTAACGCATCTGACCTGGCAAAACTGCAGAGAGTGCAAAACATGGCGGCAAGAATTATCACGCGAACTAAGAAAAATGACCACATTACCCCAGTGCTGACTTCCCTACACTGGCTTCCCATAGACAGTCGTATCAAGTACAAGATTCTTGTGTACTCGTACAAGGTGGTTTACAAGATGGCGCCACAATACCTGGAAGAGGTGATTACCGTTTATAAACCTCAACGTTCTTTAAGATCGGAAAATTCCCTGACACTGATGACACCTAGATGTCGAACTTCCACATATGGGAAAAGGCGGTTAGACGTGGCAGCTGCGACACTATGGAATGCATTGCCTGATAACCTTCGTCGGTGTCAGACTTTGAACAGTTTTAAAACGCAATTAAAAACATATCTTTTTAGACTCGCTTATTATTAAATGTCTCAATTTTAATCATTTTCACTTTTACTTAATTTCAAAAAAAAAAAAAAAAAAAAAAAAAATCATTTACTTCTAGTACTATGTAACCTGTCTTTTAAAAATTAGTATTTATGTAACCTGTCTTATGATTTATGATGTACAGCGCTTTAGAGCGATTATTTTGATCGAATAGGGCGCTATATAAAATGATTATTATTATTATTATTATTATTATTATTATTATATATATATATATATATATATATATATATATATATATATACTCTGCAAAAAAAGAAACGCATAATGGATTTTTCAAGATTTTAGTAGATGTATTTTGGATTATGATTTTACAATAAAAAATGTAGATATTCACTAGAATTGTTTCAATTGAAAAAAATTACAGTCCAAACCTTAGATATTGGTGGGAAAAAAAGTCAGATCATCACAGTTAAGAACACTTCCTGTCACGTTTAAGTTAGTACCGTGTATGACCACCTCGAGCTGCCAACACAGTTCTGCATCTCCTTGGCATACAGTCAATCAATGTTCTTACGTTATTGCGTGGAATTGTTCGCCATTCCTGTTGTAACATTTGACGGAGCTGATCGAGGGTCTGAGGCGGAGGTTGGCGCAGGCGCACACGTTTATCCAGTTGGTCCCATAAGTGTTCAATCGGATTCAAATCCGGTGATTTGGAAGGCCATGGTAGCACATTAATGTTGTTCTGCTGAAGGTAGTCAATTGTTAAGCGGGCTGTGTGAGGCCTAGCATTGTCATGTTGGAATAACTCCCTCTGTCGGTCAATTACGCGCATAAGGTGAGGTTGGGGAATTTCGTCTCTGTACCTTTGAGCCGTTAAATTGCCCGGGACATGTACCAGTTCTGTTTTACGGTCATTAGAGATCGCCGCCCACATCATGACGCTACCTCCACCGAAGCTATCCACTTCTTGGACACACGAGGAAGAGAAACGTTCATTCCTGCGCCGGTATACACGGATTCTTCCATCACGTTTCTGTAGCAGAAAACGGGACTCATCGCTGAACCAGATTCTACTCCAGTTGCGGAATGTCCAGCCCCTCAATCTGTTGCACCATCGGACTCTTTCTCGTCTGTGTAACGGTGTCAAAACTGCTCCAAAATACGGTCTTCTGGGTCTAATGCCATATTGTCGAAGTCGGTTGCGGACTGTCTGCGAGCTGATTCTTCTCAATCCAGGTATTCCGACTGCAGTAGCTGTTGCAGCAACGGTTCGATTCCGTAGATGAAAGACCCGGATGTAGCGATCTTGTCCAGGAGTCGTAATGCGAGGTCTACCACTCCTCGGTCGGTCATTAGTAGAGCCAGTCTGCTGGAATCTGTTCCACAGCCGAGAAATTGTGCTCTGATTTACGTTTTCAGTTCGTGCAATCTCACTTTGGGATACTCCGGCCTGGAGACGGCCAATGACGATATTTCGAGTAGCAGGGTCCAACCTTGGCATGGCAGCATTTTAACGTTATGATGAATTCAAGCTTCAAACTTCGTCCTTTTATACGCTTTAATGTAGTGGTTGAATTAAGCACAAAGTTCTCGTGAAAAACGTAAGCCAAATTCCGTGGCGATAGAGGTGATGTGCAATTTTAGAGAGTCGCCGAGCTAATTTGGCAGAGAGCCAAATCAAATGAACAGACCTTTAAAGTTTCATACTTACCTGTAAAAAATCAATTACTCAATTGACCATTTCAGTTTACCTGGTAAAATACATAATTTGCATTTTTAAAATTTGAAAAGGGCTATGCGTTTCTTTTTTTGCAGAGTATATATTGCGATATCTTTCATGCTTGATAAGAGGTATACAAATTAGAGATTAGTTCCACCTGTACCAAAAGTTGGTGTTCGGGAATATGCATACAATTATAAAAACCCAAAAGAAAAACAATATTGAAAACCCTAACCTAATATGTATATCATATATACCTGTACATATATGTAAAACCTCCATAAAATTATCTAAGCATTGTTATACTGGTGACCATTACCATACTTTGGTACTTTAATTAACCACTTGATGTGTTAGCCATTTACAAGGAAGTCGGGTGATTCATGATTTCACGACGCTGTACGTAGCAGGTTACTAAATGTCTTAATGTCTACACTACCCCATAGTAACAAAATATTCCTCATATTTCTGTAAGAAAAAAAAGTGACATTAATATTATATGCACTGAATAACATTTCACACAAACAAGCCTTTTTGTGAAGTAAGAGCGAGTTGCTATATACTGCTCTGCCTGTTTTGCGTGTTTCAAACGAAATGAATGTTTGCGTGTTTTCCCAATCGGTGTCTTATTTACGATCGGGTTCGGTATTTTAAGTGGTGGGTCGTAGCATGCCAGAAGAGCAGAGCAACAGCATCCTCTATGTTGTGTATCAAAATGTTTCAGTGCAGTTAGGTTAGTTTTTTACATACTGTCTTTTCTTTGATTAAGGTAAATGAGATATGATTTATGAGAAAGCGGTTAGTCTATTTATATTTCAGTGCCGAGATTTTTTTGGGAACATTTCCATTTGTAATAAGGAAATTCCACTAATATGATATCGGCGTTGAATGTTAAACTGATATTGTTGGCAGTACGATATCATAGTTAAGCGTTTAAATAACGTTGATGCAATACTTTTACTTGGAAAATAAATTAAATCTTGGTTGCTTTTGTAATATTTTCTTAACATTGGAGTAAAATGATACTTGGCGTAGCTGTAAGGGCATTGGTTAGCTGTGCATTAAAATGAAATACGGCACTTGTGCATGTATAAAAGCGATGACTTTGAAAGCATTTAATTATTTCCCTCACTGTTCACGATTATAATATAAAGTGCCACAGCGAGAGTAGTCACACAATGACTACCAGAACTTGGTAAAGGTTAAATGAGTAGTTATGGGTATGATCAATTTATAAATCAAAGCAGGCTACTGACAAATTTGTTACAGGGGTTTCAACAGTCTTGTTCAAAGGCAGCATTTCGCAAATTCTATGATCATTATACGGATCTAGTTTGCCAATACAACCTGTCATTTGGGTCAAATTGTAATATTCCAGAAAATTATAGCATGGCCATTTTGGGTTCATATATAATGCTTCAGACGCAGATATTCATGAGGTGGTCACGTGACAAAAGGGTGTGTGTATATATATATATATATATATATATATATATTCCAGTGCAGGTTGTTGTGGGTAGAAGGTGTATTATTAGTTACACAGTCAGTTTGGAGCGTAATACGGAGTCATCCAGGCTGTATTACGCCCGAAACTGACTGTGTAACTAATTTATCCCGCTGAAGACCTTTACAATGTTTTTTTTTATGCATTTCATTGAAATATTTGATAAAATGTCAAATTCCATTCACCACCAGATAATCAATTCATCATATCAGCACACTGAATAAAGAACACATGAATGTAATTTTGAAAAGGTAACTGTAATTTTAAAGATGGCAATGTAAATTAATTACATGATGATATATTGTTTTACATCTTATTGATACTGAAATTGAATGAAAACTGGCAATTGTTGAAGATTGTAGGGTTTCTTTGACTTGATTGCATTGCTGTGTTTGAGACATTTGTATTAGAAAAAAAAAGTTGTCAAACATGTGATTAATGTTAATTACTTCAAGGATATCAATTTCAAGCATTTTCAAGTAAGGCAGATTGGGCTCCATCACTGGAAGTTGAAGTTGATGGTATGGCCTTGTTGTTGCACTTAATTGTGTAGATGGAATTCTTTAATTCTTTTATCTTCCGCTTCTTCCTCGGTCGTCTGCGCAAACCGTTTATTCGCCGCCATGTTTGTTTACCCTAGCCATAATATATATATATATATATATATATATATATATATATATATATCCGTGGGGATCCGGATTGTTAGAATAGATCCTCAGTACCCCTTGCTTGTAGTAAGAGGCGACTTAATGGGTCGGTCCTTCGAATGAGACCACAAAAACCGAGGTCCCGTGTCACATCAGGTGTGGCACGTAAAATATTCCTCCCTGCTCAAAGGCCATAAGCGCTGAGCATAGGCCTAAATTTGCAGCCCTTCACCGCCAATGGTGACGTCTCCATGAGTGAAAGATTCTCGAGCGGGACGTTAAACAATATTTAATCAAGCAATCAATAGATATATACAGGCCTTCGTTTTCAATCATTTTGCTAGTAATTTATTTAGGAAAATTGTTATAGTAAATGTCATTCCTCAAACTGTGAATTGACAAGGTACGAGGCCTAGTTGATACCGACGTCTAAGTAAATACATTACAAATTGCTGCCTGAAGTATTCCATACCTATTGTTAGGCTGCTATTTACACACTGATTTTGACTCCGTTTACCCGAACAAGATATAGGACTCGCAGCGGGTATGACCGGTCGAAATGGATGCTTACTCGCCCTAGGCATCAGATCCCAGCTCTGGTAAACCCAGGGATCCGTGTTTGCCCAACTCTTCATTTTGCATTTCTTACAGGAGTTATGAGATTGATCACTGTTCGTTATCTTCACCTTTTCATTAATAAAATTAGGTGAATACATAGAAACTGTGCTTGTTTTCTTCAGATAACAACACGCCATGCAAACAAGGAAATAATCTATACATTAATCCAATTGTTCGAGTGTTGGAACAAATGCCCAACTGGAACATTTTAGACTGACAGCACTATTCAAACACAATATAAATAGGCTACAGGGCAATACTATGATTGATTGATTGATTGAGGATTTACGCCGACTTGGCAATATTTCAGCATTTTACGGTGGGTAATACTATGAAAAATGTTTCAGAATATTACACATGATATAGAGAAAGATAATGAGTAGCTTTATTCCAATCAATAATTTCAATTAATAATGTCCTTTTTTTACAGACATCAATTCAATTATTGTTCCCATCAATTTAATTGATGCGCGCATTAATTCAATTCAAATAATGACAGCAATAATTGAATTGAAGCGCGCATCAATTCAATTATGCTATCATCAATTCAACGGATTTGAAGAGAGCAACATTCAATTAATGTGGGCAATAATTCAGAATTGAGTTAATTACTTGACGAGATCTTTGACTGAATTGTTGCGCGCATCAAATGAATTGATGATATCTTCAATAATTAAAGATCTCTGTAATTATCTGAGTTTACATTAATTTGGCGCTACAAAGACGTGCTTGTCAAACGCTCAACATACTCAGTCATTGTAGAACCTACCGTAACACAATTGAACCGTTGTACACATGCTTACGTGTTGTACAAATGCAGAAGCGTAGGGCATCCCACTACTTAAAGAAGTTTTAAGAAATAAAGCAAATTAATGCATTTACATATCTTGTCATGTGGTGACGACAATAAAAGGACGATAATTCATTAACTGATCAACCACATTTTCTTTTTTTCAAATTTATGAACTAAAATGACGAAACCCTTTCTAATGCCACCCTCAACATCACACCAAATGAGGCTGGAACATAAGCTGCAAGGTACCATGGTGACATTGAAGTATTATTGAATTAAGGAGATATCCTAATCAACAAATCATCCCCAATCCCTCGATTTAGGTATTGAGATACTTTTCCTTTACTTGTCAAGATTTTTTTCTTCAAATTGACGAACTACAATGGTCAAACTATTTAAAATGCCGCCCACGATAAAACACCCAAAATAGGTTGGGACAAAATCTATCTATCTATCTATCTATCTATCTATCTAATCTATCTATCTACACACACGAGTATGTGACCTCATGCAATTTTCGCTGTGCTCGCTAATAAGCCACGAAAGGTACTGACACGAGGTGACTTCCATGCTCAATGTCTACAAGAAACGTACATCATCGCAAACCACGTTTATTGTCTCTCTTCACACAGCGTCATAGGTACTTCCGGACTCAGTGAGCGTGGCTAGCGACGATGGGGGTGAATAATGACATTGATCCAAAGTTGGAGTATAAGGATCGAAAGAAATGAATAATCTTCTAAGCGTGACTCGCTAAGGATTACGAAAGATCAACATATGGTGTTCTGGTGTACACAGTATCTAACTATGTGGAAGACAAGATTACAAATGTAAAACATAACATTATGGGGAGGCTAAAGGTTCATATCCAGGAAGGCGGATAATAAATTTAACTTTCGACAAAGGGGCACCTGCTCGAAATCATTTTGGTACTGATAGTCTTGTATCAGCTCATGAATGTAAATTATTAGAATACATGTATCAAAATTGTAACATTTTTGGGGGAGGCTAAGGATCATATTCCGGAAGGCGGATAATAAAGTTAACTTCTGACAGAGGGACACCTGCCTACACTCATTTTTATTCCAGGTCTGGGTATTTTTAGTTTTAAACATAGCCTTTCTTATCAAGTGTTGTGAATCATTAGAATAAAGGTACATTGTCCATTTGATAGGGTTGCACAGAGGGAGGGTAATGGAATGAACAGCACTGGTGTGTTCCATAACTATATAATAAACAGCACTGGTGTGTTCTATAAATGTGAAATAAACAGCACTGGTGTGTTCTATAACTATGAAATAAACAGCACTGGTGTGTTCTATAACTATGAAATCAACAGCACTGGTGTGTTTTATAACTGTGAAATGAACAGCTCTAGTGTGTTCTATAAGTATGAAATGTTACAGGTATCCCAATTTGTGATCAGGAAAAGTTGACTTCAGATGGTGATTTACAAGGTTGTTCAGATAAAATAGTGTTCCTAACTTAAACCAGGAATAAAATTAGTAATCATTTCTAAGATGTACTATGACGCAGTTTTAATCTTATTCGCAAAAAAAAAAAACAAAAAAACCCCACAAAAACAAAAAAACAACCACAAAAACAAAAAAAAAAATAAGTAAATAAAAAAAAAAACCAAAAAAAACAAAAAACAAAAAAAAAAACCCACAAAAAAACAAAAAAAACAACATACTTCCAGATCTTGTTCGCTGTTTCTGTTTGAGGACATCTCATATCTTCTATAAGTGATACTTGACTTTCTTATTAGGAATGAAAAATCGTGTCTACTTGACACATTAAATTTACAACGGATAACTCCGTGTAAACTACTGAAGTGTGAGCAATTAAATGTTCAATTAAATGTTCCATTAGATGTTCAATTAAATGTTCGATTAGATGTCCAATTAAATGTTAAAAGACTTCAAAAAGTTTATTATATGCTGGTTGTCGATCGGCGTTGGACAAACTTTATTAAGATTGTTAAACAAGGCAAAGCTCACATGTGATTTAGATATGACGTAAATAATATTGTTGAGGACACAAATGTTCAGTATGAAAGACTCGTGTTTGAATTATTAATAGTACAGTAAAGCAACTGTCTGATTCTGTAGAGCTTAGTCTTGTAGACATCACATAAAAAATAATAAATAAATAAAAAATCCTAGATTTCAGAGCGAGTAAACCCACAAGTCTTGTTCGTTAGATCAAACCACCCCTACAATAATACACGAAGCACGTCATAACAAATTAAAAAATATAAATATGTTACAATTTACCATTTTTACTCGCGAGAGGAGGTACCTGTGTAGTGGCCGTGAGGATTGACAAGTGAAGTTTACAAACCATGCCCAGCCCACAAATTCAAACACTTTTCAAAGATTGTGAAAATCAGAAATCGCCAAAATATACATCAAGCCATGTATTACAAAAATCCCATATAACACCCCGTACTCCAGTTTGACAGAGGTCGTAAAAATCACTGATATCCTATGACAAAGTCTTAGCAGGATGTTTGTCTTTTTTGGTATATTATTATTTTAAATTCAGATTAAGTATTTCAGTAAGCTACAGTATACGTTATTCTTTCCAGAGCCTGAATTATTAAATATGAAATTTTCACCTAATTTAAATTCTGTATTTTTTTTTACCCTGACAATTATCGTCCTTGGAATATGGAGGATGTTGATCACCAGTTCTTGCTCATCTCCGTCTGGGAGATTTTTAAATGCTTCCTGTCATCACAACAAAAAATTGTGTCAAATTTTGTTGAAAAGGCACACGTGATGGTTCCGAAGAAATCGAAATAATGCATTTACACGAGGAAACAAAATTAACAAATTCTGTTCAGAAATACGATAAATTTCGGTTAAATAGAAACTCAAGTCAGCGAGAATCTCGGGGAATGTTACATTGAATGCATGAACGGCAGGAATAAGAATTTCACACTCTTTTTATCGCGAGTCTTATACACAGGTTTTATCAGATGTCATGAACAGCATTTGCTGCAAAGAAACATTTTTTTTCTAAAGTGGTGAAAATGAAAACACAAGATTTATATTTGTGTAAGTAAAATGAATACAATTTACCATATGAAATTAATCAATTCCCATAATTCCTCATTTACGTCCAAAACAGTGGGGGAATTTTGTATAGAGTTATATAGAGAGGGATAATATTTTTCACCTGTTGACCATCATAGATATATGCTATATATATCAGTAGATATCCACATCCGCCCCTACCGGGAATTGAACCCACCACCTGCGGAACCAAACCTCCGTGTGACCAGCTCACTGGGCTGTTCGACCATCTAGGCAAGACAAAAACCTTTCTTACGATAGCGATGAAAATCGCGAGTCCCAAATATATGCAGAATGACCTTTAAAGCATATATCTACATCCGTTGATCACTTGTTCACTTGTGTAAAATGGTGGTCAAGTCTAAAGTAATTCGTGGTTGATAGGCAGACGTGGTTAAACCATTATGTCATTTACATTATGGCTGTCATATTCACACAATGTGTGAAGTCCCATAACTCTGGCAAATTAGTGTGGCTTCACTATCCAATAATTCCATGTATAAATATTAATGCAGTGATTTTGACAAACTTTATAACTCCAGAGAAATGAATATTCACATTCACACATAATGACAAGCGACTGACTTAATGACCCCCCCCCCCCCCCCCCCCCCCCCAAAAAAAAAGTCACATTAATCTCTATGGATTTCAACTCTTGAAAATTTGAACATGAATCAATTAAAGGAATCAGGAACTGCAAAATTGAAAAAATTCCAGTAAGCTTACCTTTACTTACATACAGATGAAAAACATGCGACATTTATTGACAGAAATACAGGAACGCGCTGTGATTATCCCCACAAAGATGAACTGTGTGTCCTTTCCAGTTTTCAGAGTGATCTGCCTTTTGATAATACTATAAAATGACTTTCAAAGTTTCCTATAGAGTTTCTTACTATTTGAGTGGGTTTCTGTCTAATACAGCACCAGCAAACTAAGATATTCCTCCACTTTTTTGTTATGGATGAAGTAATACGCACTTTTAAGACAATGCATTGAAGTGCATAATATAAAGGTGAAGATAACGAACACTGATCAATCTCATAACTCCTATAATAGGAAATTGCTTTTTGAACAAAAATGGCACTCGAAAATACAAATTTCAAGTGATTGGAAAACAAGGTACATATTTTGTTAGACACCACTCCGATAGCCCGCACAAGTACTCTGAAGCAGACATTAAGAGTATGCTTGGCTTTCCTGTAGATAACATTTACTTAGTGTTTGGAGACCAAGTCTTCCAACAATCCATTGACATTCCCATGGGCACTAATTGTGCTCCCTCATTGGCAGACTTATTTTTATATTCATATGAAGCGGAATTTGTTCAGAAACTGTTACAGGATAAAAACAAAAAACTTGCCGTGTCCCTCAACCATACATATAGATATATCGATGACGTCTTATCAATCAACTATAATAATTTTCATAATTATGTCCATTTGATATATACCGATGAACTTGAAATAAAGGACACTACAGCATCTGACGTGTCTACTTCATATTTGGATATTTTACTTACATTGACTCTAATAGCAGACTGACAACTACATTATATGACAAGCGTGATGACTTCAACTTTGCAATCATCAACTTTCCATATCTATGTAGTAATATACCACTTTCGCCTGCTTATGGTGTGTATATCTCCCAGCTGATTCGATACGTGAGAGCACGCCATGCGTATGAAAATTTTTTAAAGCGAGGTCAACTACTGACAAAAATGTTGATGTTGCAGGGTTATAACGAATCTCGTTTGAAGTCATCATTTCGCAAATTTTACGGTCGCTATAATGACCTTGTTTGCGATTACAAAGTGTCTCTGGGACATATGTTGAATGATTTCTTTCATACCCTTTATTAGACTGTCATTTTTCATACTAACATTGACTACGGATAATCCCGTATACCTAATTTCGACTAAGGGCTCATGGCGGGTGTAACCGGTCAGCAGAGGATACTTACTCCTCAATGGCACCTGATCCTACCTTCGCTTTGTCGGAGGTCCGTGTTGCCCTACACTCGAACTTGTATATTCTTTGGGATTTATGACTACGATTAACACATTATTAACTTCACCATTCGATATAAGGAATACAAAATTAAGAGTTGGGCAAAACGGACCCCTGGATATAGCAGATGTAGGATCAGATGCCTAGGAGGAATAAGCATCATTTTTCGACCGGTCACATCCTCTGAACCCTACCAGTATGCAAAGATCGGTGTTAATTGGTATGAAATACGTCAGACAGAACCTGAGCCAATGAAGGTGTGTTGACAAACTAGATCGTTATACCAATCATAGAATTTGCGAAATACAGATTTTAAACGAGACGTCTGAAATCCCGGTAAAATCGACTTATTTTCCAGTAGCCTGACTCAATTTAAAAATTGACCATACTCAGTACAAGCTCGTACGAGTCTAAGCAGTTGAGAGACACAAACACCTTATATGTTATATATCAGTGATAATGAAATATTGCTACATAAATATGTGAAGTTGACGATGGTCATAACTGTCTTATGAAATTCATTTTGGTGAACAGAAAGCCGGTATTCCTTTAGGATAGTCATATTTTTGCATTATTCATAGAATTTATGAGATTGATCAATGTTCGTTATCGTCACCTTTCTTCAAGCTATAAAATGTACATTGTCAACGCATTTAAAATCATTTTCACAGTAGTTTTACAATGTATGTCGATTTTTGTCTGAATGTGAGTTTTAATTCCCCACGTGATCCTGTGAAATCCCTAGATAATGAAGTTTGAGTTGTCAAACAGATGCCGGCTGTTTTTTGACGTTTGCCTGTCTGTAGTGAACAGTTTAGGAGACAGAAGGTCAAGGCTACAGCTAGGTTTATTTCAGATGAAATTGAAGCTGTTGTGGTAAAAACTATCGGATTTAAATCTCTCTAAATCTCTCTCTCTCTCTCTCTCTCTCTCTCTCTCTCTCTCTCTCTCTCTCTCTCTCTCTCTCTCTCTCACACACACACACATACACACACGATTATAGGACTTGTCACAAACATAATTGGCTTTTTAATCATGGGAAACTTAATTACCCCATCGTTAAATGGATAGATACGTAAATGAGATCAATCCACCTCTATTTCTACAATTAATGTTTGTGAAAAAAAAAATTCAGATTGTTTTGTTAGGGTCAGTTCCCATGAAACAGACAACTGACCCTTGTCGATAATACATGACCTAGGGAAGGACGTTCCTGGCTAGTGTGGGAAGGTTGGAACTAAATTGTAAATCTGACAGGCAGCATCTTGTGTTAAAATGTGAGGTGTTACATAATTTTAATTCGGACATAAAATCAAATTCACTCCGTGGTATATGTGTCCTGATTAGATTTAGAAAGTTAAAACAGGAAAAACCAAGCATATATGAAAATTCTAAGAGATAAGATGCAAAGAAAAATTATTTACAGATTTATACATTTTGTGAATGAAACAAGTAAAAATATCTTGTTGAAACTCATAAATCAAAAACTGAGCATGGAGATCTAATCTACTTAGAATGAGACCCAGCCTCATACGATTACTGAAGTTTATCTAATAAAACAGCTGATTGTAGAACGCACTTGTTCAGAGAAGATCAAGTGTTCGTATATCCATTAAACTCTTTATTTAATTAGTGTAAGACAATCATGGACCGTATCATTTACCCACAAACAAGACTGAATTCTCCGAGTGTATCTTAGCATGTAAATAGGACTTTCAATGAGTGCAAGCAGTTGGATGTAAATTTCTTTTCTTTTTTCTTTTTGTTTTATTTGAAGTATCTTAGGGGGATATTCCATTAAGAAGCATATCTGTGATATTTTATACGATGTGGTACTCTGTGCGCCATTGTGCTATTTTTGTGACGATTTTATTAACTCTACCGGTGTTTGCAGCTTCACAGGATGATATTCCTCCCGGGGCAGCAACGCTAGCCTTTGTGTTTGACATTACAGGATCTATGTATGATGATTTGGTTCAGGTCATTGACGGGGCAGCCAAAATTATGGCTACAACGCTCGCCCGCATAGAAAAACCGCTCTATAACTATGTACTCGTACCATTCCACGACCCAGGTAGGTTGGTTGACTGTATATTGCTTTTTACGTTCTACTCGAGAATTTTTCACTCATTAAACGTCATCATTGCCGATAAGGACTGCAAAATTTAGGCTTATGTTCGGCGCTTACGACTTTTGAGCAGGGAAGGATCTTTATCGTGCCACGCCTGCTGTGACACGGGGCCTCGGTTTTTACCGTCACATCCGAAGGACCGCCCCATTTAGTCACCTCTTACGATAAGCAAGGGATACCTAGGACCTATTCTAACCCGGATCTTCACGGGAGGAGAAAATACTAAACGAAATATTAACCTTTGCTTATATAATATGCAGACCCCAAAGATGTGGATGTGTTCTTCCAAGAATGAAAGTCAAATTACAATACTCTTAAATACTCAGTATTTGGTAAATATAATTTTACTAAAATTTTGTATGAATAATCCCATTTGCCCATCAATTTTATATTATCTATTAATCACTTTTCTTTTCACAAATAACGCATCTCCGTTCAGAACGATAAATATTTGCAAACAAGACAGAATAAAGTCTGTAAGGGTTTCCGAATAACAGCAATGAGGATTAAACAAATACGAAAGGCGCTTTTGTTTTTGTTTTATTTACTATTTTTTTTTAATTCAACATGACAGGGCTTCAAAGTTTATGATTTTTGTGCAAAAAAAAAAATCTCGATACAAGGATTGTAAATGCTAATACGAGGTTAGCTGCAGAACTGTAGCGTTATGGTTTTATATAAAATACGTGGTATATGACTCTAGATACATGTATATGCTGAAGGTCAGTTGGTCATGATGATTGATTTTACGTACAAATAACATATAGGCTAATTCAGTTAGTGACAATGCCATGGTGAAGTCTTTGCCAAGGTCATTTCGTCAAGGTCTAAGGGATTAAGTATCTCATTAATTCAATATTCTAAACTGAGTTGATCTACCAAGTTTCTCATTGTTTATCTACGTCAGAAATCTAGGTCACGAACTCCTGTATTAACAAGGCGCTAAGTGATACAGAGATTGGTTATAACGACCTTGACCCAGTGTGTAAATGATGGAGCTTATAGAGTTGAAAGAATTATATTGAGGTTTTTTATCATGTATCGATGACTTTGTAATTTTAAAACTGTAAAAACTCACATCTAGAACCAGACAATATTTACCACGTCTTGTCGATGTTTGTGAGACTAATACAAAGTAAGGCTTCCTACGCTGTTAGGACTAAATCATTACCGAATGTCTTTGTTACTTCTCAAATGCTATTCACTTAGAAATGTTCCAATCTTCTTCATGTAATAACGCATTCTGAAGGAATATATTTCTAGATGAGTTTGTCTGTCATGAAAAAAGACTTCCCTAGAAATGAACATTCAAAAACAACCTAAACATTGACATGGTTTCAGTAAATCATATTGCATACATTTCTCATTACGCTGAGTTATTGCTTCAGTAGATCTATCTGAGAACGAGATCTCCATTTCTAATAAATGAAGAGTTTTTGCTCCCCTTGTAAAATGATATCCCGTACAGTGGGTCTTTGTGCTATGATTTTGGGGCACCTGTCTGCCATCAGTTTTTTTTGTCCTGGTCTGGTTACTGTCAGAGTGCTAAACTTAGCACCACTTATCTCTTCATGTGAAATTTCTAGAAATGTTTTTTTTTATTTTAATTTTTTTTTACTGACTACAAAAATTCTGCTTTAGTGGCGACGAGAGACTGCATGTCTGATATAACTAAAGCCAAAGGAAACATGCACTTACATTTGTAACTGCTCGTTCGATTGAGTTTATGGAGGCAAATGTGAGATAAAGAAATCGGGATGGTTTCACTGAAATTCACAGCGCTTTAATTACTAATCAATTCAATGTATTACACGTGTTCTTTTTTTCAGGTACATTCTGCAACATATGTTAATTTGGAAATAATCTAATTGCTTTGAAGCAAAGACAGAAACAAATTAAATAAATGATTTGAGATATCCTGTGATCTAATTTTAAGTTTTGCTAATCAAAGCCAGCTTGTTGTGTATTGGTATATACCACCCAGCGAGGAACATCCTCATCTTGTTTGTTATCTCTTTTTGATGAACGATTTTTAAATGTTGACACGTGAACATCGAATTCAGAGTTGGACGTTGTGACCACTTGACACACTAACTCCACGTGTCTAAAATGTCATCTGATCAGCTAAAAAAGGCTATATAACCCATATTGATCAGCTAAAAAGGCTATATAACCCATACTGGTCAGCTAAAAAGGTCATATCACCCATATTGATCAGCTAAAAAGGCAATATAACCCATATTGATCAGCTAAAAAGGTCATATCACCCATATTGATCAGCTAAAAAGGTTATATAACCCATATTGATCGGCTAAAAAGGCTATATAACCCATATTGATCAGCTAAAAAGGTTATATAACCCATATTGATCAGCTAAAAAGGTCATATAACCCAATATTAATTAGCTAAAAAGTTAAACAGGTCAATACTGATCAGCTAAAAAGGTTGTATAACCCAACAACGATCAACTAAATAAGGTTATACAACCCAATGATTATCAACTGAAAAGGTTATATAACCCAATAGTGATCAGATAAATGAATATAAGGTTATGCAGCCCAACATTTATCAGCTAAAAACTAACTAAAACAAGCGTTTTCAGGTCTACAAATCCAATAGTTATGTGTCCGTTGACTCTGTATAATGAATTTTTCGCTCCTCTGGTCTTTTTTTTTTTTTTTAAAAACATTTGGTTCTCTCTCTATCTATCTCTCTCTCTGTTACTTAGACTTTACACACTTTCAAAGAATATATATATATATATATATATATATATATATATATATATATATATATATTCATGTATTCTATTTATTGGTATTTAACCATTTTAACAATATGATCATGTTACTATCAAATTATTTTGTCTGACTTCAATGAAATTTTGTACACTTGAATGATATAGAGAGATGCTCAGTCTGATTTCGACAACAAATGTATGCATTGTTTGTTTGTTTGTGTGTGCGTTTTGTTGTTGTTGTTTTTTTTATTTTTTTTTTTTTTTTAGGTTTTGTTTTTTGTTTTATTTCGTTTGGGGGAAGGGTGAAATTTATCATGGGATCCACGTGTTACAGCGCCCTACTTAGTACATGTCCTAGACACTAAAGGCGCTACTTACTCCACTCTCATTTGGTAAAGCAAGGTTACATGTTCTACATAGCGCCCTAGTGCCTAGCAAATGTGCTTGTCTTGGTCCCTCTGCACTGAAACTTGTCAGAAAGCATCAAGTGCAAAAACGAATCGAACTGATGGAGCAAGTCCTGTAAAAACAAATATCTCCACATTTAATCAACCAACGACTTAATGAAATCAGATTTGAAAGTTGCGATTTGATTTCAAAACGATGTAATTAAAATCGTTTTTCTTCAATCGTTTGGTTGATTAAATGATAAGATATTGTCAAAAAGTCTTCATTTAGAGCATAAAATTGCAATCTTGTCGACGTCGTTTCGGTTACTTACAACAAATATTTTTCAAAAGTCGTGTAATAACCAGGACGATAATCATTTTATTGACTTAATTTTTGTTGATAAGATACACGTCACCATGTTGATTTTACTACAACCAAGATGAGAAAAAAATGTATCGTTCGGTGCATAAAGATGGAGATTTATTGAGTTAAAAAAGTCGTTTAATAGTTAAAGTCAGCGACATACTGATTTTTTAGTATCGACATGATGATGTTCAGAGAGCAAGAGGGGGTACTTAAACGTTTCCTTTAAAAAAGAACCCAGAAAATTATAGCAGGGCAAAAGGACAATTAGGAGTGGAAAAACCCGACGAAGTAGGGCGAAAAGACGACATTGCGGAGTAAATGAAAAAACCCGAGAAATTGTAGTAGAGCGAAAAGACGACATCGCGGAGTAAGATAAAACAAAATAAAATAAAAACCCGACAAATTGTAGTAGGGCGAAAAGACGACAACACGGAGTTGCACGTTGTTTCTATCGTCTTTTCGCCTGAATTATGTCGTCTTTTTGTTTTGTCGTTATTTTCCTTTTTGGGATGAAAAAATGACAAAATACTAATTGCTGTTCTAACGACTTTTGTTTCTATCATCTTTCGCCATACGTAAGAACGAATAAAAAATAACGACACGAACGAGTCCCCATAGTATTTATTTTACCTGTTTGTTTGACAGACTGCAAATTTAACCTTGACGATATCTGGTAGTGACCTTGTGACCTAATGCCCCAACTTTCTTCTACTTTCTTTGCTCCCGTACTGCCAACTGTGAGAGCAGGGGAGGGGCTAAGAATGAACACAAAACAGCATCTAAAGAGAAACTGAATGCATATTTTTGACAAATCTCTGATTATTTTAAAGGCATATTTCACAATTATAGGACTAATATGGATACCACACAAAAGCACATTAGAACAATAATTTAAGTTAGGTTCACCCATTTTGCCCACATAGGATGGGAGCAAAAATAATACGAGGTGAAAATGTTCTTGTGTATGGTAGACTATGTTGATAGAAATATTCACCAATGTACTGAAATGCATACATAGGAATGCTTATAGATAGCTTGACGTAATAGCTAAAGAAATCATAGTGATGAATGAAATCGTTTGCATTTTATAGATGTTGGTCCAATAGTTATTACTAAAGACCCAGATGAATTCCAGACTGAGTTACGCAACTTGTACGTCCAGGGAGGCGGGGACTGTCCAGAGATGAGCGTTAGGGCCATTAAGGAAGCTCTCGACGTGTCCCTTCCGAATTCCTACATCTACGTGTTCACCGACGCGCTGTCAAAGGACTTCTACCTGGGGGAGGAGGTGCTGGCCCTCATACAGCAAAAACAGAGCCAGGTCTGTCAGTGTGATGACGACGTACCCCATTCATAAGGCTAATTCACGGAATATTAGGTTATACTGTAAGGTGTCGGAGTGTCCTCTTGCAACATATCTGAAGGATATAGTACTATGCAATTAAATTTAATTTAAACAGTGTTTTATTATGACAAATCATAAAAGGATCAAACAGCAGGCATTGGTTCTATAAGTCCTCTCCATACAATTAAATATTCAACATATTGGCCCAATCAACATTTCACGCATTTTCCAACATAGACATAACACCGCAATCATACAATAACACATTCTGGAATTTTATCTGCATTTGGTTGACAAGTATAGGATATATAGTCAAACATCAGCAGTTTATCAGGGCTAGCGAGAGAGAAAAACCTAGAAGACCGTAATGATTATCGCTAAAATATGTACTTTTACAGTGTTTTGTCAGCCCGTTTGTATGTTTATACGTTCGAGAGTCCCGTGTGATCATCAGCTCGTGCAGCCTATTATTGTTAAGGAGTTCAGCATCATTTTCTTAGTTTTGTTATACCATCAAATTACATGAAAAGATGAAGATAACGAACAATGATCAATCTCATAAATCTCATACAGAATACAAAATTGAGAGTAGGGCAAACACGGACCCCTGGACACACCAGGAAGTGAGATCAGGTGCCTAAGATGAGTAAGCATCCCCTGTTGATCAGCAACACCCGCCGCGAGCCCTGTATCTCGGTCAGGTAATCGGAGTAATCCGTAGTCAAAATCGATATGTAATAACGACACAACAAATTGTATGGAAAAAAAATGACATCATCCGACCTAAAGACAGGGTGTATTTATAAATAAAATCATTATAACGACCACAGAATTTGCGAAATGTTGACTTCAAACAAGGTTGTTTAATCCCTTGTAACATCAACTTATTTATCAGTAGCCTGCCTCGATCTAAAACTTGATCATACGCTGAGCATAATCTCGCATATCGAATCAGTTGAGAGAAATAAACACCATTTGCAGGTGGTAATGAAACATTGCTACATAAATATGGGAAGTTAATGAAGGAGAAGCTGAAGTAATCCCGTTTGTCTTGAAGTTGAGTTGTTAGTTAGCCGTTAACAATAAAATACCAAAATATGAAGCAGATATGGAAGAATCTGTAGCGTCTTTTATTTCGAGTTCACTGGGACATATCGAACTTCCATATGAATTGAAATGGATAATGTTAATAGACGAAACGTAATCAGTATATCTAAATCGAGTTGAAGGCCACAGCAAGGTATTTTTCTCATTTAGAAGCTTTTGAATAATTCTGCCTCTTTGGAATATTAAAACAGGTGGGTTAATAAAGGAGCACAATATGTTTCCATGGAATTTCCAGCAGAATGTTGGAAGACTGATCACCAAAAACCACGTATATATTGTCAATAAGGAACTCCCAAAATCTTTTTGTTATCAACTTCAGAGTATTTGCGCGTAGAATCAGAGTGATGTTTAACAAAGTGATTGTTTGAATATATGATCACACGATATGAACATTTCCTTGTTCCATTTTTGTTTTACCAGGAACGATATTTTGTCAAGATCTGAATTTCTGTTCATTGACATTCTAGGATTGACTTCAAAGATTTATAATCAATTTAGAAACTTTCAGATCGAAAACTTGTGAACTCTACGAAAACATTGTATGATCAATTGAGATATATTTTTAACTAATATGCTAGTGCTATTTATCATGTCCTTATTGCAAAATTAGGTAGAAGATTACTGGTGAACATATTCTTCGGTTTGCAGGTTGTGTTTGTACTGACGGGCGACTGCGGTAGTCCGCAGAGTGAGGGATACAAGGTGTATGAAAGAATCGCATCCACCAGCTCCGGCCAGGTCTTTCTGCTGAAAAAGAATCAAGTCAACCAGGCAGGGAATTCAGTAGCATATCTTCCAAAAAAACCAAAAACAAACAAACAAACAAAAACAAAAAACAAAAAACAAAAAAAAAAAACCAAAAAAAAAAAACCAAAAAAAAAAATTAGGCATCTCACGTTATGTGTTGTGTTTGATAGACACCAGTTACCTTTAGGGGATAACCATAGGAAATTTTGCTTTCTTGCACGATAAAATTTTTCCTTTGGCGAAAAGCGTTCAAGAGATTGGTTCGTTTTCTTACCTGTGACGTCATCCATCATGACGTCACTAACTCGATAAATCTTGGTGTCTAAGATTTATCTCAAGTAAATTAAGATTTACAAATATGAATCCAGATTTATGGAATATAGACCTACATCAAGATCTTTGCATATGAATAAATAAATTATCGAATATAAAGGTTTTTTGCATATAAATAACAAGATTATCGAATAAAAATCGCGATTCTTATATGTAAATCAAAATCTGGATAATATCCCTACGTTTTACACCCCATACCATGGCTAATAGAATATGTCGCTTTGTTTGCTACAGATCGGTGTGATGCAGATTGATAAGACAGTCTTGGTGTTTAAGTTTACATATTTTGCTCATTGTGTAAACCAATCTGGTTTTGTCTTAAACTTTAGGGCAATAATCAGGATTTCATCTTCTCTAAGTCATGGAAGATTGAATCAGCATTGATAATATTCATTAATTGAAATTTCTGAACTGTTTGACAGGTATTAAACTTTGTCCGCTTGACTGTCCAGGCCAGGAAGGTGAACTTGATGTCTGTTGACCAGGATCAGGCCAACTCTCAGTACATGCAGATCCCTATTGATTCCAGGCTCCAAGAATTCACTGTGTCTCTCAGCGGCTCCAACCCGAACTTGAGACTTTACAATCCAAAAGGTAGTGAAATTAATGTCATAATAAAACAGCATCATGACTTTATGATCCTGAAACTACGATCCTTTATACTCGTGTTTGTTTTTAAAGAACCGTCTATCTTGCTAATCTTGTGTTCATTTTGAAATGCTCATGGTCAATGTCATCTCATAACCTTGACATGGTCAACTTACAAGGTTAAAGCGACATAGAACATTACAAATCGCTTATTTTTTTTAAGGAATTTTATATTTGTACTTATACAACCAGACTACAGACTGACATAATATATATATATATATATATATATATATATATATATATATATATATATGTACGTACGTATGTATGTATGCATCCTTTCTTTGGTTTGTATCAAATGTCCTTTATTGCGCACAAAACATAGCGTGAAATCAAAAGCATGTCATCTAAGCGATGAGGAATTTGAATGGCCTTTCAGCATACTATGCTGACCTGATTTCATTTTATTTCAGAGAGAAAATCGCTGTTTTATATCTTGTGTGCCGCTGATATTTTACTTTTTTCGATGAAAACTACTAACTGTACTTAAAAACATGGTTAAAATATCAATAATCTAGGTACTGAAGTAACGGATAGTAATGGCCTGTACGAGCTATTGGACATTAAGAATGTCAAGGTGATTAATGTTCGGAATCCTGATCCGGGCACCTGGCGCCTCCGTGTAGACAGCGGAAGTGCTCATACCCTGAGGTTGACGGGTCTCAGTAAGATCGACTTCGCTGTTGGATTCTCCAGAGATAAATCACTCCACATAACTTCAACCGAGTTACGACCTTTAGAAGGTAAGCGTTGTGTAGCACGATCTGGGATACGTCTCTTTTAATAGAGTATTATTAACATATTAAGATATTGATTGATTGATTCTACGCACAATTACCCTGAAGTTGGTATTAGATATGTTGGGGGTCCTCATCAACAATAATTACGTAGATATATATGTAGCAATATGCCACTCTCACCTATATCTCCCATCCGAGATACGCGAGAAAACGTTCTGCGTATGATCAGTTTCTAAATCACGGATGGCTACTAACAAATAAACTGAAGTACAGAGATTGCAACATTCTCGTTTAAAGTCAGCATTAAGCAAATATTCTATGGTCATTATAATGATTTTATTTGCATATTTAGGCCGAATGTTGTTTAACGTGTTTCATACTAATTGTTGGGCCATTCTTTACATACTGATTTTGACTCCGGATTACTCCACATACCTGATGAAAATAGAGCACGCACAGTGTGTGTGAGACCTGTCAATAAGGTATGCTTACTCTTCCTAGGCACATGATGCATGTTTGGTGTTTCAAGACGTCCGTGCTTGCGCTGATCTCGATTTAGTATCGTCTGTGGGATTCATAGAATGGATAACTACTAGTTATATCCACCTTTTTCATGTACACCAATAATGGATGAGTTTGATTTAAGAACACATGCTTTAAGCAAAAATGTTGATTCATGGATAGATATGCCATTCATGCTATTATCTGGTTACATGTCTGATTTAGTTAGGAATTTACAAAGAGAAAAAGTTTGTTGCTTGTATCCTTAAATTATATTTATTTTGTTGTTTGCTTTGTGTCAATGTAATAATTTACATATGACAACCTTACGATGAAAATAAGATGATAACAAACAATGATCAATCTCATAAATTCTATAAATTATACAAAATTAAGAGTAGGACAGCGAACACGGACTCCTAGCGATGGGATCGGGTACCAAGGAGGCGTAAACGCCCTCCCTGATCGGTCACGCCCACCTTAAGTCCTATATAACTTAGTTAGGCAAACGAAATAATCCGTAGTCAAAATAAGTATGTCAGGAATTTACTAACAATTGGTATGAAACACATAGCACTCGACCTAATGACAGTATACAATACATCAGTAGTGTGGCGAAACATTCTATTCGTTTATGTTACCAGGCGTTCAAAGTTACATGATGGTCAACACCACTGACCTGGATTCTCCTGGTCACTTAAAGAAGATGCAACTGGTCAGTCTAAAGGGTATTGTCTTGTCCGAGTACCCTCTAAAAGTAGAAAGAGGTCTGAAAAACATCTACAGGACAGACGCTTTCAAGCCTCCATCAGGGTACTTCTATGTCAAGGTAAGATTCAATGATAATTTGTTTTAATATTCAAATATATTTTGTGATGGTAAAGGGGAGTCACTATCTCTGTCATTCCTTTTAAATATTTACAGAGTTCAGTATATAATGCATTTTTCTTGCTATGGGTTAGAAATACACCCGAAATGGAAAAAAAAAAAAAAAAAAAAAAAAAAAGTAAAAAGAAAACCAAAAAATAAAACAAAACAAAAAAACAAAAAACAACAACAACAACAACAAAACAACAACAACAAAAAATCATACAACAACAACAACAACAAAAACCAAACAAACGAGAAAAAAACAACAACAACAAAAAAAAAACCAAAAAAAAAACAACAAAACAACAATAATCCAAAGATTTAACAGTTTATTCATAGAAATATATATCAATGAGAAATACTAACATACAGTTATCAAAGTTCACCGTCTGTTGATTATTTACCGTTGAGCTGAAATTCACACACGAGAATAAGTATGTTTATAATGATGTACACCTTTCTAATGAATTCTTCTAAACATCATTCTAGAATTAGAATGCCTTTTCCTTATTCTCCGAAAGAAGGACGGATGTGCCAATTTCTTGTACACATGTACATTTTAAAGTAAGGCATTTTCAGGAATCTTTACTGGTAATTCTAAACCGCAGCAGATTATATCATTGTCTGAAATACTGTTTACAAAAAAAAAGAAAATTTCTCCCCAGTTTTATTTTTGCCCACTTCGTCCTTATTCTAAAGGAACGATTTTAATACTGAGTCAATATGAATTCGTTTTGATATCATAGATAGTTGTTTCTTCAGCAAATATGGTAAAAGGAAATATTCATATCTAGTGATCAGTTATCCAAAAAAATTATTTTGCTAAACACCACTTTGACTCCACACACAAGTACTCTGAAGTTGTTATTAAAAGATGCTAGAGTTTCTCATTGACAATATCTTCGTAGTCTTTGGTGATCAGGTCTTCCAACAGTCTGATGGAATTCGCATGGGCATGAATTGTGCTTTTTTTGTTAGCTGACCTGTTTTATATTCTTATATAACCGGTCACGGTAGGTCAGTGGTTAGAGCGTTTGCTTCGTAACCGGGAGATCGTAAGTTCGAGCCCGCTCGTGCCATGGCCGCGTCACGAAAAATAGGTAGTGATTGCTCCTTCGCCAAACGCTCGGCATTTAGAAGCGAGAATCACGGGTCTTTCGGATATAACCTTAAAAACGGAGGTCCCGTGTCACAGCAGGCGTTGGCACGTTAAAGAACCCTTAATGCTACGGCCCTGAGCGCTAAGCATAGGTTTAAATTTGTGGTACTTCACCTACAGCTGGTGACGTTTCAATATGAGTGAAAAATTCTCGATGGGACGTAAAACAAACAATCAATGAATCAATATTCTTATATAAGAAGAATTCATTCAATACCTCTACATTAGAAGAAAAAAATCTCTTGCTGTGGCTTTCAATTCTATATTTAGAAATATCGACGATGTTTTCTCTATTAACAATGATCATTTTTAAGGTGTCGAGCTTAATCGAGAGCCTTTTGGCGATCGTGCAAAATTTTGCCTCTACACCACCTTTTATCTCAATGGGCAAAATCAAATAGTGCCTATTGGTTTTGAATGTTCTTACCATTCAAGACTTTGAAACATTGACTTTAATTGATATTTGAAAGGCACAATATCATTTCCCTTGTTGATGTCGTTGTTTATTATTGTATCTTTGTCCAATAGTTAAATAACGATTGTTTGGGAAGAGAAGTTCATAATTCGCGGATGGATTTACTACGGAACAGATTTTCCCGCGAAATTTGTGTCGTACGATATCATTAAGTACTTACAAAATACCATGCTCAAATTTGGTATTCATCTATATCTATAGACCCGTAGTTGCACCAAGAATCCTTATTTCAGATCACTAGAAACTGATAAAACTAAAGTGATCACGGTTAGGTTGCTATTCCAAAAACACAAAGACTATTTCCGGTTTTGTTTTCGGTAATCCCGATCCTGAGTTTTAATTAAGCAAAATGAAAGTAACGTGTGCATCGCGACGAAAATAACAGATTATTTTGCGAAGAAACCCAGGCTAAGTAGCATTCACTGGGAATTGAATCTTATTCAGAATTCCAATAACCTTACTACATATTACGTTGAACTTTTGAATTGTTAGACATTTTTGAAAACATAGAGTTAATACAGTATAATTGTTACAAAATACATGAACAGAAGACATAACTTCTATAAACAAGTAGTCTCACTCTGAAGAAGTTATATTCTTTTCAGCATTTTTCGTCTGCAATTTCCATTTATTATAGCCTTTGTAAAGTAACTAGTCTTGAGGGGATATTATATAGCAAGAGGAGGGTACATATATGAACTTGTTAGGATAAGTTAACTTCAGCCCAAGCTCTCTTCTTTATTTCTTTTTATGTAAATAAAGACATATTGCTGTCATTTTACAAATGATTGTAATGCTTTATTTTTGTACTTAAACATGAGGAAATGCCTTCTGTGACACTGAAATATTTCTTCTCTTTATGTTCTCTAAATTACCTGCCCTCTAAATTTATTGAGAACCCTAATGTTTATGGTATTGCACTTGACACCTTTGTGGCTCTTCAGGACTTTGATTATTCATATGTTGATATATTCCAATGATCTTGAAATAAAAGATACCACAGAGTCTTCCCCATCTGCTTTGTACTTAGATATTTTATTAAAAATAGATACTGATGGCAAACTAACAACTCAACTTTATGACAAATGGGATGATTTCAATTTCTCCATCATCAACTTTCCTTGTGTACGTAGCAATATTCAATTTCATGTATCACCTGCATAGGGTGTTTATATCTCTCAAATGATTTGATATGCAAGTATGATCAGTTTTGAAATCGGAGCAGACAACTGACAAATAAAATGATATTACAGGGGTTTGTACAGTCTTGTCTAAAGTCAGACAGTTTGCAAATTCTATGGTCATTATAATGATGAAAAACCTAAGATTATATTCTATATTTTATGCAACATGCCGAAGAATGGTATCAATAAAAAAAAGTTTTTCTAGCACACATTTTATATTTTATGATTTTTATAATATGAATTAATTTCTAATTTTCTCTAGCTTATTTCTTTCACAGTTTCATTTGTTCATTGTGTGATATTGATATCTGGCATTTATAAGTGATTTTATATATTCTGTATAATTTTGATTTGCATTTCAGTATAGTGTAAAGCGCTTTAGAGTACATTTAGATAAGGTGCTATATAAGTGCATTATCATTATAACGAACAGTATTCAGTCTAGTTTGCCAGTACAATATTCCATTAAGTCAAATATGAATTGTTTGGCGTTCTTGACACACTGATGCTGACTACGGATCACTCCGTTTACCAGGTCAAGATATAGGGCTCACAGCGGGTATTACTGGTCAACAGGGGATGCTTACTCCTCCTCGGCACCTGTTCCTACCTCTGGTGTGTTCAGGGGTCCTGTTTGCCCAACTCTATGATTTGTATTTTCTATAGGAATTACAAGATTGAGTACTGTTCATTACCTTAACCTTTTCATTTATTACGTCTTCCAACAGTTGGAATACCCATGGGCACTGCTTGTGCTCTTTTACTAACCTGTCTTTATATTTTTATACGAGACAGGATTTATCAAAAAGCTTTTACTGAGAAGAAAAAAATCAACTGATGTGGCCTTCTATTCTACATTTAGATATATCAACAACGTTTTATCTATGAACAGTTATCAACTTCGTTCATATGTCGATTCAATATTTCCCGGTGAACTCAAAATAAAAAGCAACAGAGAATTCAATATTTGTTTCATATTTAGATATTTTATTGAACACAGATGCTAACAGCAAACTAACAACTAAACTTGATTACAAAGGGGATGACTTCAGTTTCTACAACGTCAGCTTCCCATATTTAGCTAGCCTTATTCCGTTTTCACTTGCTTGTAATGTTTATGTCTCTCAATTGAACCGATACATAAGAAATTCTTCTGCGTAGGGTCAGTTTTTTAAATTGAAGGAAGCTCATAATACTTTGAACAGTCTCATTTAAAATCAGCATTTCGCAAATTTTATGATTAGAATAACAATCTAATTTACCAATACTATGACATGTTTCATACCAATTAAGGCCGTTCTTTTTCTTTTTTCACCACTGATTTTGACAACACATTATTCCATTTATCTGATCAAGATATAGAACTCACGGTGGGTGTAACTGGTGGACAGGGGATGCTAACGCCTTCTAGGCATCTGATCCCACATTTGGTGTGTCCAGGGGTCCGTCTTTGCCCTGCTCTTAATTTTTTGTTCTTTATAGGAGTTATGAGATTGATCACTGTTCGTTATCTTCACCTTTTCATACAGAAGTAGCAAGAAACAACTTCCGAGGAATCAATATCTGGAGCAAAATCATTTTCTGATGTATAACAGCGATAATAACACGGGGCAAAAATTCCCTGTATACAGTATTTTGTCATAAATCATTGATGAAGTTTTATCATCTTTTCTGGATGATTTCTTTAATGCTTAGTTGAACACAACACCTATACTATTAAATATGGAGTAAAACGCATATCCTGTACTTCTATCAGTCCATAGATCCAGATTTGTTTTTAGCATTGCTCTTGAGTTTGATGTGAAACACACGTTATCATTAACAATAAACAAGACAAAACGAGTTACTTTCTTTTCTTGCACACTATCATTCAACGTAAATACATTGTAGTCTCAGTGCTGTCTTGGCTCTGCGTCAAACCTAAAATGTTTAACATAGGCAGTTACTGTTCTTTAGCCAGGCACTGGTATTAGAAATGAAAATCAAGGGTCTTTCAGATATGACCTTAAATACTACTTGTGTGTCATATATAGGTTAAAATTTGTGGTACTTCATCTAAAGCTGGTGATATCTTTATAAGAGTGAGAGATTCTGAAATGGAAATCATCAAACAATATATACAGATTATCAATTTTAGACTGTTGATTTCACAAGTTAACTGAATGTCATGTTTGCTTCACTCTTTCTATCTAAACATTTCCTGTAATTAACACAGAGTTAATAGGTACTGTAAGTCCTTCATATAACAGATGACATGTTTAGCCAGAAAAGAAGTTGTCTTTTGCGTTCACCCATAGAAACATTTCAGGATCACCGTGATCACAACAAACTAAGGACTTGACAAGTTTCACAGTTTTACAAAATATGTCATAATAGCTGGTATGTCATTTAATGGCAGTAAGTGCAACACAGAAGAGTGTAGGAAAGTACTAGTCTCTATTTGTGTACCTGTTTCAGTAAACAAATGTTAAAATATATTGATGAATAAAATGACATGCCACTACTGTGATGCATTTCTCATCCATCAAATTAAGTAAATCACCGGTTTAAGGCAATTCAGGTGATCCTAACTCGATGGACAGTGTGAAAGATCTTAATAAACCTTGTGTAAGAACTCTCCACCATGATCTAAATGTTGTAAAGAAGTTGTTAGGTGTTGATGAGAGGATCTGTCTCTGATGGTGTGTAGTGATGAGAAGATCTGTTCCTGATGGTGTGTAGTGATGAGAGGATCTGTCTCTGATGGTGTATAGTGATGAGAGGATCTGTCTCTGATGGTGTGTAGTGATGAGAAGATCTGTCTCTGATGGTGTGTAGTGATGAGGTGATCTGTCTCTGATGTTGTGTAGTGATGAGGTGATCTGTCTCTGATGGTGTGTAGTGGTGAGGGGATCTGTCTCTGATGTTGTGTAGTGATGAGGTGATCTGTCTCTGATGGTGTGTAGTGGTGAGAGGATCTGTCTCTGATGTTGTGTAGTGGTGAGGTGATCTGTCTCTGATGTTGTGTAGTGCTGAGGGGATCTGTTTCTGATGGTGTATAGTGATGAAGTGATCTGTCTCTGATGGTGTGTAGTGATGAGAGGATCTGTCTCTGATGGTGTGTAGTGAGTAGATGATCTGTCTCTGATGGTGTGTAGTGGTGAGAGGATCTGTCTCTGATGTTGTGTAGTGGTGAGGTGATCTGTCTCTGATGTTGTGTAGTGGTGAGGGGATCTGTTTCTGATGGTGTATAGTGATGAGGTGATCTGTCTCTGATGGTGTGTAGTGATGAGAGGATATGTCTCTGATGGTGTGTAGTGAGTAGATGATCTGTCTCTGATGGTGTGTAGTGATGAGAAGATCTGTCTCTGATGGTGTGTAGTGATGAGGTAATCTGTCTCTGATGGTGTGTAGTAGTGAGAGGATCCATCTCTGATGGTGTGTAGTGGTGAGAGGATCTGTCTCTAATGGTGTGTAGTGGTGAGAGGATCTGTCTCTGATGGTGTGTAGTGATGAGAGGATCTGTCTCTGATGATGTGTAGTGAGTAGAGGATCTATCTCAGATGGTGTGTAGTGAGTAGAGGATCTGTCTCTAATGGTGTGTAGTGATGAGAAGATCTGTCATTGATGATGTGTAGTGATGAGAGGATGTGTCTCTGATGGTGTGTAGTGATGAGGGGATCTGTTTCTGATGGTGTATAGTGATGAGAGGATCTGTCTCTGATAGTGTGTAGTGATGAGAAGATCTGTCTCTGATGGTGTGTAGTGATGAGGTGAACTGTCTCTGATGATGTGTAGTGAGTAGAGGATCTGTCTCAGATGGTGTGTAGTGAGTAGAGGATCTGTCTCTGATGGTGTGTAGTGATGAGAAGATCTGTTCCTGATGGTGTGTAGTGAGTAGAGGATCTATCTCTGATGGTGTGTAGTGATGAGAAGATCTGTTCCTGATGGTGTGTAGTGATGAGGTGATCTGTCTCTGATGGTGTATAGTGATGAGAGGATCTGTCTCTGATGGTGTATAGTGATGGGAGGATCTGTCTCTGATGGTGTGTAGTGATGAGAGGATCTGTTTCTGATGGTGTATAGTGATGAGGTGATCTGTCTCTGATAGTGTGTAGTGATCTGTCTCTGATGGTGTATAGTGATGAGAGGATCTGTCTCTGATGGTGTGTAGTGAGTAGAGGATCTGTCTCTGATGGTGTGTAGTGATGAGAAGATCTGTCTCTGATGGTGTGTAGTGATGAGGTGATCTGTCTCTGATAGTGTGTAGTGATGAGAGGATCTGTCTCTGATGGTGTATAGTGTTGAGAGGATCTGTCTCTGATGGTGTGTAGTGATGAGGTGATCTGTCTCTGATGGTGTGTAGTGATGAGAAGATCTGTCTCTGATGGTGTGTAGTGGTGAGGGGATCTGTCTCTGATGTTGTGTAGTGGTGAGGGGATCTGTTTCTGATGGTGTATAGTGATGAGGTGATCTGTCTCTGATGGTGTGTAGTGATGAGAGGATCTGTCTCTGATGGTGTATAGTGATGAGAGAATCTGTCTCTGATGGTGTGTAGTGATGAGAAGATCTGTCTCTGATGGTGTGTAGTGATGAGGTGATCTGTCTCTGATGGTGTGTAGTGATGAGGTGATCTGTCGTTGATGGTGTGTAGTGATGAGAGGATCTGTCTCTGATGATGTGTTGTGATGATATTTGAATTAAAGAGTGCTTTCTGAAGGAATGAGCACCATCAATGCTATAGTATCATTGTCATACAAATAGTTAGTTTTCTTGTCCTTACATAATATTCAGTGTTATAACCAGATGAACTCAGGCGATGCCTGTGTTTATTTCTCTTCAGAAACATGATAACCAAAAGCTAATCAGAGGAGACGTTACAGACAAAAAGGGCAAACATGTGATGTGGTAGTTTGAACCTACCATCATAATTTTCTCTTGTAGGTTGTAGGTGAGGATGACAAAGGTCATGTGTTGTGGAGGACAACTCCAACAGCCATAAGTGCCCGTAAGCCCGCCCCGCCCACGGTCTACATGCCAGAGATCACACGGGGTTTCTACCACACGGACTCCACCATAATCTGTATGGTGGACTCTGTCATTCCTTTCACCGTCCAGTGGTACAAGAACGGACGGAGAGAGGGATCAGAGGTCCTCTTCCAGTAAGTTTATATTTACATGTAATCATTTAGAGATTTTATTTTGGAATACTGGTAATGTTTTAATATCATTTTAGCCCCGTGGGGATCCGAGTTGTTAGAATTGATCCTCAGTACTCCTTGCTTGTCATAAGAGGTTACTAAATGGGGTGGTCCTTCAGATGAAATCGCTAAAATCGAGGCCCTTTGTCACAGCAGGTGTGGCATAATAAAGATCCCTCCCTGCTCAAAGGCCATAAGCGCCGAGCATAGGCCTAAATTTTGCAGCCCTTCACCGGCAATGGTGACATCTCCACATGAATGAAAAATTCTCGAACGGAACGTTAAACAACATATAATCAATCAATCAATATCATTTTATTGTAAGGAAGCTTACAATATTTTATAGGTACATTCATTTAACTTCTGCTTTCCAAATCATTTTCGTATTCATTTAAAACAACTTCTAGAGCACAGATAATAAGATAAAACATCAAAATCCAATGAAATGATGTTTCATTATCAAAATGAATAAAAAAGATAATGGTTCCAATGTATCAAAATAATATAATTCACAGAAAATCTAAAAGATAAAAATGTTTTTAAAAATGAAAAGGTTATTTTCAGGGAATCTGGTAATGCTACGTATCGGGTTACCAGAGCCAGCAGTAAAGATGAAGGGATTTACACATGTAATGCCACAAGTGTGTCCGGAAGTACAGCCAGGACAACACTACTGGACGTTAGTGGTCAGTAAATAGATTTTGTGGCCTGTGGATTATTACTGAACATCTGTTCAAGGGTTCATTGCTCTACAGACTCCTGCCTGTTATACTAAGATCATGAGTTTTTTCTGTTACAGAACCTCCTCCTGAGATTGCTCCTACATCTAATGTGTCAGTGTTGCCAGGCAACAGTGCCCTACTGACCTGTAATGTGTACAGTACCGTTCCATACAATGTTACGTGGTATGGACCAGGGGGACGCATAGGAAATAATCCACAATTCACCAACTTCAACAATGGATCATTACTGATTAGGTAGGTCATAGCATTTCGCAAATTCTATGGTTGTTATAATGATCTAGTTTGCCAGTACAACCTTCAATGGGTCAAGTGCTCTCTGATGTGTTTCATAGCAGCTGTTAATCCGTTCTTTGCACATTGATTCTGACTGCGGATTACTCCGTTTACCTAATCAAGATGTAGGGCTCACGGTGGGTGTGACCGGTCGACAGGGGATACTTACTCCTATTAATCCTGCCTCTGGTATATCCAGAGATCTGTTTTTGCCCAACCATTAAATTTGTATTCCAATAATTGTATTTAATGAAAACTATCTGTATTTTTTGTGACAACTTGTGAATATAATGCAATTATTAAGTTATCAATTCAATCTAGAAACCCAGGAAGAGAGTATACAGCAATATTTCATTTGTGACTATACACCAGATGGTGGTTTGTGAATTAATGGAAGAAGAAGAAGAATATCAGTGGTCAAGGTCATCATCACTCCCCTGTGTTTGATAGAGCAAAGTCGACACTTGTTCGGTTAAATTACTTTAGAATATTACATATTACTGCGCAAATAATTGAGTACAATGTTCACGTCTAATGCAAATAAAATACACAGGTTTCTGAGTTTGGTAGTTTCTGTTTCTATAAGTGCTTTGTTCACTTTTTTTGTTTGCAGAACTACTCAGTGTTTGATTCCTACTTAGAAGTTTCAGCCAACGAGAAAAGCAAACATTTTCTGGTCTTTAGAAGTTTTGTGCCTATAATACATGCTCATTTTAAAACACATTTTTTTTTCTATCATATATTTTATATTTTATGATTTTCATAATATGAATTAATTTCTAATTTTCTCTAACTTATTTCTTTCATAGTTTCAATTGTTCATTGTGCGATATTGATATCTGGCATTATTAAGTATTTTATATATTCTGTATAATTTTGATTTGCATTTTAGTATAGTGTAAAGCGCTTTAGAGTATATTTAGATAAGGCGCTATATAAGTGCATTATTATTATCATTATTATTTTAATGGAACTGTATAAATGATTCTCATATCTATAATATTTTCAGATACGTAGACTTGAAACATGAGGGACAGTATGTATGCAGAATTGGCAATGAGGGGGGCTACTCACAGAAAAAGCTGTTTCTGAGAGTTCAAGGTAAAACTAGACTGATATATTATGTCCAGTTTAGGGAAGGTGTTTTGTATTTTGAAAGGTCATGCGACTGATCTCTGCCAGTGTATTGGAACTAAGTGTAGGTTTAACTATGTAGGTATTGATGACAATGTTCATAAGTTTGCTATAAACAAGTCTTCCTGTGTAAAGTGTTGCCATCGTATGCATAAAATATATCATGGTAATGACATCAAGATACCGTGTTAGGATATCAGTATAAGTAAAGGTTTATTCAGGCCAAATTGAATTACCCAAAATTTCTTTTGTTTAACTGGCTAATATACATTTTGGATATACAACGTTTAGTAGGGCGTGTATGTATGCTGACCGTGTTGCCAGAGCAACAGGTACGGTCCTTGGTTTTTATTGATATTATGTCCACAGTACCTCCTGAGGTATTCATCAAACCTGTCGAGAGCACCTTCAAGGTTGGGGACACCGTGACATTGATCTGCTATGCTAATGGATTTCCCCTGCCGTCATATTACTGGCTGAGGAATGAGGCTTTGGTGATTCCCAATAATCGGATTTCAGTCAATCAAAACCGGTTGACTATAACTAACATGGTAGAGAGTGACGGAGGGGCGTACAGCTGTCTGGCAGAGAACCTGGCAGGGGACGATACCGCCATTGCAACTCTACAGTACATTGGTAACATTGCAACAAAATCATTTATTCTAATCTAACAACATGAAAATACATTGCTAACATAATGACAAAAATATAATGTATCGTAGCAACACAACAGACATTGGTAACAAGGTAGCAATGTAATATACTGTAATGTAGCAACACCATAGAACGTGTCATATCTCAACCTAACAACTCTACAGTACATTTGGCAAAATAGCAACAAAAATGTATAATGTAACCTAACAACACAATATAACAACAACACAGTATAAATAACATATTAACAGAATGGTATATTGTAACATATCAACACAAAAACACGTTGCTAACATGGTAACAAAAAGGTATATTGTAACCTACATAATGCAGCTACATAACAGTAGATTAGTAGTTACAAAAGGTATCTTGTAGCTTAGCAATGCAACAGTACATTGCTAACATGTTAATGAAATGGTATATTGCAATCAAAACAAATAACTGTAAATGGGTAACATGTGAGATAAAATATAATCTGACTTGGCAACACTACAGTGTTACATTAGGTGTCGAGGAGCATTAGCATTTATTGTGTTACATTAGGTGTCGAGGAGCATTAGTGTGTATTGTGTTACATTAGGTGTCAAGGAGCATTAACACCTATTGTGTTACATTAGGTGTCAAGGAGCATTAACACCTATTGTGTTACATTAGGTGTCAAGGAGCATTAGCGTCTTTGTGTTACATTAGGTGTCGAGGAGCATTAGTGTCTTTGTGTTACATTAGGTGTCGAGGAGCATTAGTGTCTTTGTGTTACATTAGGTGTCAAGGAGCATTAGTGTCTTTGTGTTACATTAGGTGTCGAGGAGCATTAGTGTCTTTGTGTTACATTAGGTGTCAAGGAGCATTAGTGTCTTTGTGTTACATTAGGTGTTGAGGAGCATTAGTGTCTTTGTGTTACATTAGGTGTCGAGGAGCATTAGTGTCTTTGTGTTACATTAGGTGTCGAGGAGCATTAGGGTCTATTGTGTTACATCAGGTGTTGAGGAGCAGCAGCATCTTTTGTAACCTTTTTACTCAGTGGAATATTAGTAGATGCTTCACACCTTGAAGATTCTCATTTCGTATTCAGTTACATTTCGTCACACATATATACAATTATTAATTACAATTAAACACAGTTTATGTAAAACACGTTATTGACCAGTTATTAATTATCAATTGATAATGATTGGAAAATTGCAGAAAAATGGCTGCACTTAGGTTTAAAAAGGAATATTTCGAAGAACGGAGGGATTGTTAGTGTGTACATTTATTGGAGATAAATTGAGAAATAATTTTATTTGCACTAGAATTATTGGATTCATTTGTATTTTACATTACAAGATCTTACACGAAAATTTGACCTTGACCACATAGCATCCACAGAAATTGGTGCCATTGAGAATATAAATGATTCTTTTGTACAAGAAAAAACAATGCTTAGCAGTATGTTTATTTTGAATAATGATAACTTGCTCAGAAGAGAAAGGGTTATTTTAAACTTACTAAACATGATTGTAGAAATATTGGATGTGATTATTTTTCATAGCTGTCAGTGTAAAACAGTAGTTGATATGTAGTTGTTATTGAATGATTTCAGAGAGTCCTCAGATAGACACATACGTTAAAAAAGTTTTGGTTGGTAGTGGTGACACAGCTACACTTCAGTGCTCAGCAAAAGGCATTCCTCCACCAGAAATTCACTGGTTCAAAGGGGAGCTAGAGGTCAGTATTTAAACTGGCACTGTGTTTCCAGAAATAATGTTCCTCTTATTACAACCTTACAACACACTGAGATATGTGCAATGTGCCACTTGCATGTCTGTAAGTCTTAAATATTGTGTAATTTTGGCATCAGTAATATTTATCGGATTTTTCTGTAAATCATACTTTGAAAACTTATTGCTTTACTTTTTGCATATTCATTTACAAAGTACATAATTTATATTGATAGAAATTTTTGCCCTTTCAATTTTGGCGAATCTTCCAAACAACCAATATTTCCAGCTCACCAGAATTATCCGCTATATGGTAGATTAACTATCACGTTCCACAACACCTACGACTTAGACATCGGTTTTTTACTGATTATTTTTTTTTTCACAAAAGACATAATTATTACCAAGTCTTGTTAATGGGTAAACATTGAACAAACTAAAGATCAAGAAAATCTGTAAGTTAAATGAGATCAGGAATCTGGTTTGTATTCTGAAGATTATACAGACTGTCAAAGTAAAAGAAACAATCACAATAAAATAGAGAAGTGGTAAAACATAGCGGTAATGATAAAAACTATATATTAACCTCCTCCAATGTTTCAAATCAACATTTTGAGGTTTGTTTTTTAAAGACAATTAAAGTTGATGAAAAGTGGATAACATTTGGAGATTTGGAGTTGAGAGAGAGAGAGAGTGTGAGAGAGAGAGAGAGAAAGAGAGAGAGAGAGAGAGAGAGAGAGAGAGAGAGAGAGAGAGAGAGAATGACAAGAAATGGGCAATGGGTAAAACAAGTGGTAATTATGATCTTCACATTGTTTGTTGTTTGATTAATCATCATAAATATTGTAAAATAGGATGTTGTGTTGTTGACAGTTGAAGCAGTTGTCATATGTCAAAATATCAGCCAATGGGAACCTGTCCATTCTGGGGGCTCAGGAGCAGGATGAGGGTGGATACATGTGCATCGCAACCAATGCTGCTGGCAGCGACTCCGTCATTGTCGATCTAGAGGTCGGAGGTCAGTTCCATGGCTACTGTTGTTACTAAGAATTGTCATTATATTTCATAGCTATATGTAGCAAAGTATGATATATTACTGAGTCGATCTAAACACTAAGGCTTCATTAAATATCTTTAAGCGTTTTGGTTTTTAAAGAGAATTTGTCACAAACTCCATTTTGATAGATCGGCTGATTGACGTTTGGTTGAATGTGTACTAGGTAGTTTGCCTTATTACAAAGCACAATTAACATTAGAGTCAACCAAACTAAGTGAAACGAGGACTGCTAACTATTGTGAGCTTCAGATGCAGTAGATAGAGACAAACATCCAAAACAAAACACCACATCCATTGCCCTTATGTAGCAACCTGGACTAACAGCAGCGTGACTGCCTTTATATTAGACAAAATAATAATAATAGTGATACTTTAATTCAAGACGGAGACCTGATCTGTATCTCAGAAACAAAAACACAAAATATTTAATACAGCTCTGTCTATAACAATTTTTTATAATTATATATGAATAGCAAACAATTAGAAAATTTAATATTCCAATTTGCGTATAAAAGACATAAATATACATATATGGAAATTATATATGAAAAGAAACAAACATGCTTAAATAGCGGAATGGCAGCTGATAATGTATTTCTCTTCATTAGTTTTAATTATTTGCAGCCTTTGGACAGACCTTATATGTAATTTTTACAGTACTCGTTACATTGTAGCTGACCCTAGGATTACAAAGGCTCCGTTTAACATGGGAGCAGACATTTCTACCAATGCCTCTCTGCCCTGTGAAGCTGTTGGTGACCCCGTCCCAAAGATCTACTGGCTTTTTAAGGGGAGCCCCATCAAAACTGGAAAACGTCTGAAACAAGACAAATCTGGCAACCTTTATATCGATAGTAAGTAATGATAAATAAGCAGGGTTACTGCCAGTGAGACTCGGTTTCTTCAGGTGCCATTTCATCAAAGTATGATGACATTTCAGATACCTATTTGTTGTGTCATATCAAAATTATATACATGTAAGATATTTTAAAATGTTAAATCAAAGCCTGTCTCCAAATAACTTGTTTCTAATAAATTGTAAGTCACTTTATGATCCAAGACGAACATTAGAAGTGTTTCGGAAACATTTAATATTTTCATTTATGATATTATAACAGATTTAATGATAAACTAACATGCCAATAATCATATTACCTTCTCATCAATTTAAACCAGTCTTTGAAGTGACGGGGGACCTGCCGCATTCAGTTTATAGTGTAGTACCGCTACAGAGAATATAACTTCAAATGGTACTTTCTTTATGCAGACCTGGAGTACAGAGATGAAGGACGGTACACCTGTGTGGCTCAGAATCAGTTTGGGATGCAGGAAGCATCGGCTTTTCTCAGCATTACAGGGATAGGTAGGAACATTGGCTGGAAGGCTTTAGATATATCCTGACATTACAATGATTTTAATATTCATTTTTTATGCATTTAATATGCATTTTATTGATAATTTACATGTTTACGTAATTCATAGGTAGAAATAAGTATGTTAAGTTAGGAACGGAAAGTCTTCTGTTGTATGCGACACATACTCAAATTCAAATGCATAGAAATGCAGATTCTATGTCAGAGTTTGAAAGTCCACTGTTTGCTTCATTTAAAGCTTAGATTTGTTTTGTGCAATTCTTGTGAAATCTTGTACTCCCTTTTATATACTATTTAGTGCATTCAAGATTATGCTGATGATTATGCTCGGTATTTCTAAGTGTAAAAAAAGCATTGATAAAATCATTTTTTCATGCGACAGTCCTGTCTATCCTTAAAATTTAATACAGTTCTATTTTCTTTCCATGTAAGCTTTGTTTTTATGCATTGCATAGTAAGTCCTGTAATTGCGTACACCAACCCTTACTTGGACGTAGTGGAGGGGTCAGAGGTCAATCTCAGTTGTGTTATCATGCAGGGAAACCCCAATCCAACTGTCCACTGGCAGAAAGATTCCAAGGTACGAAATTCAATTATAAACAGTTCACTATATTTAATATTTATTCTGAGAAAAGAAAACGACATGTACATTTACTTTAATGATTTTTTGTTCTTTTGGCAGAGAAGCAAGAGCATTTGTTTATGGTTGTGCTAAAATATGAAAACTTCTATTCATAGAAAAGGCGCTGAATTGTGATCTTTCTTTGCCCCAAATTTTGATATGTTAAAATATGTAAATACTAAACAATATGAATTTCAAAAAAAAAAAAAAAAAAGATTTGATAAAAAAAATAGATAATATGAATTTCAAAACAATTAAAATAGACAACTTTCCTTTACCTGGAAGATTTCCGATTTCCTCTCAATCACTGCATCTGGAAGAGAGATAAATATATGTAAATTTTGTCATGTGATCCTTAAGAATTGCACTAGGTTAGACTTATCTCTGATATGTACTGGAAATACATTAGAAACAGTAGATTAATATCATCCTTTATTATCTCTGTGCAGAATGTTGATGTTACAGGTTATGTACCTTTCAGGTATTGGAGAACAGTGATCACGTGACCATAACTAAACCAGGGGAGATCACCATAAAAAACATTCAGAAGTCACATCAGGGAGATTTTGTATGTGTAGCATCCAATGTCGGTGGAAACTCGACATACATTGTGTCTGTAAACGTCCAAGGTAATCAAAAATTGCGTGTAAACATCCAAGGTAAACATACTTTGTGTGTAAATATCCAAGGTAAACATACATTGTAAATCTAAACATTGTAGGTAAATTGCTTCATCGATATATTGGGTAAACATACATTTTGTCCGTACACTTCCAAGGTAAATGTACATTTTGTCCATACACATCCAAGGTAAATGTACATTTTGTCTGTACACATCCAAGGTAAATGTACATTTTGTCTGTACATATCCAAGGTAAATGTACATTTTGTCCATACACATCCAAGGTAAATGTACATTTTGTCTGTACATATCCAAGGTAAATGTACATTTTGTCCATACACATCCAAGGTATATGTACATTTTGTCCATACACATCCAAGGTAAATGTACATTTTGTCTGTACATATCCAAGGTAAAGGTACATTTTGTCTGTACATATCCAAGGTAAAGGTACATTTTGTCTGTACATGTTCAAGGTAAATGTACATTTTGTCCGTACATTCGGCATTTACACGTCAATGGTCAACTTACATTAAGTCTTAAGCATCGAAAGTAAAAGGCCATGATGTCTGTAAACATTCAATGTAAACATGCATTCTGTCTGTAGACATCCGACTTAAACAAATATATTGTGTCTAACATGTCAGAAGTAAACAGACGTTGTGTCCGGAAATATACAATATAAACGTGTATTGTGTTTTTAAACCTCCAAAATAAACATTTAATGCGTTTATAAATGTGTAAGGAAAACATGTATAGCGTCTGAGATCTCTAAAGATAAACACGCACTGTGTTTGTAAATATCCAAGATAAACTTTGTATATTTGTGTCAGTACACATCCAAGGCAGCCTAAATACACTGTTCATTGCATCTGTATATGTACGAGGTAGACTGAATTGTAGTGTTTTAGTCCACGATTTGTTTTAAAAGAAAAGATCAGCTTTTTTATGGAGGATTGGTATTTAATGTCATTTATGTGATATGATAAATGAATGGGAAGCTGTGTTTTTGATTAGTTTCATGAATGACTATGATTTTTGTGTATGTCTATGAAGTGGAAGAAATAAGACTTTGAATCGGTATACAATTATAGGCTCAATCATATATTAATGGCTGCAAACTACCATTGGATCATTATCCAATCTGATTGAATGTAGACAAATATTTGCAACATGTGAAACGAATATGTGATCGAATCTAACATCTCCTTCAAAATAGATTGATTAGAGTCGTGACTCTGTGGAGTTGCAATTACCATCTTATCTATAAAAATATGATGGCATATATAAACATGGAGAGTGTCACACTACCAATCATGAAAAATATTCTACCAGGAAGAAAGTATATCTCAAACTAGTATAGCCCACATTATACATACTATTTCTTTATATGACAGTGCCGCCACGTCACACTTTTCACACAGAGGAGGACAGCCATAGTAACTTCACCATGATAGAGGGGGAGGGTATAATTCTGCCCTGCAGCGTAGAGGGTGACCCCCGCCCCACCATCGCCTGGTATAAGGACGAGAGCCCGATCTCCCTGACCGACTACCACTACTTTATTCGAGAGGATGGGAGCTTGGAGATCTTCAGTGCCGATCCTCAGGACACAGGGACTTACAGATGTACGGCCAGCAATGTGGCTGGGGAAATTGATAAAACTGTGCAACTCTTTGTTCAAGGTAAACATGAACTGAAAAATATTGATCACAACCTTCTTGACCCGTTTTATTTACAAATAAAGTATATCCCTAACAATGATTATATTAGTTACTATAATTTGTATTTTTATACCTTTAATGCGTTTACTTCAGTACACATGTGACCGAGTGGCTAGAGCATTATGCTCAAAATCACAAGGCCTCTCACCTCTAGTCGGCACATATTCAATTCTCACTCTCATCAATATATGTAAGAAAGTTTGTCAGTTTACTTTCGGAAGGTCGGTGGTCTCTTCTTGGGTATATTGTACCTGGGTTCTCTCTTCTATCAATAAAAAACTGAACACCACCAGATAACTGAAAAATTGTTGAATGTGGCGGAAAACAACAAATAATCAATCAATCAATTAATCAGTAAAACTTTTGATATTTCATATACTATAATAGTTAAACTTTTGATACCAGTATACTACAGTAAAACCATAGACACTATGTAAATGTTGTTTTTATGGAAAACTTTAGTGAAAAGCTGAAAATAAATAACACCGATTAATCTCGTAATTCCTACAAGTAATACAAAAAAATTAAGAGTTGGGCAAACACTTACTCCTGGACATACCAGAGATGGGATCAGGTGCTTAGGAGTAAGCATCTCCTGTCGACCAGTCACACCAGCTGTGACCTCTACATCTTTATCATGTAAGTGGGGTAATCCACAGTCAAAATCAGTGTGTAGAGAACGGTTTAACAATTAGGATGAAACAGATTTATCACAGTTTGTTATCTTCACCTTTTCACTTTCAATGAAATTTTTCGGAAATAATACAGTAAAAACGTTGATTTTCAGCAGTTAATTTACTGTGATCGTAAACACAGAGTGTACAACGTGTAGAATTAAACAGTTCAAACTTTAATTCTTTGATTTTCTATGGAAATAAAATTGATATTTTTAGATAATTCCTCTCAGTAAAGTAATAAACATTAAAAACTTTTAACTACTGTAAAATCTTTGATACAATAATTAACATAATAAACATTTGTTACTTTGATTACCGATAGTAAATTAAGTTGTCGATACTTCACCATGATGCTGTAGTAGTGGGAGTTTATAGTACATTTTTTTTTGTTTGTTAGGGATCAACAAATAGTGTGTGTATCTATATAAATCAGCATTCTGTAAAAGGTATTTCTTAAAATATATCAAATGACTGTAAATTTAGCATATTTTGAAGAAAGAGACTGAATGTTTCTGTATACAAATTATGAGTGATATGGATTCCAAAATATGTGTGGTGGATCCATTAGGTATGATGGCATAGTTTCAGCACTGGTCTTTTTTTCTATTTACCAATGTTTTCATGTACTATAAGATACATCTTTACATCAGTGCCCCCAGTGATTGATGGAGAAGAAACAGAACAGTTAACCGTTACCACAGGGGAGACAGTCGTCCTGCCTTGCGCTGTGAAAGGGAAACCGTCACCTGATGTCTTCTGGAGAAAGAACTTTGTCCGCTTTTCTCCAGGCTCCTCAGAGCGTTTCGTGTTCAGTGACATCGGTCTGTCGATCTTCAATGTTGAAATCTCAGACAGGGCTATCTATGAATGTGTGGCTAGCAATGTAGCAGGGGAGACAACTAAGATTATCACGCTTATTGTTCAGAGTAAGACCTTTTTATGGGGTTAGGATAAAGATATTGGTGTATTTTAATTTCAGTCTTAAATTACAGCAATCTGGAGAAATGTATTAGTAGTGAATTTAATAAAAATGACAGCATTATTGATTCTGGTTTTTTTTTTTAATTCTGTTTTAAATCTTAAGTTTTTGATTACAGTTGATTGATCAAATAAAGATCAATATTATTGGCTGGATAAATCTATTTCCTGAGCTGTAAAAATTCTCATATCCTTCTACTTAGAAATGGTTTGGTCCTTCAATTTAATTTTATCCCACTCTTTATTTATTTGTTTTCTTACAATAGGAACATTTTCTCATAATGCAAGTCATTTATATTTATTTCAAACTCATCCAAACCGTAACAGGGTTCAAGTAACAAATAGGAAAAATCTCTGAAATCTACATTTTGTGAAATGTAGTAATATCCTACATTTTATTTCAGTCCCTCCCACTATCAGTTCTGAAGGGGAGCAAGACATGATCGTATTGGAGGGAGAGTCAGCGTTTCTTAATTGTGATACACAAGGGGACCCCGAACCTCAGATCACATGGAAGAAGGATGATGTCATCTTAGATCCCACCGGTGACCTTGATGTTGACTTGACCCCATTTGGATCTTTACTGTTAAGCTCTGTAAAACTGAAGGATGATGGAAGATATGTGTGTATTGCTACCAATCCTGCAGGATCAGCACTAAAGGACTTCACCCTTATTGTACACGGTATGGACAGGAAATTTGGCAGCTAAAGAAATTTTAAGGTCATTGGAATTAAATGCAAAATATATTGAGGGAAAAACGTATATATTGTAGGATTTTTCCCATATTTGAAATAATCATAAAGGCATGAAATTTATCTAAGTCATGAAAATCTATCAGGAAACTTTATTTAATTATCATTGTCACTGTATTCCAATAAAAGTAAGAAGATCCAGCTTACGGTTAGAGTACAACAATATGTTTAAGAATTCAAGGTCCGTGTCACACACACACATACACACACACACACACACATACACACACACACATACACACACATGCACACACACACACACACATACATACACACACACACATGCACACACACACACACACACACATACACACACACATACACACACGTGTTTGTGTGCATGCTTTTTAGTATTAATAAGCCCTGTACAAACTACAAAATTTCATAAATATGTATAAAATATATTTTGTTTGTTTTACGTCCCATTGAGAAATTGTCACTCATATTGAGATGTCACCAGCTGTAGGTAAAGTACCACAAATTTAGACCTATGCTTTGTGCTCAGGGCTGTAGCAGTGAGGGTTCTTATCATGCCAATGCCTGCCACAACACAGCACCTCCATTTTTAAGGTCATACACAAAAGACCCATGACTCTCACTTCCAAATGCTGAGTGTTTGGTGTAGGAGCAATCACTTCCTATGTTTACGTCCTACGTTTGATGTGACCATGGCACCAGCAGGATTCGAATTTCAATGTCATTTTAATAAGAGATATAAAAATGATCTGTGAATGTCGATACCTGCATAAGAAAACCTAAAATCACTTACTGTTATTCAATAAACCATTGTTTATATCTTATACAGATCCACCATTTCTTCCACTTTTCGTTACCAACTACACCCAAGTGATAGAAAACAACCCTGTGACAATCCCTTGCCCCGCGGTAGGGACCCCACCTCCCATAATCACCTGGTATAAAGATGACATTCTGCTAACTGGGGATGAGAGCGGAGTCACCTTTCTTGATGATGGATCTTTGGAACTGTACAACACTGATGCACAGGACACAGCAAGCTACAGATGTGTGGCCAGCAATGCAGCAGGGGAGATCGAGCACTCGGTCGAACTTCACGTACTTAGTAATGCTCCGCAAGTTATCTCTTTATAAATGTACTCGGTCATGTTTAGCATATTGCACATTATCATTTCATAAATTGTCACACCGTGTGTACTTAGATTTGTCTCTCTGAAAGTATAACTGTTAATGCCACATTCTATGATCTCGACAATATGCAATATCTCAAAAATTATTATTTTAATACCTCACGTTCCATGGACTCAGCAATGTTTATCATCTCACAAATTGTATCTGTTACCAGACACACTCCATAAAGTTGTAATGTTTAGTACATCACGTATTATATTTGTAAAGTGTCACATTATGTATGCTCAGAATGTCTAGTCTTCGTATGCTACCATTGAAAATTTCACACCATGGATTTGATATTTCAAAGCTATCAATGTATCTTGTCTCAGTCTCTGTACTCAGCTATGTTTAGCATCTCACAAATTATCTCTGTCATGCTTCCAAGCAATCATAAATGAACTATATATCACAAAATGCACATTTTCCAGAGACATATATAAATACATTTTACCTCAACTACATGTAATCAATAATGTTTAGCATCTCACAAATCGTCACTTATATATCACACCACATGTAATCAATAATATTTCGTAATCGTCACTTTAAACATTACATTCGATCAATAATGTTTAACACCTCACAAATTATTGCTGTAAACATTATGCTGCATGTAATCAGTAGTGTTCAGATTTCACTAATCATTCCTGTAAACATTATGCTGCATGTAATCAGTAGTGTTCAGATTTCACTAATCATTCCTGTAAAGAACACACTACATCTTTAAACATTATACTACATTCAATCAATAATGTTTAGCACCTCACAAATTGTCAATGTCAACATCATACTACATTTAACCAATATTATTTAGTATCCCACAAATTAGATATATATATCCATGTAAACTTCATGCTTCGTGTAATCAGTAATGTTAAGCATCCTATAAACGACTTCTTGCAAACATCATATTACACGAAATTCGTAACCTTTAGCATCTCACATGGTATTTCTGTGAACTATCACACTCCATGTACGTAGTGACAATTGTTCTATATATACATGTATATATATCTCCATAAGAACTTAGACCACTATGCAAGAAGTTACAGATACAGTGAAACCCGGATTAATGTTGACGTTACAGTATAACCATACATTACAGTGATATTTCTCTTCTGACAGTTCCACCTAAACTGATCGGTGAAGAGATAAACCCATCAAACAGACGACCCATCATCACAGCTGTAGTAGTAAACACCACCACCTCATTCTATTGTCCGATCGAGGGTGACCCAAAACCGGTAATCACGTGGCAGAGGAATGGAGAGGATATATTGGATGATGAGGAACGGTTCTTTATTTCGGATGAGGGACGGAACCTCACAATTTTAAATGCCGAAATAACGGATAAGGCTAGGTACACATGCACTGCCAAGAATACTGCTGGGGAGACAGAAAAGTCGTTCAATCTGGAAGTTCATGGTAAAATGCTGTAATATAATCTAATAATACTTTCATTTGAAGGTGAAATTAAAGATAGCTTCAAAATTTACAATTTCATTTATGGAGAAGATTACTTTGCTTTTAGAATTTGTTACCAATTCCATTGCAATGCAGCTGATAGCAAATTATGCTTCATTCAATTTTACGTCATAATTAAATTCATTTATTGAATAATTATATGTCACTTTATTCGGTTATAGTTCCTCCAATCCTCGACTATGACACAGTAACCCCTAGGAATCTCTCCGTGGTGATTAGGAACTCCCTGTTCATTAGTTGTCCGATGTCTGGAATTCCGCCTCCGAAAATTACCTGGTACAAAAACGGAGAGGTAATCTCTCCTGAATTGGACCCCAACATTCGAACATTTGCAGATGGCCGGCGACTGGAACTGACCAGTGCTCGAGTGACTGATACTGGGTTATACAGATGTGAGGGCGTCAATGTAGCAGGCAGTACCCAAAATGAATACGAATTGGAGGTATACGGTAGGTTCTTGCTGGTGTTTTCTCATAGAATCTGTCAAAACTAACCCAATTGATAAATATTTCATAATTTCATATATGAAAAATATTTCACTCTTACTGTCTTTTTTGTGGCAGTCAGTTTGATCAACTGTGGCCAGTAGAAATTTGGGGGGGGGGGGGGTTCAAATCCTGGTCTTGTTTGTTTCATTTTTTCCTTCCTGTTACACTTTTTAAAAAGGGGATATTTGGAATGTTTTACAAGACGGCTTGCTTTTTTTGTACGTTTATCTGCTCCTAAATATAGAGCGACAATCAGATTCTCCAAAATAGATGCCTTAACTACATGTGTTATTCAGGATCAGGGTTTTTGTTAATCGTCGGGTGGGGAGGGACCAGATTTCCACTGTGGGTTTTGATTGTTAAAAATGACTTCTGAATAGTTGTCTTCTCTTGTTAATAAAGTATCAACAAATAATTTGATTTGGAATCTACATGCAGACAATGTTAAATTGTTGTGATTACCATTTTGGCATATGTATTATACTTTTAGTTTGAGAAAAGATGATTTTGTTGAAAACTTTCATAATATGACCGTCAGTTATGCTCTTTGTTAGATTAATGAATTTCACACACTGCATAGTTGCCCCATCCAAAGGCTAAAAGAGATCACAAATGTGGTGGCACGTTACTAAGGTTTGTAAAAATTTATCATATTTTCTGTGTAGTACCCCCTTCCATAGAAAGGGAAGGAGAAATAGGACGTCCAGAAGTTGTGGTAGGCCGGTCCTTCCAGGTAACCTGTCCAGCTTCGGGGATTCCCAGACCTGACATATCCTGGTTCAGAGCCAACAAAGCTATCAGAGAGAACTCTACTAATTACCATCTGTTAGACAATGGGTGGACACTGTCCATTCTTAATGCCTCGGAAGAAGATTCTACTAGGTTTACGTGTCGTGCTAAAAACATTGCTGGCAACAATGAGAAAGCCTTTGATCTTCATGTCTTAGGTAAGGAGAATGTGAATTGTCTTATTTAGTAGATCAAAACTGACAAGCTGATTGTACGATTAAATACCATCATTTCTTCGGTCCATACATAAGTTACAATTTGTGACAGTTCACTTAGAGCTGGTGATATCTTTACACGAGTGAAAAAAGGAAAGTGGGGCGTGAGCAGTTTTTAATCGAGGCAGGTTACTGAAGAAGAAGTTGATGTTACAGGGGTTTATACAGTCTCGTCTAAAGTCAGCATTTCACAAATTCTATGGTCGTTATAATGATCTAGTTTGGCAGTACAACTTTCCATTAGGTCAAATGCTGTCTGACATGTTCCATACCAATTGGTAGGCCGTCCTTAGCACACTAATTCTTACTGCAGATTACTCCGCTTACCTGATCAAGATATAGGGCTCACGGCAGGTGTGACCAGTTGACAGGGGATGCTTACTCCTCCTAGGCACCTGATCCCACCTCTAGTATTGTACAGGGGTCTGTGTTTGTCCAACTCTCTGATTTGTATTTTCTATAGAATTATGCAATTGAATATTGTTTGTTATCTTAACCTGTTCACATAAAACAACATACAAACAAACATTTGTGGTTTACGGTAGTATCCCTGGTGCGAGAAAGAATTTGCAATATCAACACTTATGCTAATGTCACAAACAATGAAACAAAGGAGAACAAACTGCAGCATTTGACCTGGATGTGAAGGAATGTTATCAAGTGTTTGAGGAGTATATGATACAATCGTATAGAAAATCACCTCCTGACACCTTGTTTCTTTTAATCCATTCCACTTCCGGTGGACTACGTAAGTATCTTCATTAGGTAAATCTAAGTCCAGGACAGCAGATGGAGAAGCTACTGACCTAGAGCTAATAATGATGCATACATAGTCCACTGCAAGTCTAATATGCGGTCGTCTCGCATATTCTTTAAATACTTATATATGCATATGTACATGTATTGTATGGTTGTTGAATACAAAATATATTGCACTGCATCCATTAAATATGAGAAGAAGCTATCCTTTAAGCAATTCTTTTGAATAGCCTCAGTTCTTACTCTTTTACTCGCCTCATGGTCATACTTCATTTGCCATTCTGTTGGCTCTTTCCACGGTGTGTTCGTTTCTGTATTCATTGTTAACCACCATCTTGTCTGAACTACATGTATTTCGTCATTATCCACTCTCTTCAACCTTAGGATGTACAACCCGTTTCAATGGTTAGGAATTATTCCATGTTAATGATATGGTGAATGCTGCTGTCAGTTTATCTAGTAAATCCCTATTTCTGTTGTGTTCATCAGACACAAATGTTTTAATTTCTTGAAAAGATTCAGCTTCATATTTGGAAATTGTCTGCTAATGAAGCAAAAGCAACCATTTAGATTATCATACTGACAGGAATTCTTGCACTTAACGATTTCCAAATTCCTTGATACGTATCCTTTTTCTCTTTCTTTTTTTTTTTTTTTTTTTTACAACTTCTGAATTTCTTCAATACCTTTATTTCTTCCAGCGCTGTTTTACTTTTTTTTCCTACTAATATTTGGACTGATTTCATCCAGGTCATATCATTTTCCTCTTCAGTGATTCCATGTTCTTCTCTGTTAAATTACGGTGAAGTGAGTTCTAAAGACTAGGACAGAGAAAATTCCAGTTTACATAAGCATTATGATGCGATGTATATTAGTATTGGAAATTCATACGTTTAAAAAGGAATATTGTGAATACGTTTCTTAGAACATACTTTTCCTATTCATGCGATACATGTGTTATGAAAGAAGTGCAGTTGTCACGTGATGAATATTCACTGATGTTTTATTTCTTCCATTTAGCTGGAATTAATACAAACAATATGTTGAGATGTATTCTGTTGATTTATAAATTGAATGCATTGGTTGGAATTACTACTTTTAATTCGTTTTCATATCTAAATAATTACTTACAAATACGTGTGATGACTTTGTCTTAAAAGTAAGAAAATCTGCAATAATGGGTAATAAATTGAATATTAAGTAAAACTATTTGTATGAAATATATAGTAAAAAGAAAAGTGAATCTACCAAAACATTGTTTCACAACATATCACAGAAGTTGTATAAATGAAATGTGGATTCTAAAAATTTCTAAAGAACTTCCAGTAAATTTGAAATCACCAAACTTTTTTTATGACTTTACAACATTTTACACAACCATTCCTCATGATAAATTTAAGAGTAGACTTTTTGACATCATAGACATTTGCTTCTTCAACAAAAATGGTAAAAGGAAATATTCAAATTTAGTGATCAATCATCCAAAATATTATAGTTAGACATTACTCTGATTCCATGCACAAGTACTATGAAGTTGATAGTGAAAAGATGCTAGAGTTCCTCATTGATAATATCTTCATAGTCCTTGGTTATTGCATCTTCCAACAGTCTGCTGGAATTCCCATGGGCACGAATTATGCTCCTTTATCAGCTTACCTATTTTTATATTCTTAACAAGGCAGAGTTTATTCAAAAGCTTTTACATGAGGAGAGAAATCTCTTGCTGTGGCTTTCAACTTGATATTTAAACATAGCTATTTCATCTATGAAAGTGGTATGGTCACAATTTATGCTGCAAGTTTTCAAATTTTATTTCCATTTCCAATACTTAATTAACGTATTTCTAATGGTCAGCAAAAAATTGAATGTCAGTTGTCGAGTTACAAGTAAGATGTAGAGCTCACAGTTCTTTGTCATATAAACAAGGTTCATGTCATGGTTTTCTTTACATAGGTTAAAGATACTGTTGAAAGTTTCATTTAAAAGATTTTTTTTAATTTCCAAGTTAATTAAATTATATTAAATTAAATTATAACAGTTTCTAGTGTTTGTTACACCTCATTTTGTTTTAAAATTTAGTTTTGCTATTAAGCAATGTATATGCAACACCTGTATATTGTGGAAACCTGAAGAATGTGATACCTTAATCCAGTAAATGTATAATGAATAACAGCTTCTGTCACATGATAACACGGTGGTTACATATGTCATGCAGTACCTGCCTACATCCAGCGAACGAATGTAAATACAGAGCCACGTGTGATCCTGAACCGGACACTTGTCCTCAACTGTCCAGCAGTTGGGGTGCCCACCCCAGACATCACCTGGTACAAGGAGGGTCTTCTGTTAGATGTAGCCAATAGCCCAAGGGTGGAGTTCCTCTCCTCGGGGAGACAGCTCCGGATTCCTAATGCCCAGCTAACGGACTCGGGAACATTTATCTGTGAAGCCACAAACAAGGCTGGAGCAGACCACCAAGATTACAATGTCCAAATTCAAGGTATGAGCAAACTCTGTTAACCATGCTCATTCCGATAAACCCTAGAGCCTTCTGTGCAAAATTCAAAAGGAGTTTCAGTTTCCTAAAAAACAAAAGTTTATGATGCTGATTTATTTGTTGTTTACATCTGGTATAAGTGGGGATTTGGAGTTACATATTTAATGTGGTCTATATTATTTCTATTACAGTTCCAAGTAAGATAAATGAATTTAGAACTAACATCAGTCCCCGAGTGATCGTCAATAATCCCCTGACCATCATGTGTCCAGCGTCCGGTATTCCACCACCGGTCATCACTTGGTACAAGGATGGAGAGAAGATGAATGTCACCATGGATGAGAACATTCAGGTGGACAAGGATGGCGAGGAATTGACCATAAAGACCGTCAGGGTAACAGACACAGGATTGTATACCTGTGAGGCGTGGAATGAAGCGGGGTCGGCGAAGCTCAATTTTGATGTTTTTGTGGAAGGTTTGGACTCTCACATATGTTGAAAAATTGATGTGAATTATGGGCTTTCCTTTACTATTTTAATTTCACATGCATAGTCGAATGAATTGTTTCTATATCTATATTTAGTTCCTCCAACAATATCTGAGACTGAAAGGTCTCCAAAAGTGAAGGAGGGTGAAGAAATCACATTGCTATGTCCAGCAACAGGAACCCCTGAACCAGAGATTATCTGGCTGAAGAACGGTCAGGCAATAGACTTCTCGCTGACCTCTGGTCTGAGGAAACAGAATGGAGGAAAAGAGCTCCACATACACAATGCCATTGTGGACTATGGAGGAATATATACCTGTATTGCTTCAAACTCTGCTGGGGACGACAAAGTCGACATCGAACTGGAGGTCTGGGGTAAGGATGAATTCAACACCACCACTGAACCGTCTTAAAGTGAACATAACATAATTAGTATATAAGACACTTTAAACTCTGTATTCAAAATATTAAAAAAGAAAACAAGTTTCTTAAAAATTGAAGAATTCACAAATGCACAATTCTTTGATGCATGATATAGAGTATGGCAAGTATTGACAACTCCTGGGTAAAATAAAAAACACTGCGTATACTTTAAATATTCCACATCCCTTTTCCTATTTCAGTTCCTCCTGTAATTGACAAGGAATCCTTCGAGAAATATACTGGTGTCAACAAAGGTCATGCCACCGTACTGAACTGCCCTGCCCACGGTCTGCCTCCGCCTAACATCACGTGGTATAAGAATGGCGCTCCTCTTATCTTAGACAACCGGATGGCATTACAGACTGGGGGATTACAGCTAAAGATAGTCAACACTACTATCAACGACACAGGAACATTCACATGTATAGCTGTCAATCCCGCCGGAAAAGATAGTGTGGACATGGAACTAGAAGTTATGGGTAGGAAACCATATGTTGGGAATTATCCTAATAAAAACAGATCCTCCTCCCAGAGACAGGAATCTATTATGTATGCAGTGTTCATGAAATACATTTAAAATATTTCACAAATACATTCATGCCTCATCTAGAGTCCCACCCAGTCAAATCATAAATGGAGAAAACTAAATAAGCTGTATAGTATAGTTCAATGTTGAAGACTGTTAAAATGTGTATACTGATGTTGACTAGAGTTGAATGTATGAATCATGTAGATGGGCTGCATGTGATGTACCATGTAACATTACAATTGGATATATATTAAGATACTTTTGATATAAGTGACGTGCTAGATTAAAAAAAACAAAACTTGGCAGGCATTGTGTTTTACGAATTCATTGTATTCTCATTTGTTTGGTTTTTAGTTCCCCCATCCATTGATGAATCCAATGTTGTGTACACTCCCAAAGTGATTCAGAATCGTACTGTGATCATAGAATGTCCGGTTTCTGGAGTTCCGGAACCGACAGTGACCTGGACGATTGATGGCAGTCCACTGGTTCCCAAGGATAGGATTCACCTGTTGGACAGGAACAGACAGCTGACTATTGACCAGGCTCAGGTGGCAGACACTGCTACCTACATGTGTGTAGCTGAAAACAAGGCTGGGGAACTTAGAAAAAAATTCCATCTGGAAGTTCTGGGTGGGTGGAATATTTCAATCAAATGTCGTATACATTCAATTTTGTCTTTTATTAAGATTATGTTTTCAAGATGTTGGAGTCCTACAATACTTTAGATTCATACACCATGTAAAATGTCACAAACTGGGGTTGGGGAAGTCCTTGTAAAAATAAGGACATGGTGAACTGTAAACTCGCATCAAATTCCTTGTTTCAAAGGACGTTTGTTGAAGGTCAAATTTGCAGGCAGAGGTTTTCTGTGAAGTATAGTGACAAAAATCTCTTGGCAGAGGACATTGGGGTAAAATCAGAATGAAGGCCTACATCTTATGACAGAAGATCTTGCATGAATATTTCTTGAAAAACTTTCTGGCGATTCAGACTTTTGTTTCTTGACTTTTCCCCAGAAGCGTCACATACGAGAATTGGGACTTTTTGTTGCTAACTTCCGTAAGGCTTTATTCAGAGATATATTTTTTCAGAACAATATAAAAATAAACAGTACCCATTCTGATACACCAGGTGTGCATTTTTACAAATAATGTCTCTTCAGTGATGCTCAAGTAAAAAATGTTGGAAATCTGAAATAAGAACAGACTTGGAAGAGCTGAAAGAACAAAAAAGTACCAAATGCTAGAGCCAAATCTGGCTAAGAATCAGAGCTATCAATGGGGGAGATAATCCTTGATTTTGAAATGAATTTCTTAATTTTATCGCAGCAAATTTTATCCATATTTTCATGCTAGTACCGAAGTACTTAGTTACTGGGCTGGCGAAACCTTCAGGGACTAACAGTCCACCAGCAACAATGTGATTGTGCCCTTTTGAGCAGGTAATCATGTGGAGCTTGAGATAAGATTTAAATCAACATGTTTGTAATGTGGTATACATGCTCGTCAATGCCATGTTACGTTCAATGGCGGATTTACTAACATACAGAGTTTAGATTGGTACTTATACGAATGATAATCAGATCAACACAATTGTAGAATTTGATGTCATAAGATTAGCTTAGTTTAGATATTTTATTCCATATAAAAAAATGGATAACAGGCTATAAACCTAGAAATGTCCTCTCCATGTCAAATATTAAGGTCACAATGAGGAAAAATGAAAGGTACCACAGGAGCCTATATGTCACTGATTTTCTATTTTTATTGATGTAATAGTCTTGATGTTCTAGTGGTTTGTTACCAATAGTTGTTAACTAAGGATTGATAGTAATTTGTTTTATATAGTTGTTAGTAGTTTGCTTCAAATAAATTGCTTGAAATTGTACAATAATTCATCTCAAGAAATTAATTCTTATTTATGATGCTGTTTTGGTAATTATTAATGTTATTTGTAGCAGTTTGATAAGCAGTTTAGTAATAACTGCTTTACACTTTGACAAAAATGAGCAGTTTGGTATTCCATATATGGCACAGTGAAAAGGGTCAAAGGTTAAAGTAAGCAGTTCCTTAGCAGTTTTTTAAGCAGTTTATATGAATATTCATGGATGAAGGCTTGTAGAAGTATCTAATTTAAATTTTTTGGCCAAAATAACTGCCCAAAAAACTGCTAAGGAATTGTGAAGACTAAGAAACTGATAGATGGATGCTCTTATGCAAATGAGACATGCACACTAATGAGGTTTGTTGATGGTTAAGGAACTGCTTATTTTAAGTGAACTGTGAAGGTTAAGAAACTGCTTGGGAAAGGCCTTCCACTTTGACTTGGGATATTATAAAATTTTAAAACGAAATAAGTAAATATCTAATGCTTTAGACGACAGTTTTTTCTCTTGAGACAGTCCCAGCACTCATATTGACAGAGGTAGCATCTGACAACAGCCTGGCCACGATCCAAAACCAGACCATTAATATAAACTGTCCAGCCATGGGAATCCCCACACCCTCCATCATCTGGCTCAAAAATCGAGTTCCCTTACTGGACACCCCCTACAAGAGAATGCGGGTCCTCAGTAATGACCAGGTCCTGGAGATCTCTAACGCACAGATAGAGGATGCTGGGAAGTATGCCTGCACGGTGACCAATGTAGCGGGTCAGGAGAAGAGGGAGTTCAACTTGCAAGTTCACGGTAAGGACGGCGTTTTGACTGTCTTATTGTATCATATTGTCCTTGTATCTAGCCACAAAATGTAAGAAAAGGAGGGAATTTAACCCACAGATTTATGGAAGGGATTGTGTTTTGACTGTCATATCATATTGTCTGTCTGGCAGGAAGTTTCATGACTGTCCATTTATCTCTCTTGGTGCAGTCACTCCTCACGGATAATGCTAAGCAACTTCTAACAAATAAGTAACTTTTCCATCTATTCATCTCCGTTTGTATGGGTTCCTTATCTATTTCTTACTCAGCAAACATAATCCTTGTCTAGTAAAGTCTAATCTATCTGGTGGAAAAAGGTTTGAACATGATCAAAAATGGTAGCAGACATCAAACAGACTGTAAGATGTTTAAAGAAGCTATGAGTTTATTTTATTTGTACCTCATATGCTTCTTGTCATGCACGTGTCTGGTTTAGTTCCACTGGACCCAAGTCACGGCCGCACAACTGCCGACCATGGCGTGGGTAAACTGAAGGTGCTCTGGATACCGACCAAGAGTTTTTTCATCTTCCCTTGAAGACTGTTTCTCATGCATCGCACTTTCATTTTAGCTAATACTGATACATTACTTGTCTGTGAAATCCTTTAATTGACTTACCTGGTAGATGTCCGTTATTATCCATTTTATGTGCTTCATACCTTGGGATCCTTGAACAGCGATGGGGACAACTTTCATCAACAGATAATCACCGGATTGTGTTCTTTTGCAAATATTTCCGTTTATGCTATCTGGTCAGATGTGTCCTATCCAGATACTCAAAGATGCCACAATTCCAGTTTTATGCTCTCTTAGTAAAGATTATTAAATTTATATCAGAAATTCTCAGTTATTGTCACTTTTCTGGATGTAAAAAAGATTTTAATTTCACCAACTGAATGTGAACAATTTTTGTTCGTTGCAGTACCTCCATTCATTGTCAGATCACAGGGAGAGGAGGTACATGTGGTCGTGGAGGGGGGAATGGCCACCTTGAATTGTGAGGTGGGCGGGGTTCCTGAGCCACTAGTCATTTGGCTGAAAGATGGAAATATTCTACAAACAGAGGATAACTCACACATCAGAATTCTATCTGGAGGGCAGGTACATGAAACACAAAGATAGGGAACGGTGATCAACATCATAAACCCTATGGAAGTTTGGCAGACATATACATTTTAACAATTCATTCCACAAGATATGTTGACAATGAAAAATTGGCAAGATTTTAGGAATTTTCATTCTGTTCTCAGCATAATAAATCATTTGAGATGATAAGAGATACATTTTAACAATTCATTCCACAAGATATGGTGACAATGAAAAATTGGCAAGATTTTAGGAATTTTTATTCTGTTCTCAGCATAATAAATCATTTGAGATGATAAGAGAAGAAACAGTACAAGGATGCTTGTGTGGGTATATGCTCAAGTTTTCATGTTGTCAGGAGATGCTTCTCATTAGTTTATGATGATATTTCAATCCATTGATAAATTAAACTGTAACCGGAACAGGTTTAACCATTATAACAAAAGAAAATATGAAGAGGTGGTAACAGACAACAAAGTGCTGAATACTTAACTAGTCTCTTTATTGGTTTGAACATATTTTATTGTAAAGATGTTTACAATAAAATATCTTCAGACCAATAAAGAGACTAGACTGAATAAATTGCATTGATTAGTCTCTTTATTCCAATTTAACATGTTGAACATAAACTAGGAACCAACCAGAATTATTATATACTATACTTGTGTAATTTTAAGTGAGGTTCACCTGTTCCCGGGTGTTATTGACAATGTACGTCACATTATTCCACTTAATGAAGATATCTTTGATACCATACTTCAGGACAGGTTCAGCACAGTATGTTCTTGTTAAACTGATTCCGAATTTATTCTGGTGCCGTGACCAGGATTTGAACCTGGGTTTTTGCAGCCACAATACAATGATTGATTGATTGTTTGTTTTACATCCCATCGAGAATTTTTCACTCATATTGAGATGTCACCAGCTGAAGGTGAAGTACCACAAATTTAGACCTATGCTTAGTGCTCAGGGCCATAGCAGTGAGGGTTCTTTAACATGCCAACACCTACCATGACACGGTACCTCTGATTTTAAGGTCATATCTGAAAGACCCGTGATTCTCACTTCTAAATGCTGAGCATTGGCGAAGGAGCAATCACTGCCTATTTTTTCATCTTAGGTTTGACGTGGCCATGGCAAGAGTGGGGCTTGAACTCACGATCTCCCGCTTATGAAGTGAACGCACTAACCAATGAGCTGGTACCGCAATCGGTACCACAATACAAAGTACTGACTACTATACAATTGTGCCCCAAATACAACATGAAAGGGGAAAACGCAGTGGACCAGAACAAGATTTGAACCTGGGCCCTCTGAAGTTTTAGTCAGATGCTCAACCAAGTGATATATCTAGCAGCATGGCCAATCAGTGTGACCTCCAGAAAGTTATTATAGCTGATTGATAATAATTTCTGTCCAGATATAATTTGTCGTTGCAGTTGGATATCTTACAGTAAACATTTTTGCTACTTTGAAGTATATTGTATTCAATTCCAGATTGTGGCAGCTGAAATCATTAGAATGGGTAGATATTGTTTCTTTGCCAAGTGCTGGTTGTTAAAAATGAAAGTTGTGGGTCTTGTTTGCCAAGTGCTGGTTGTTAAAAATGAAAGTTGTGGGTCTTTGTTTGCCAAGTGCTGGTTGTTAAAAATGAAAGTTGTGGGTCTTTGTTTGCCAAGTGCTGGTTGTTAAAAATGAAAGTTGTGGGTCTTTGTTTGCCAAGTGCTGGTTGTTAAAAATGAAAGTTGTGGGTCTTTGTTTGCCAAGTGCTGGATATTAAAATGAATTAGTGGGTCTTTCTTTGCCAAGTACTGTGTATTAAAAGTGAAAGTTGTTGTTCTATCTTTACCAAGTGCTGGGTATTAAAAGTGAAAGTTGTGGGTCTTCATCAAGTACTGGGTATTAAAAGTGAAAGTTGTGGGTCTTTCGGATGAAATCTGAAGAACCGTAACATATAGGCATTAGAATGATAAAGGACCCCCACAGCTGCTAAATAACTATGAGCGCCAAACTAAAAAATATGATAATTATCAGTAAAATATTCAAAGATACATTAAACTCCAAACCACGAACAACCTAAACATTAAATATACAGTTAATGGTTATGATTTTGTTGATTTCAGATTTTCCAGATTTTAGTTGCAAAAACAACAGACACTGCAAAGTACACCTGTCAAGCAGAGAACATGGCAGGACTGACAGAAAAGTACTATCAAGTGAACGTTCAAGGTAGCGTGACCGGAGATTGATTATATATTGTTTTATGTCACACTTGAGAATTTTTCAGTTATATGGAGATGTCACCATTGCTGGTGAAGGTCTGCTAAATTTAGGCCTATGCTCAGTGCTCAGGGCCTTTGAGCAAGGAGGGATCTTTATCGTGCCACACCTGCTGTGACACGGAGCCTCAGTTTCTGTGGCCTCATCCGATGGACCATCCTATTTAATCGTCTTTTACGACAAGCAAGGGGTACTGAGGATCTGTTTTAACTGGCATCCCCATCGGGATGCTTTAAGAAGTGAAAAAAATGAAATGAAATGACTCACAGAAAACTATTTTAAACTGAAAGTAAGTCACAATATTGTGACCCAGTTGTAAAATGTTGCTTGATAAAAATAAAAGGACCTGCTGGAAAACTACTGTAAATGTAAATCGAAAGTTTTACGACTGGACTTCTAAAGGATAAACAAGCGTTACACACAGTTGTAGGACTCAATACTTAAAAAGGATTTTAACGACTATAATTCACTAGTTGTATGATAAATTATAATCCTAAACTATTTAAAGAAAATGATGTTTTCACACCATCTTTGTAACGAATACTTAAAACGTCCTCCTTATGTTACCCCATGCTTACTTTAAATATGTCTACTATTTTAAGTGCCTCCCAGAATCAACGGTTCTCAGTTTCAACTGAAGTCAGTAGTAATAAATCAGCAGTTGGTGCTGAACTGTGATGCTGCAGGCATTCCTCCTCCCAAGATTGTCTGGATGAGACACCATCAAATCATTCCTTCTTATGGTAACCCCAGTGTCCGAATAAGAGACCAGGGAAGGCAACTGCTGCTAACCAATGCCCAGCTTCTAGATGAGGGCGAATACACGTGTCTGGTTACTAACCCCGCTGGGAACACCTCTGTCGATTTTTCCATATCTGTACAAGGTAACATAGATTCTGTCCTCCGTGCGTATGATTGGTTGAATATATGATATAATTATGCTAGATAAAAACATTTAACAAATTTTTGTTTGTGAAAATCATGCTGATGCAGTCTTGATAAGATTCTAATATCCGGTTTTCGTTGTTTCTCTATGTGTCCTGCAATTTTCCACCATTCATGAATTGTTTGCTATACTTTCACTCGGGTTTTAATTCAGCATTTGTTTTGCACTCTCTTTATTTACTTACGGTATATTCAGTCCACATTTCCTTGATTGTTTATTTAGTTTTCATTCACTCTCTCTTTTTCTATGTTTCAGGACAATACAATAGCATTATACAATAGCGAGAATTATTCATTTCCTTTTCTTTCCGTTAGTACCCCCCTCCATTGAGGATGGCCCAACACGTGTGGTGGGGATAGTCAACACACGAGTAGACCTCTCGTGTAACAGCATAGGTTTGCCGGTGCCCAAGGTCAAATGGGAAAAGAATAACAAGGTTTGTGGCACAATACAGGTTCAAAAGTTCCACAGAAAGTTAGAGGGAGTTCTTCAGTGACTGACATTTGTAGTTTGACCTATAACGCATTGTAATTTTTAGCTATAATCCGAACTCGATGAAATAAAAAGATCACATCATGGAATTTTTTCCAGGTGCTCTTATGTTTTAAGTTGAATGTTTTGTAGGTGTTTCCTACAACAGGACTGAGACATAGAATGTTGGTGGGCGGGTCTCTTGAATTCACCTCGGTGAGACTAGAGGATGCTGGGACATATGTCTGTTCTGCCAGCAATGAGGCAGGAAGTGTTAACAGGAAAATAACACTGGATGTACAGGGTAACAATGTCTACATCTTAATGTTTTGCACAAAGTAACCACTGGATATATCTCAAATTATATCTCAAATTTGAAGAGATATTTATAGAATAATGTCTATCGATTTGTTTAACAATTGTGTGCACATAATTGCAAATTCATCGTAGGGTAGGTAACTCCAATGAAAAGTAGCAATTTTAGATTATTTTATATTTGTTGTAGAAATTAATTGTTTAACATATACAACAGTATGTTTTAGACACTTAACAATATTTTGTGCATGTTTTAATTTCAAGTAGAAATACAAGCTCCTTAAAGCTTATGTTTCTTGTTTCACTTAAAGTAAAACATGTCTATCTGACTTCTTTTACTGAAAGAGCTGCTCCTAGTTAAAATTTTAAATTCTGCTTTAATTGAACTCGACGACATAGAAATTAATTTCTTTAAATGTATCATTTTGTTATTTCATCATGCCATTTTTACAGTTATGAGCAGAGTTATGTAGTTATTCAACAAATTCAACTCGGAGGACAGTCGCAAATTTATTAATTAACTGTAATAATGTTGACTAATTTGCAGACTGTATGTTAGTAAACTTTGCAAGTACTTTAAAATGTGCATTAGTGGAGACAAAAAAAACTGGTTGATTTCTGAAGGACTATCTTAAAATTAAGTTATGGCATAAAAACAATTCCAGAAATAAATTCATGATAGCTTGTGTGGTGCTTTGAATTGTTGTACTGAGTTTTGCATAAATTTTTGAATGAAATCACACTATGAAAACAAACCAAAAACTAAACTCACTCTCTGTCTCTCTCTTTATATATATATATATATAAAATGAAGGACAAAAACTTAAAGTAGCATACAATACATCATACTTAGTTAAATTTAAGTTATATTTACTCGTTAAATATAAGTTATATTTACTCATTAGATATAAGTTATATTTACTTGCTAAATTTTAAAATGAATACATCTAGTAATAGTTTACCATTTATATATAACAATTAATTACACAGTACTTGGCTAGTAGAAATGATTATGATTGATTATATATTGTTTAACATCCCGCTCGAGAATTTTTCACTCATATGGAGACATGACTATTGCTGGTGAAGGGCTGCAAAAGTTAGACCTATCCTCGATGCTCAGGGCTTTTGAGCAGGGTGCTGTTACAGTCCAGTCAAGAATTTAGTGCACGATAAGGCTGTTTTTGGATTGTTCCAGACTTCACTTACTTGTTTTTACTGTTCCAGTGCCCCCAAAGATGGTGGGTGAAATTCAGAGGAATATACAGGCTGTTCTAGGAGATGATGTTTACCTCCCTTGTAATGTGAAGGGTGACCCTCAACCCACCATAACGTGGCAGAAGGGGACCTCCATTCTGACCAGTAGTGCAGGTAATGCGGTACTGTGATGTACATGTAGGTTGCTGATTGTTTTTAGCTCTATAAAGTGTAATTCTCATGGTAATAATTATTCTATTAACTGAGATTAGGGCTGGAAACCAGTACTTGGTATCACTACAAGTACCGAGGACTTGTTTCAAAATTAACGGTAAAATACCATTTCATTTCATACTGGTATCAATTTTTATATATCAATAAATTTGTAATCATCCTTCGAAGTTTTAATCCATTCCTTGCATTTCCATTGATTCAATGAAAACTACAGTCGTACTTATCGACGAAATGCAATATTCGATACCTCTGCTTGACTTTAAATTATTCAGTAAAATACTTGAAAAGTATGATTTTCAATAATTGTGTGTTAATTTACCATTCCTTATGTTAAAGAATTTAGTACTAAAACAGAAGCGATAGCTCATCAGGTTTACCCGTATCTTTGTCTATTGGAGTTGCCGTAATTTTGCTGCAAAAAAGCCACGTGAAACGTAAAGGTGAAAATATGAAAATGTTGATAAAATTTTGTTTCATTACTGATTCTCAAAGACCATTATTATGAATTATTGAATATCTTCTGATTTAAGAATCATGATCGGGAAAAAAAACCCTTGAGAATATTTACGCCGGTTTGACAATTGTTATTTAGAAACGTGATTACTGGCTTAAAATTTTGAAGAGGGGTTGAAAAATATTTGTAAAATTTTTTTGGAAGGTAAAGAATGAAATAAATGTTCACCTATTCACAGAATCATACAGTTTCCAAATACAAGTACAGTTGGCATGTGATTTTACACCATATCTGCTACATGAACAGCAAATGAAATTTTATGAATTCAAAATCACGAAGTGCATAGTCTCTCAACCCGAAAAATATCCGAAACCTCCTCCGTATTTTTCAGCGAATATGAGTGAGGCAAATAAAATATATCCACACTAAAGCTATACTCCATTGTAACTAGCCCTTATTTGTTTCTAAGTCTTTGTTTCTTATTTAAATAGTTAACAACAGAATTGTAAAGTCATCTATTCATAATACACTGTCAATTATTTCATGATTTCTTGCTTATAGATCAGTGTATCGTTTAAAAGTACTGTATCATTTCAAAAGTATCGGTATCGTATGGTACCGTTTCGTCCTTAATGGTATCCAACCCTAACTGAGATTTTCTCTGCTAACTTGTATTCAGATCACTACATAATGAAGAATGGGACACTTCTATTGAGAAGAACGGATGAACGTGACACCGGAATGTACATCTGTATCGCACGGAACAACGCCGGCACAGCCATGTCGCAAATCTTTCTCAGGATGTTTAGTGAGTGAATCTACCATAGTCAGACTCTTTATTGAAGTGGAGATAGTCATTTATAAATGAAGATGTATTATATTTCTTGGAAATTTTTAAAATCTCAATACCTTAATTGTTGTATCATTCAGTACTGTTACTGCCATGAAACACAGCCGTTTAATGTTTGAACCCACATTCCCTTTAGTCTACCACCGTTTCTTAATGTGCAAAACAAAACTAATGTTCTCTATCTGTTAATTCCAAGTTTCAATTCCAATTTAATCGTCCTTGTATATCTCCGTAAGGTAGTAAGCATCTTGGCTTTTGAGCACAGCGACACACAATGCTATAGTTTTGTATGTATTGGTCCAATACTGATCCCAGTGATTCAACATTATACATCTATTCATTAACCCTAACTAATTGAAATGTTTTTGTGTCCATTCAAATTTTGAAAAGGTTTGGCAGGAACTTTGTTTTGTGGCGGAAATTTTGTATAATCAAAAAGTTATGAATCTGCATGATTTTACAGTTTCTGTTTTATCCAGTATATTGTTAATTGTTACACCTTTATTTGTATATTTCAGTTTTATAATTTATGAAACAGGTATCTGAAACTTGGAACTAATTCAAATGTTGTAATTCATTATTTCGGTTGGTATATTTTTCCAAATAGAATGCTGATTCTTTAAAAAGTCTGAATTACATCTGACATGATTAATTTACTCAAACTTTTGTATAACAATTCAGTATTTTGGCCAATAATTAAAAAAAATTGATCTATAACTCACACTTTTTAAAGTTTCATTTTAAATTTTAAGACATGATTGTGTAATTTATGTGAAGTTTTAGAAATTGACATGACTCCTAATACTGTATAAGTTGAATTTTGGCGAGATTTAAATTAAGCGATTTTTCCATAAAAATGGGTATATCTGTTTAATGAGAACTAAATTTAGTGACTTTATAATTCCAATATAGATATGGGATAAATTATTAGTGATATGCAAATCTAGATATCTCAACACCCTCACTAATAATCCCTAAATAATCTCTAAATATTTGTCTTATACGATATGTTCTTGTAAAGTCTTAAATTCTATATCATGAATTTTTCTGGTGACTGTTCGTCGTAGATTTCTTGGAATTTCATTCCTAGTCATTGTTTGCAGTTCCTCCAAAAATAACGGACGTGGCCCAGACCGCATACTCTGTCCTTCAGGGTCGTAACATTGTGTTACCATGCCGGGCAGATGGGCGGCCCCGTCCTAAGATTTCCTGGGATAAGGGAGGAGAGAAACTCACTGGCAGCTTCCATTACCGGATACTAAGATCAGGGTGGCTTCTTATTCCGTACTCAAGGTTAGATCTGAATTTTTTTAGATTTTTGTAGAATTGACATCTTGTATTGCGTGCATTGTATTATACAGTGATTACACAATGTTTATGGGGGCCTCCGTGGCCGAGTGGTTAGAGCATTGGGCTCAAAATCACAAAGCCTCTCACGTCTGTCGGACGTGTTCGAATCTCGGCTGCGGCGTTATGTGAGCAAGTTTGCCAGTTTACTTGCAGAAGGTTGGTGGTCTCTTCCCAGGTACATTGTATCTGGGTTCTCTCCTCCACCAACAAAAACTGGATGCCACCAGATAACTGAAAAATTGTTGTGTGTGGCAGAAAGCAATAAATAATCAATCAATCAATCACAATGTTTATGACAGGTCACGCTAGTTCAGGGGCAGAGTGTTCGCTTCACAACTGAGAAGTCATTAATTCGAGTCTCTCTAGGATTTTTTTTTCTCTTTTCAAAGTTCATTTTCTTGGAATGTAAGATTCACACCTTAATAAATAGGTAACAGACAAATTGTTAATAACCTCAAATAAAACTGACTCCGAATCTATGTTATAAATTTCACTGTTTATCAATGCAAAACAATTTGGCGAAGCTCTGACACAGGTGTCTTTTTGAAGGTCAGAGGACTCGGGGACCTACAGATGTACAGCAACAAATAAGGCCGGAGTAGATGATGTCAGCATATCTCTAACTGTTCATGGTATTCATTAAATCTTCGTGAAAATTATTAACCAGTGCTAATTAAAGTCTTCTATTTCAAGAGAAATGCATATCAGCAAGTCGTTTCAAGAACTTTTACTCCAATGTTCAAGCCGTTATTGTTCTATGAAAATCCACGTCACTTTTCCTATGGTTACCTTCCTTTTGTGAGGATTAAACTTTTCTGTAGTTATGTATTAAACAACATATGCCCTTGATTCACCTTTTTAACTAGTGCCCCCAAGGATAGAGAAGGGAGTTCGCCTACTAACTGGAACAGTAGGATCCACGGCCAGGATACCATGTAACACAACCGGTGAGCCCAGACCACAGATCGTGTGGCTGAAGGACGGTCGACTGATTCGGACGGACAGGAAGTATGTGGTGGACGACTCGGGGACTCTAATAATCAACACGCTGAGCGTAAGTTGAAGTGTTTTGAGATCTTTCAATTTTCTGTGATGAATGTAAAGTCTCAGGTACAGGATTTTTAATCTAGCATTCATTCTCTTTCCTATATCTGGAAATGATACCATTGTACAGTTCAAAAATAAAGCCAGCATTTTACTGTTTGGATATTGCAAAATCAAAAGTAGAGTATTTTGTACAACATTCACAAAACTTTCGTAAATTGATAATGGTTAAAATATCTAAACTCCATAAGTCTTTTTTCTGTGTTCTTTTTTTTTAATGAGCTGTTAAGATATTTAAAGAATAGTTCATAATCATTTGAAATCCTTGAAATCAAAAGAAAAACATGTGTCATGTCATCAAACATTTCAGGCAGACGACACGGCAAGTTACACCTGCACGGCCATCAATGTGGCTGGCAGAGATTCCATAGATAGGGTCCTCAGGATCCAAGGTAGGTCGAGTTACCTCAATCACACCTCTACAAGTAATGCGAAGACGTCGGGATTCCAGGTAGGTCACCATATCACACCACTTCAGTTAACGTGAGATTCTCCACGTAGGTCGCCATATCACACCACTTCAGTTAACGTGAGATTCTCCACGTAGGTCGCCATATCACACCACTTCAGTTAACGTGAGATTCTCCAGGTAGGTCGCCATATCACACCACTTCAGTTAACGTGAGATTCTCAGAACAAGTTATCTCCAGTATATTACATCAATTGATATGAGGTTCTCTGCTGAGGATCCAAGGTTTATTGAGTCAACTTAATGACATTATTGATAATATGAAGTCTTCATGGTTGAAAATAAGCTGAGTCACTCTAACCACACCACTGTTATTGTGAAGTCCTGAGGACCCAAATGAGGTCCAGCTACACTATCAAGGATCCCAGGTAGTTACAGATAACCCACCCTCACCTTCAGGGTTAAAATGTGGATCTCATGTCTTTTGGATATGACTTTAAAACAGTGGGCCTGTGTTATGGCAGGCATTGGTAAGATATATAACCCTCACTGATACGACCTTAAGTGTTCCACATGGGTCAAAATGTTTGACACTTCACCCGCAGCAGGTCGTGAAATATTCTGTATTGGGATGTAAAATGACATACAAAGAAAGAAAAAAGGTGGATTGAAAGCACTCCATAGAGTATTAGAGATTAGAGAGTTAAAATGTGTAATGGAGGGACCTCCACAGAAAATTAATGTTTCGAGGGTCAAAAAGTTTAACGAAAGAAAGTTCATGGGCTATTTGTGTCTAGAGGGTCAAAGAGTGTAATTATGCAAAGCAATCATATACACACCATACTGTAAAGGTTTGCTGCATGAATAAACAAACTTTACACAGTAATTATAAATGGAGCATATCTAGTGCTTAGCCGTGTAATTGTATGTTGGAGGTTTTATTGTGTGGATTTCTTCCCTAGTACCTCCCAAGATTACTGTGGCTCCCAGAAGCCAGGAAGTGATACAGAACTCTAGGATTGTGTTGTCATGTGCTGCCACAGGAATCCCAATTCCTGTAGTGACATGGACCCTCAATGGACAACCAGTCTCAGGTGATTAGTGCAATCATATTCCTACTTACATAAAAATAATTATAAAATACAAAAAAATAATATTCCTCTGGGATTTTACTACCTCATCTGTCAGCCGAATACCCAACTTACATCCCAAAAAATTACATAACGTATTTCCCGAGTACTAATAAATGATTAGAAAATTCTATAATATTTTTGTTTTGACAGCTTCCCCAAGCATACATGGGCGGAGTTTCCTGTTTATCTACCATGCTCTCAGACAGGATGCTGGGATGTATACGTGTATCGCGGAGAATCCGGCTGGGATTGCTACAGCCTCTGCTCCTGTCCTTATGAAAGGTAAGGCAGTACTTCGATCTACAGGATGATTCGACTAAGTCTAAAAAGCGGACAGTACTGAGCAATTATAAAATGCTAATTAAATGGCTATTTTTGTAATTTGTAAGAAAAAAATAAAAAGAGCATGAAATGGCCCAGTATATAAAATTTCAGTTTTAAGGACTCTAAAGAGTTTTGGATACATCATCATGATTGAATGTCAATTAAATTTCATTTGATGAAGTTAGAAAGATTAATTTAAAGAAAGGGAATGCATATGTAAGTAAATTTATTCTGCTGAATACGGAACTTTCGAGATCTGCCTGAACAACCGAATACTATTTAAGTTTTACACTGCGTAAACTCTGCAGCAAGAACTTAATAGCGTTTTTCCATTTTTCCTTACTTAATTGTCACTGGAATTCGGAATTGAATTCTGCCTTAAAATTACGTTGAACGCGAGATAAAATTCAAAGTGGATCTGTTCCTCAAACGGGGCGTTTTGAGAAATTGAATATACGTTTAATTTTCAATATTTTTTTTAGCTACAATGATGCTCAGATATACGAAATGTTAAAGTAATCTAAATGTTATATCATACTCCTTCAGTAACTGAGAATTGGTGATTTTCAGTCCCACCCCAAGTATCTGTACCGGACAGTGATGCCACAGTGAGTGTGGCGGACCAGGTCATGCTGACCTGTTCTGTGGGTGGGGACCCAAACCCTGACATTAGGTGGACAAAGAATGGCCGACCTGTGGAGCTCAGTGATAGAATTGTTCAACTTCTCAATGGGTCCCTGGTCATCTATGATTCTTCGGTAAGGTTTCTGTTGTAATATCGGTTTCTGCAGTTCCAGACATTTTTGCAGTATTTTATTTCTGCTGCATTTTATTTCCACAAGATCGGCATTGTTTTATACTTGAGAAATTTATAGCAAGCCATTGATATTGTTTGAATAAACGTAAGCTATAGACATAACAGCGAGGACGTAACCTCACAAAATAAATTCTATAGTGCTTCATTATTTCATAAATTTTAAAAGCTAAGATTTATCTATATTTAATTCCATACCTTGTTTCATTTTTGCTGGTAATTCATTATCCTCTTTTTGAGAGCTGTCTTTTCTTGGTGGTAATTCACTATTTTGTTTTGAGAGTAGTCATTTTGCTGGTAATTCACTCTCCTCGTGTTTTGAGAGTTGTCATTCTTACTGGTTATTAAATTCACTCTTTTGTTATTAGAGTTCTTTTTGATGACAAATTTTTCATTTTATTGTTCCCTTTGATGGTAATTTTAAAAAATCTGAAAGTTGCCATTCTTAAAGTCAGTTTACTCCCCTAATTTAAGAGATGTCTTTGTATTGGTAACTCATTCTTCTTTTGTCTGATGAAAGTTAAGTATCATGCTTTGACAGTATTTCTAGGTGGTAATTCACCCTCCATAAAATCTAGACCCAATTAAAATTTTGTGATAAATTCAAGATCACACTACATACAGAAGACAGGAATTTGTGACTTATTTCAGAATTTAATATCATATAGTTATAAATAGACACTTCTTACATTGATAGAGTTCAGATGCGGGTGAATACAAGTGTGTGGCCTCTAATGATGCTGGTACATCAGAGGGCGTGGCCATGTTAACTGTCCAAGGTAAAGATTAAAACCCATTAATGAAATTCTTTCACTTTTGGAATATTGTAATTGGATAATTCTTAAATCATAATAAGAATTAATTAGAAATATCAAACTTTACTGCTTAACATACTCTTCTAGAAAAATTCTAAATAAAAAATTAGTATCAAGGGATTTACTGCATGTTTATGTATATTTTTTTAAAAGTAAGAGGTGTCATATATAATCTTGCAGAGCCTCCCAGTTTTAAGATTGAACCAACCAATATGAGGATTACGCAGGGAGACACAGTTGTAATGGACTGTGTGGCTGAAGGGGAACCCACTCCTGATATATCGTGGTTAAGGGGCTGGAAAGACATTATCACTGGCGAGAGACTCTCAGTACTGCCCAACAACTCACTGAGGTATCAACAAAATTACAAATCTCACTCAGAACTGTAAATATCAGATATAAAGTGAAATTTCTACGTTCTATAAAGATACAGATATAATTATGTACCTCTGATTTCTTTGTCCGCTTTATCACCATTATTATTATTATTATTATGTACCAAATTTCTTGAGCACTTTTTTTCATGTATAAAAAACGTTCAAAAGTACTTTACATCATAATAAAATGCCATATCATATAAAAATACCAAACATATAAAACATAATTTTTTTTTTAGATAAGTAAGATTAAATGAGTCCATAAATTACACTATTATCTAAAACAGTTTAAAATTGTTAAACACAGTGCTAGATATTACATGTAGTAATGTACCTTGAGCTTTAATATTCTGAAATTGGGGGGGGGGGGGAGAGTTACCAGATGTATATTTAAGAATACCTTACAGACATGACTGGGAGATCATAAATGAAAGTAGATACAATATGGACTTCATAAAGTATTACAACAAATACACTAGATAGGCACCAGATAGTGAGATTATATTTAGCATTAGATATAATAATTCGTATGGGAAAAGTAAACGCATAATGATTTTTGACAATGTCCCATCCAAAATAAGATGCTGATGAGAAAAATATACGATGATGAGAAAAATTTGTATAGTTCCCATTTCATTAGTATAACCCTGGCTTAATGCTGAATAAGGAGATTAATTTTTCATATGGATAATAAAATGTTATGAAATTGATTTTCCTTCTGCATAGGATTATAGCAGCCCAGATGTCGGACGCTGGTTTGTACCGTTGTAAGGCAGCCAACAGATTGGGTATCACCATCGTAGAAGCCAACATGACCATTGTTGGTACGTATGACTGCAGATTCAGTAAAAAAAAAGGGGGGGGGGGGGTCTAAGTTCCGGAACTTTTCTGCAATATTGTGTTACTTATATATTGGAATATAATTCTGATACTGTACCAATGTATATTAAAAACTCATGAATTCAGTATAATAGTACGATATTATTCAAAGGATATATCTGCAATTTATTTAGCACATGACCCTTTATAAAAATTCAAAAATGTGCATATACATCAAACCTGCAAATAGATAAATGAGATTGTACATAGCTTTTAATGGTTTCTGAAGTACCAGATGATTGACTGTGGTAGTGCATGGTCATATTTCTGATGGATTATTCAAAGTGAGATTGTGGGTTTTAATAGTTACCTGATTGGTCGTTGTAGTACATGGCCGTTTTTCTGAGTGGACGTCCTGGGGATTGTGTAGCAGTACTTGTGGGGTGGGACTACAGTTCCGGACTCGGGAGTGTGATGACCCTCTCCCTCAGAATGGAGGGAGACAATGTATAGGTTCTTCGCTGGACTCAAAAACTTGTGTTTCAGGACACTGCCCAGGTAAATGTTCAAAGCATCTTTGTCAGGAGATTGCGCAGGAAAATGTCCAAAACACTGCGCAGGTAAAGATATAAAATGTGTGTCAGAACACTGTCCAATTAAACGTCCAAAACGTGTGTTTAAAGTAGGACACTTCCCAGATAAAATATTGTATCAAGATACATTCTCATATTTCAGTTCTTAATTTTATGTAAATCAATCTATTTATCTCATTAGTTGATGGTGAGTGGGGGAACTGGTTACCATGGAAGCCTTGCAGTGTAACATGTGGAGAGGGGGAGAGAACTCGGGAGAGACTGTGTAACAATCCATCTCCTCTACATGGTGGCCTCCCCTGTCCTGGTCTATCTGTGACCAGTGATATATGTAATGAGGGACCATGTCCAGGTAGGGGAATCAGGAGTAAAGTGCACACCTTGAAAAGTGGGTTTCTTGGCTGTAGATAAATTTCCTTTTCATAAAAAGTGCTTGACCTCTCTTTGTGCCCTGAAGTAAAACTAGGTTTCTAAAAATCTTTTTTATTTTGATATAAAAAAAACTGTTGTAAACAAGACATCCGTTGTTCCTTACGGTTTAAAGAGCTCGTTTGACCAGAAGGCTCAAAGTAGCTTTTCTGGTCAAAATTTGTTGACTGTCATCATCTAAAATTCCTTTAACTTCTTTTAATTATTAAAATATTTTGAATTCATTATAAAAGATTTTGAAATTTATTAAAAATGAATAATTATTTAGTGATGGAATTCAAGAATTTTTATGATAATGTCCTAAATTTATTGCCACAGATTTATACAGAATTCGATAAGTAGAATCTATGTAATTTATAATAACTAATTAACTATTACAGTTTCCAAAAATTGATTGATTGTATATTGTTTAACGTTCCTCTTGAGAATATTTCACTCATATGGAGACATCACCATTGCTGGTGAAGGGCTGCAAAATTTAGGCATATGCTCGGCAGTTACGGCCTTTGAGCAGGGAGGGACCTTTATTGTGCCACACCTGCTGTGACATGGGGCCTTGGTTTATATGATCTCATCCGAAGGACTGCCCCATTTAGTCGCCTCTTACGACCAACATGCAAGGGTTGCTGAGGACCTATTCTAACCCGGATCCACATGGGGCTAAAGAAGATTAGTTGGTTGTATATTGTTTAATTTCCCGCTCCATAATTTTTCACTCATGGAAACATCACCATTGCCAGTGAAGGGTTGCAAAAATTTGGCCTATGCTCTGTGCTTTCGGCCTTCAAGCACAACGTTTGATAAAATAAAGATTTTGGAAAAGTCTTTAATGTCACATTAAGGTGGACCTTAAGTAATCGATAATAAATAAAATCTGTCATGAAATATCAAAAAATTGACAAAAACGTAATTCTGTCATAACATATCAAAAACACATTAAAGAAGTTTGATGTAACTAGCCTGTCATAATGTGTTAAATAAGTTTGAATGGATGGCGATTGGAGTGGTTATGGAGCAGATATAAAATGACTTTTTTTTTTCTTCAGTGGATGGCATTTGGAGTGGTTGGGGATCCTGGGGAAGATGTAGTGTTTCTTGTGGGGAGGGGGTCCATGAGAGGCGCAGGCTGTGTGACAATCCACCTCCACGGTATGGGGGACATCACTGTCATGGGGATACTGTCCAGCTGAAAACATGCACAGTGCAGCAGTGTGCAGGTACTGGACTTACCTGATGAATATTTCACTAAAGTAGGAAAACTTTGTTATAAATTTGTAATTATCTACTAAATTCATTGAATTTCAAAATCCAACTGGAGAGCTTTGTGCATGGCTTTTGTATTAGATATATATAGTAAAGACAATATGTGTAATGTTGATTTCAGGGGACAATATGTATAATGTTGATTTCAATGAACGGTATGTTAAATGTTGATATCAGTGGATGGTATGTTAAATGTTGATATCAGTGGACGGTATGTGTAATGTTGATTTCAGTGGACTATGTATAATGTTGATTTCTGTTGACATATCTGTAACGTTGATTTCAACGTACGGTATATGTAATGTTAATTTCAGTGGACGATATCTGTAATGTTGATTTCAGTGGACGGTATGTGGGGTCAATGGAACCACTGGACTTCTTGCTCGCAAAGCTGTGGAGGGGGTGTAAGGTCAAGGTCACGGAGGTGTGACAGCCCTGCCCCAGTGTATGGGGGATCATCCTGTTATGGCCGGGACACCCAGAGAGACTACTGTAATCCCGAACCCTGTCCAGGTAACTGCATTGTAAACTCATCATTCCGTTTATGCAATATATGTGTATTCATTCCTATACAGAAGCGTATCTCAATTTTAACTATTACATCAAATAGTTTTGTGATATGCATGAGCAAATTAACTGTAGTTATGATTGTAATAATCAAATAAAGTTTTCAGTAATAGTCATTGTAATTTGAACATTATTCCCAAATTGCAGAAATGTCTTAGTTTTATGAACTTATAAACTGCAGTTCATGGTAATTGGGCAAGGTGGCAGAGCTGGGGAGCTTGCTCGGTAAGCTGTGGGATTGGGTTACAGAAAAGATTCAGGACCTGTTCTAATCCCGCCCCCAGCATCAATGGTCGTCCCTGTATCGGACCCGGCGAGGACAGTAGGCAGTGTAACAGACCACAGTGCCCAGGTGAGGGTCTCTTAGTTCTAGAGTGAAGCATATGGCCTAATGTTTATTTTACAGGTTAAAAATGAAGTATAGTCGTAACAAGTGACAGATACCTGATCATTTTCTCAAATGCTGTATCAGACAGTTTTTTTCATACTATCATGGGTCTCTTATTTATTGTAGTGGATGGAGAGTGGAGTATTTGGGGTGCGTGGTCCTCCTGTTCTCACACCTGTGGCGCAGGCCACAGAGAGCGTAGCCGGGTGTGCAGCCCACCCCTACACGGTGGCCGCTACTGTGATGGAGACGAAGTCCAGCGGGACTTGTGTGGTTTGACACCTTGCTCAAGTACGATTAGTAGACAGAAAGTACAATGTAAAAACTCTTAAAATGTGGTTATTATAGTAATAATTTATCTATTTTCGTGAGTTTTTTGTTGTCTTTCTTACGTTTTTTTAATTAATATTTGAGAGTTTCCAGGTAGAGGTACTTATGCTTATTTCTAAAGTGTTCAATTTTAATAAAGAAATATTAATACTATGGCATTCTACAAATAAAATGAAACAAAAGGCTCCATTAGATATGCATACAAAACCTGTGGTTGTAGATACATGTATATATAAGTAAAAATAGTTTTAAAATACGACCCGTATTTTGACACACTTTCGTTTTGAAAGGAGCTGACCTCATGACTGTTTTAGTATCATACCGCATGCTATATTTTCACCAATTCTTGCATCTGTGTATATATGACTGAACTTTAGTGTTTTACTTGTAATCTAGGATAATAAATTTAGTCTGATAGGTCCTTATTTCTATAAGTAAGTAAAATGAACTCTTGTCAAAACTTACCGGCACATTAGTTTCATTCTGAACACGTGTGAAAAAAACATGTGCAATGCATTCATTACACAAATAAAGTAAACTGAAGATATCTGAAAGCTTAGTTTATTTAGGATTAACTTAAAGTTAAACATATTTCTTTAATCTGGGATGGAGTCAGATAATTTACTGTGCATAAGTTAATGTATAATTATGTCATTATAGATACATTAACAAATTATTTGGTAACAAAAACAAATCTTAATTAGTAGTATGTAGTAGTTTGGTAAATGATAGAAATACTCGTCTAAATTTGAATAAGAATTGCTTTGGTAGATTCCTTAACATGCAAGATAAATAGTATATTCAAATGTATATCATAGAGATGTATATCACAGAAATGTACATCAAAGAAACAATTATATACCAAAAATTATATCTCTGAAATGGAGTTTTCAGAATTGACATCACAGAAATGTATGCCACAAATAATACCACAAAAATGTATATCACACAAATTATACCACAAAAATGTATACCACAAATTATACCACAGAAATGTATACCACAAATTATACCACAGAAATGTATATCACACAAATTATACCACAAAAATGTATACCACAAATTATACCACAGAAATGTATACCACAAATTATACCACAGAAATGTATACCACAAATTATACCACAGAAATGTATATCACAAATTATGCCACAGAAATGTATATCACACAAATTATACCACAGAAATGTATACCACAGAAATGTATACCACAAATCATACCACAGAAATGTATATCACACAAATTATACCATAGAAATGTATACCACACAAATTATACCACAGAAATGTATACCACAGAAATGCCCACTAAGGCCTTTGGTACATTGGTTGGATACATCAATGGCGTGGACCTGACTGATTCAACTATCAACGCTGCCATGTCACCAACCGAAGATGGACAGAACATCAAGGTGGATGCTACCATCACAGGTTTACCTCCCCTTACAGGTATATATTTTTAAAATAAAATCAAGTGTTTTGTCATAAAACTTCATAGAATGGATTACAAATCACAGGCTTCCCAGGATCATTCTGGGTTTTTTGAAATTGCTCATTGTCATATTGATCAAAAAAGTAAAAATATGAAAATAAACACATAGAACATTTCATATTCATTTTCAGACATGAGAAATACTTAATAACTGATAACACAACAATATAGTAAATGTTGAATTAATAATAATTGTTTCACAACTATTACTGATAAATAGTCATTACCAGTTCAAGGTCACCTAAGTTCAATATTCTAATGTACCTCAATTGAGCACCAATGACTACCTGACAATGCCTTCCCATGGACACACTTGAGTTGTCTCTGAAAGCTCTCTAGGGATGTTGTTTCACTCTAACTGCAGAACGTGGACCAACTGATGCAAAGTTGGAGGCTGCCTATCCAGTCACCCATGCATGTTCGATAGGATTCGAATCTGATATTTGAATGGTCAGGGAAGAACCTGGATATTGTGTCTTTTCAGAGTATGTTAGATTTTAGAAGAGAAGTTCGTGGTTTGGCATTGTCATTTTGGAATACTGCATTACTGGAACCAAGTGTGGCTGTATGACTTCATAAGTATATGGTTGAGCCGTCAAAGTAATCTGTATGTGAACCAGTGCTGTCCTGCCTGTATAGGATATTACCGTCCACATCATAACACTATCCCTCTAAACCAGTCAGCCTTCTGGCTGCAATTTTGTGCAAAACTTTCATATAGGCACCTATACATTCTGAATCTTTTATTAGGCCTCTGCAGTAAATATTGAGATTAGTCGCTAAACCACTGTCCGCCAGTCAGGCCATAGCCATATTCTACAAGTCTGAGAACAGTGAAGTCGGATCCGGCGGTTTTGCGGTGTCAGAACAATGTCACCGTCTGCTCACTCTAATCCCAGCATCCCATCGATTGCGAACAGTCTGATCTTATATTCTGCAAATCCCAGGAAAGGCAGATAATATAGCTGATGCTTTTGTGAATTGATGTCGAAGATCAGGCAATTGAGTGAAGCGATCCTGTGCTGCTGATGTCACACGTGGTCTACCTGATCTATGACGATCATTTGTTGAATCATTGTTGTTGATGTCTGCTCCAAAGGCAAAATATGGTGCTTTGTGCAACGTTAAAATGTCTTGCAACTAAACTGCAAATTTTTACACACCTGCTTCCTGTTGTCTAGTTGTGCTAAGCATCATTCAGACATGGTTTTTCCCAAAAAGCAGTTACATTTAAAGACAACACAATCAAATATTGAGAACCCATGCATTTAATAGACTACTGGTGCCTAAGTCAGTGCATTAGGAACTTACACAGTGATGAACTAAAGAGACCAAATTTGGGACTTTATTTAAACACGTTTTATTGTCCTAAAATTCTGTAAAATATCTGAGAATAAACAGTAGTATTGGAAGTAACAAGGAATAATCAGGTGATCCATTCTAGACCCCCAAAAATGTATGAAAAAAATATTTGAAAAGATTCGACAAAAAATTACCACAAAGCATTTCTTTTTTGATCAGTATATATATGTCTGTGTGTATCTTCGATTCACAATAATTACAGGGAAACATGTGGAACATCTGGTGTCAGTATTGAGTCCTGTGTATTGGGTGACAGCATCAGAAAGGGGTGGAGCTAAGAATGGATTCTCCCTGACTGATGGGAAATTCTCACGGGACGTTCAGGTGGAGTATGCTACAGGTAGCGTATCAGCGGAGTTGTTGAAAATGTCAACCCAATCGGAAGGAAAGGAACATTGAATTGTATCAAATCTATTGCTAATGTTTATACTCCACGATACAAAAGTAGGAATGCAGTGCATGTTTCTGGGTAAAGTCAACTGATGATATTTTGGTGACATATAGGTGAAATTGTGAAAATGTCCCAGTACTCAAATGGAGTGGACGAGGATGGAGTATTGCAGATTGACGTCATTGTACGAGGGGAAGTCCCTGACCTATCCCAAGGGTCAGAGCTAGAACTGGCTCCGTACTATGAAAATTACATTCAGACTGGACAAGGTGAGTATGATTCACTGGTATACTCATTATACTCATAATGCACAAATCATACTTTTACATATTATATACAGTATAGTTTATAATGGAGTTCTCGTACAGGTTTTAATATGTGATTATGTAATGAAATGTTCGTTGTTGGCATGCACGTTTTTAAGCAGTATTGAAAACCTCAGCTACTCAGCATAACTATGTTAGATTTACATTTTTTTTATCGGTAGGGAAGATTTTTGCTCGATCTTCTCGCACCGTCCAGGTGGACGGCCATGTTTTGCCGTACTCATGGAATCATTCCATTACGTATGAGACGACAGAAATCATGCCGTTTCTGGTGGAGACATTACATACTAAGGACATCGCGTCATCGATCAGCCCAACTGGTGACCAGGTGAAATTCACACTGCTGACCAGCGTAGCTCCAGGTATAACTTACACTTATAAAATATCATGAAACTTACAACAAATATAAAGTTTGAGAGGGTATATAAGCTTTGGAATATTTATAGATAGATGTCCATCTGATGATTTCTTTTCGATTACATCAAATATCTCTTGAATTAGACTGCGTGAAGGACAAAACCAGAAGACATTTGAATCGGTAGATACAAGGTCAATGTTATACAGATAAGATACTTGAAAAAGGTTTTCATTCCTTCATTTTGCATGATGACATTCCAAATATGTGATGAAATGAACAACAAAATGCTCCTATTTGGGAACAAAAGGTCAAACATCAATGTCACAAAGCGACACAATACGTTCTCTAGAGTTAAAAGGCAAAGGTCAAACATCAATGTCACAAAGCGACACAATACGTTCTCTAGAGTTAAAAGGCAAAGGTCAAACATCAATGTCACAAAGTGACACAATACGTTCTCCAGAGTTAAAAGGCAAAGGTCAAACACCAATGTCACAAAGTGACACAATACGTTCTCTAGAGTTAAAAGGCAAAGGGTATGTGTTCCACACTATCATTGGAGTCTCAGCATTAAAGTATTACAATATTGTTTTCAGGTTCCAAAAGACTTTTATGTAAATGTCTGATGAAATAAAACATTTAAGCGAAAAGTTTATTTGATGTGAATAAATTCTGTGTTGACAAGTTTTCTGTTAATCAATACCATGATGTTCCTGTATTTTATATTTGTTTAGGAACCCCCAGTAACCAATGTCCATCAGGCTTTCACTTGGACAACAGTGGACAGTTCTGTCTGGGTAAGGATGGATGAAGGCAACTAACACAAAAATACAACTAATACTCCGTACACATAGAAGTGAACTTATTTTAGCATGTTTATATTTTAGCCCATTTAGCGCTGAAGTATGAGCCCAGATTTATATTCAAGTTAAGATTTGAAATATGTTCATAATTCCAAAGATCTGAAAGGCTGCTAATCTTCAAATGTTCTTAATCACATCACATTGCATGTTATATGCATTTTGTATTATTTACATTTTCAATGTTTGTGCCTTTGATATCTTTTATATGATATGTATTTCCTCATAAACGTACTGCAGTTGTAACCAGCGCGCGTATGAATAGAGAACTACTTTGTAAATGTAGTGCATATATTTTAACGACTGGGAATTCCCACAGAAATGAAAACCTGGTGTAAATATTTCAAATTTGAAAGCAATAACATCGAGTTGGCATTCTTTCAATGAAGCTTTAAAGCACTACATGAAACATGCTGGGGTGAAGCATCACAGTTCATTATGTATTTTCAAAAATTACTATTTTTGTAAATGTAGTTTTATGGATATTGATTGATTGATTATATATTGTTTAATGTCCCACTTGAGAATCTTTCACTCACATGGAGACATCACCATTGCTGGTGAAGGGCTGCAAAATTTAGATCTATGCTCGGCGCTTATGGCCTTTGAGCAGGGAGGGATCTTTAACGTGCCACACCTGCTGTGACACGGGGCCTCGGTTTTTGTGGTCTCATCCAAAGGACCACCCCATTTAGTCTCCTCTTATGACAAGCAAGGGGTACTGAGGATCTATTCTAACAACTCGGATCCCCACGGGGTGTTTGATGGACATATACAGAAAAACCTGTAACATGCTATTATGAATATACAGTAAAAACCTGTTTAATCCAACTTCGTTCTGTGATATGAATTCTGTTTTGGATTGGATACGATTTAAGATTAAACAGTGTCAATAAAACGGAAAAAATTCAATTTGAAATGAAAAAAAGGATTGTAAGTCGAAGTGAAACAGAGAAAAGGGATGCTGGATTAGACAGGTTTAAATACAGAGAGCTTTTACTAACCAGATGATGACGAGTGCTTCCCAGTCAATCCCTGCTCTCACCACTGTCACAACTCGCCAGGGAAATTTACATGTACATGTCCCTCTGGATATGTCCTGGGTCTGGACGGGCGGACATGTGAAGACCTGGACGAATGTCGCTGGAACAACGGGGGCTGTAGCAGTGACCAAGAATGTCTGAACACAGAGGGATCGTACCATTGCGCCGTTGTGTGCAAGTCAGGCTACCGAAGGAACAAGGACCTGTTTTGTATAGGTAACATGTTTCTCATTTCTTCATATGTTCTGGTTTGATTTACTTAAAAAGTGTAAAACATTATTTAACTTGTTAGTGTCAGGACTTTGTAACAGAGAACATGATGTACTCACATTTTACGAAGAAAGTTGCGCATGACTCATGGATTTGACTTGACCTTCCATCAAAGTTATTTGGATAATCTAAAGGTCACAGGAATTACGAGAGTTGATTGAGTACTGCAAGTAGTAGTCTTGTAATACAAAGCTGTAGATGTTCATCATTACCAGTCATCAAGATGTATCATGACCTGCCTGGGGGGGGGGATTGCTGTGTATGTCATAAACAATATTGTGCATTCAATATGAATTAAATGTATCATTCCAAACTTCTGTTTCATATTGACAACAGAGATGATAGGTCGAGAGAAAAATGCTATGTTAATGTAATATATTAGGCTTGTTTGCCATTGCGATGTCTCTGCTGGTGAAAATATGACTATGAATCCAAATGATGTTTTCAAATATTCATTTCAATGTGATAATTGTTTAATAGACATAGATGAGTGCTTCGAGAACCCCTTGGTCTGTGGTCAGCATTGTAACAACACTGCCGGAAGTTACCAATGTTCGTGTTCTTTGGGGTTCAAACTAAAGAGTGATGGACGATGTACAGGTAACCAGGAATAAGCTGTACTTTCTGATTAAGAGTATCCATGTAGACTGTTCCCTTTCAAAGCTAGAGATGTTTTAAACATTTGTTTCATGAGTAGAATTTGACCACCAACACTGCTATTGCTGAGAATCAGTTTAAAACATATTTCAATGATTGAAGACTTTACAGATTTGTATTGAATGCATTTACGTATATTTGGACTTGATGAACAGTAACATACATATAGTGACCTATTGTATTTATTGTGACGTAACACAGATGTCAATGAGTGTAAGGAGGGAATATCAGCCTGCTCCCACATCTGCAGGAACCGGATCGGAAGTTACCGATGTGCCTGTCCCTCGGGTTATAGATTCATTTCCAACGTCACCTGTCAAGGTAGGAAAAGCCAGAAGTGAATCCAAATAATTTCATTGTTTGCATATAAAATGGAAAAAAAATCTAATGCAGTTTATACAAAGGGATTATTTATTGAATGTTGATTTCAAGACAATTCAAATGAATGCGTTGAAAAGCCATACAATTTATAATGAAATGTACGTGTTTTCAGATATTGATGAATGTAAGGAAGGTATTCACAAATGCACAGATGAACAGGAATGTCAGAACATTAAGGGGAGCTACCAGTGTGTCCAGAGATGTAGCGAAGGTTACCAGGAAGTGAATGGACAATGTGTGGGTAGGTTACCAGGATGTTAGAAGGACAGATGTCTGTAAGTTACCAGGAAGTGAATGGACAATGTGTGGGTAGGTTACCAGGATATTAGGACAGATGTCTGTAAGTTACCAGGAAGTGAATGGGCTATAATGTGGGCAAATTACCATGAGTCTAAAACCTGACAAAGATGTAATAAAAAGCTGCCATTACGTGAATCTTGCTAGGAAGTCAATAGATATAATGTATTGTGCTAGTAAGATACCAAAGAATTTATGGATACCGTGTGGATAAATACTGGTAATGTACCAGGAAGTTAATGGATACTATGATGGGAAGTTATCAAGAAGTTAATGTACAGTGTAAGGGTAAGTTACCAGGGAGTTTAGGATACTGTGCGGATAAGTTAATACATCCTGTGTGGAATAGTACTTGTATTTACAATTTATGCAAGTTAATGGATATATATATGTATGTATATTGTGTTGACAAGTTGTCAAAAAGTTTAAGGAGGGTGTGTGGGTAAGTTACCAGGAAGGCCAAGGACAGTTTGAATAATTTTCCAGGAACTGAATTGTCAGTGTATTTGTGAGTTACCAAGAAGTTAATAACTTTGTGTGGATTGGTTATCAGGAAGTGAATGGGTATTGTTTGGATTAGTTACCAGGAAGTGAATGGATGGTAAGTAACCCGACTTTGAAGAGGCATTAAGAATCAACAGATTGCCTACAAAGAGAATGGTAAATGTGATGGTAAATGCAGTGCAGAAGTGAAGGACTGGAGAAAATTAGCTATTATATGGATGAATGCAGAAAAAAGGCACGAGAAAAGGTTGCTTTGGAATTATGTATCTTTTATATTTGTAAATTATTATTAACAATTTCCATGTGTCAACAGATATAGACGAGTGTTCTTTAAACACCCATCGATGTTACTCCAACCAGCAGTGTGTGAACTCGCCAGGAGGCTACTTGTGTCAGTGCGACACAGGATACAGAACAGTAGCCATAGGACAGCCCTGTCTAGGTCAGTCTCCTGATCCATAGCGTGATAATGTGTGCTACAATGTGTTCATTTAAACGTTGTTTGTCCATGCATATTCCATAAGTATGACGTTAGTATACTACTATAGTGAAGAAATATCTAACTGCTAGTGAGTCGGGACCTAGATGCTCAGAATATAGTTAGTAACTGTCAACTTCATGTCGGCGATGTATCACCCTGAGAAACATAAGAGTTAACGGCAAGAAGGAACTTTTATGCAATTGTTTCTATCCTTGAAGTGATATCACTGACAAGCATCACTGTATAGTTGGGGGGGGGGGGGGGAGGACTTCAATTGTGTTTAGGGATATAAAAAAAATGTAAAACTATGAACTATTTCAGATATTGATGAGTGCACAGAAACCCCCAGGGTTTGTGTTTACCGTTGTCGAAATACCCAGGGCAGTTTTGTCTGTGTTTGTCCCCCAGGACAGATTCTATTGGCAGACAAACGATCATGTGCTGGTACATACATTTTCTTCATATCTAAAATTTGATTCTGAATTCTTTCAAATTTTACCCAATATGCAATTATTAAAAACGAAATAAGAAATCTATGCTCATTGTAGGGCTAGAGTATTTGGAATCAGATCCAGTTGAGAATTTACCCAGTAGTAGACAAATGAACCTGGATTCCAAATCTTTTGGTCATTTTCGTGGGTCTCAGAAAGCGTGTTCTCAAGCCAGCAAATGCTTTAGGCGAAATAAGAGATCCCAGTGTCGGCCAGGTTTCAGATTCAATGCATCATCTAATACGTGTGTAGGTATGTCTTAGCACATGAAAACGTCCATCTGCCAATGAAATTGTTTCTAGAAAAAAATGATAAACGGCTTTACAAATACACCTTAGTGAGCTGTAGGTTTTTAATTTTTTTTTAAATTTAATATTGTTTTTTAATTCAAAGTAGCAAAATATTGTACTATACTTTACATCAAATTATAATATGAAACCTTTTACTACAGTAAATGAAAGTATCACGCTGTTTACAATAGTATATCGAAAGTTTTTTTTTACGATGTAAATCAACGTATTTTTGCTGTAGTGAGTCAAAGTACGTTTTGTTTTTTTTTTAAATAATAGAAAGGTTTTGTTTCAGGTAATCATATATATGATGTTTTATTTTGTTGAATACTCGAGTAATAGACAATAGACAAGTTAAATTGTTAAAGTCTTGTTCAAGAAAAAATTGTAATCGTGCATCATCTCTCCTCATTTTCCATTGTTATAGATATTAATGAATGTCGAGAGGATCCAGGAATCTGCCAGCACAACTGCAGCAATACAGTAGGGGGATACCAGTGTGTATGTCCTCCGGGGTACAAAGTATCTAGAAACGGAAGGAACTGTGTGGGTAAGGCAATCAGCAAATCCAGAAAATCAGGGAGGGGTGTCAATATTTGAGCTATCTAACAAAGCATTAAACATCATAATTCAACAACACTCACGCGCTGCAAAAGTTATCAGGGTCATCTGCATGCTTTGCGTTAAAAGAACAGCTGGAGTAAGCGCGTTTGAAGTAGATACTACAGCAAAGTTGTCAATAGGGACCAACCTATAACAATCTAAAAAAAAAACCCGGGGATTTATGTATTTTGCTGCATCTGAGTAATATTAATTGCACAGCTGGTACATCTTTTGATTATCTAAGACATACATCTTTAATCTACTCATGATATTGTTGTAAAAATGTTACGGAAATGAAGCCACAATATACGGGATTCAAACCAGCAATATAATAGATGAAATCTCATAATGTATATTACGGTATAAAAATACACTATTTTCGGAAAATTATTCTTAGTTAGTTTAAGCTTAATTTAAGAATAAGGGCACCTAAAATTGTAATGGTTGAAAACTATGAAATGTACATTGAAATTATGGTAATAAAAATTTTAAACTCCATCTCATTTAGTATTGTAATTTGTAGCAAAATTACCAAAAGAAAACAAAATGAAAGCCCCAACATGATTTGTATGCATGATATTCACATTGATATATTAACGATTTAAAAATGCACTGGGATAACGGCAATCCTAATAGCTTAAAAAAAATTACCGTTTGCATTTGTGACTTAATTCCTTTGGGAATATTGTGATGATGTGATTCTACCCATAAATGTCTTAAGTGATCATGGAAATTTCAATACAGATATCAATGAATGTATCAGCTCCAACATTGATTGTGGACCGGAAAGGATGTGCTTCAATAAGAGAGGTGACGTAAGCTGCATAGATATTCCCTGTCCAGAGAATTATACTAGGGATCCACTCACAAAGTAAGCCTCTCTCACCTTAAGCATACTGCTTACACAGCTAGGGATTTGGGTATTGTTTGTATAAATAATATAATTGTATTTAGATTTTCTCAATTCGATGCAAAAAGTAGAATTATAAAAAAAAAAAAAAAAAAATCAAAAAAAAAAATCAAAAAAAAAAATAATACTGGGAGTAGGTCACAGTGTTGTCGTTTTAGCCTTACGTGTATTCTAAATCAAACAATGGCGTCTGATCACCGCATTTTAAAGTAAAATAAGCAACTGTCCTTGCATCTCTTTCGTCTTGCATTCCCTGAATGGTGATATAAACGATGTATCATGAGACAAATCAACAGGAAGCTACTAAAAAAATGATCAGAAAAATCCAAATGGGTGGATAGAAAAGAAATGTGGTGTCATCATTACTCAAACTACACTAAGTTTTCTTTCGGTCGAGAAGGACATGAATTCATGGCTTCAGTGAGGGTGGTTGTAATATGAGATGATGAAATAAAAAGGAATTTACTTAGCAGCGAAATTGTATTTAGTAACAAAAACACCAATATTGATGCTTATAAATATTAAAGAAATCATGGTATTTTTACGCTTTTGGAGAGGTTAAATACAACACTGTAACATATTAGAATATCACAAATGCATTTTATTTTTCGGACGACTGGATAATGCATTATTTCCTCTTGTTACAGATATTGTGTATTAGAATGTGTGGACACCTCTATTTGTCCAGAGGGTGCGAAGTACGCTGATGTGATAGAGTTCAGAACTCTTGCGCTTCCGAGCGGAATTTTACCTCAGCAGGATTTAATTCGATTGACAGTGTTTAACCAAAATAATGTAAAAATGACCAAAACTGACTTCATAATTCTGGAGAATGATCCCAAAGTAGACTTTCAGTTAAGACTGCTGGAGGGCACAGGAATTCTGTATACAGAACAACCTTTAGAAGAACTAGAGACCTATAAAATCAAAGTGAGAGCCAAGTCCTACCATACCAAGACTGCGGTCTTGCAATATCAAACTACTTTCATGATTCATATATCAATTTCTGCATACCCATATTAATGATGTTTTTTTGCATTTCTGATGATTTCGTTGTAATAATGAATGATTTGTTTGTTCCTTTCTACTTTTTCGTATGTGAGTGTGAATTGTGCTTGTCATTTTCTGTACGTTAGAGCTATATACAAACATGAAATGTTATAAACCTGTGTATGTTTTATTCACGCCAATGTAGTACAATGTACTGTCATCGTGTTATCATTAATTTACTCAACAGCTTAGAAATATATATATAAGTATACACGTGTCCTTTGATATTGCACACTCGCTGAACAGCAGTAATTTCGATCTTTTTCTGTCACTTTGTTCTACGAATACAACAAATACTCAACCACAACGTTTATCAACATATAAGATTACTTTATTTCTGATTTAATGATCAAGGCATTGACTACGCACGACTGCTTGTAATGGATTAAGCTTATTCACAGTAATAAGTCTTTTAAACCTAAAAATGATTGCATTCTGCTGTTAATATTGTGATAAATAGAATTCAGCACATCGGCAGGTGCTACAGAGTTATGCACAGGTCGTGAGAACCATCTACAGACGACGTCCGAGCACAGGCCTGGAGCGTGGTATCAGCAGTTCTAACAGGAGAAGGGACGCCGCTACAGGATTGTGTGCATGAAGTGTACTCATTATGTCGATAAGCACAAAATCAGTCAAAACTTGGAAAACCCCAAATCATAAAGCACCGTATAGGGTATATTTTTACGCTCTGGTGATTGTAGGGTCATCATCTGCTGTGCAGTTTTGAAATGTCAGGAGTTAGGGGTCAACGATAGAATGGGAGGGGGGGGTCGTTTATATGTCCATTTCAGTCGTGGTTGTAATACCCCCCCCCCCCCCCTACCCTCTTTGCAAATTGTAACATTCTTGTCTGTTTATTTTGTTGGCTGGCATGCTGAGAAATTTTTTGGTTTAGTTTTTACACTAAATTCCAACATGTTTTATTTTCGTCTGTGTTACTTCGCTAAAAGGTATTTTCGAATTACATATATAAGTATGTTTTCGATATCATATTCTCTGCTACGTATGAAATAACTTATTTGTGGACATTGATTTTGATTGAAACAGTATTTGGAGCTTTGATGTTGACACAAATTTAGAAGCGGGTCAAGGCTGTCAAACACTTGTATATGATATCTAGAATGGGAAGTTTTTGTGTTACAAAACTTGGAGTGATTTGTAATAAATTCTGATTACACATTTTGTGTAGACCTGACTTTGTCTTTGTCTTTGTGTAGTAAATACCGACATTTCGAGGGTGAGCTGTTGGGATTTTTTTTTTTTTTTTTTTTTTTTTTTTTTTTTTGTAAACGCGCTATATAGACTCAAATAGCTCTTTAACAGTTAAGACACACCTTAACAAGCACTATGAATCCGGGGGTGTAATTTTTTTCACATATCTAATCTTTAGCAAGGATCAGGAAACCATGAAATTGGTTTACACAACCATTTCTCACGATAGATTAAAGACCAAGCTTTTTGACAACATAGACAGATATTTATTTAATCAACATAGAACACAGAAATATTGATATTTAGTGTGCCGTCCTAAAAATTTCTTTGTTAAACATTACTCTGATTCTGACTCACAAGAACTCTAAAGTTGATATTATAAAGATCCTGGAATTCCTCATTGGCAATATTTACGTAGATTTTGGTGATCAGGTCTCCCAACAATCTAGAAATTTCATGGGCATAAATTGTGCTCCATTATTAGCTGCTCTGTTTTTGAATTCTTGTGAGGCAGAGTTTACTCAAAGGCTTCTACATGAGAAGAAAAATCTATATCTTATGGTGTTTGTCTCTCAACCGATTCTATATGCGAGAATATGTTTTGCATTTGATAATTTGAAATCGAAGAAGGCTTCTGACAAATTAGTCAATGTTACAGGGAATTAAACCAGACTAAAGTCAGTATTTCGTAAATTCTATGGTCGTTATAATATTCCAGTTTGCAAAATACAAGCCATCACTGGATCGAATGCTGTCTGCAGTTGTTCATACCAATTGCTAAGCCATTTTTTTTCTTCTACGGATTATTCCGTTTACCAGATCAAGATAAAGACTAACGGCGTGTGTAACCGGTAATCAAGTAGTACTTGCTCTTCCCAAGCGTCCGATTCCAGTAGACCTGGTAGGTCCAGGGATCCGTGTTTGCCCTTCTTTTAAGTTTGTATTTCATTTTAGGATTTGCGAAATTTATCACTTTCGTAGCATTTTCATAGAATTAAAATGGCAGTTATAAATAGTACTCGTACTCTTACACACGGAATACTTTTGATTTATTGTCTCGATATTTTTACAAGCAAGCTTAATTTTACTGTTACTGAATATTTGAAATTTCAATATGACATATATTTTGTATGAATATTTACAGCAAATAAAAGGAAAACGAGCATTCTAAACCCACAAAATGCTAGGACATAAGGAATCTGTAATTGATTGATTGTAAAATATATTTAAATAATTTCTTTAATCGTTTCTAGCATTTGTTCTTATATATATGCGTTGATTATGATCCGTTACAATTCAAAGGATCCGGTGTATCTCTCCATGGCAACCACTTCAGATGTGTCACTGCATTGCAATTTATTCTTTTATTACTGTAAAAGAAAAATGTTCTTGAAGCTAAAATTTGAAGATGTCGTCATTGATGGTCAAACTCCTTAGAAATTTGTCGTTCTTTCAATAGAAAATGTTTGAATTTATTTTTAAAAAACAACTATTCTATCATAATTAATATCAAATATGAATTGCAAGAAAACAACTGTTACACAAAATCATATACAGAAATCACAAAAAAATAATTAACATCAGAAAAGGTCAACGATATGTTAAAACTTGTGGTGCAAGGTGCATCAAGCTCGATCTTCTTTATAATATATATATATATATATATATATATATATATATATATATATGAAAATAAGAAATGTATTGATTTCCCGTTGGTTTCAACTTACGCGCTGCTCTCCACGAGGAAGGCATTAGGTGTTATTTTGTCCACTGCCATGACTTGACAAATGACTGACGACAAAGTGGTCTTCTTTATTTCATTCAGCTGATCTAGTATGGGTTTAAAAATACATGTAATTATACACGGAAATGTATCCGGTGATACATGTGTCTTCCGGAGACTGATTTACCTAAATTTTCTACCTTTTTCAGGCTGACAGTTCAAAACGCAATGACCACAGACGGGTAGACTAATGGCTTGAGTGCTTTTCTTTGCTTTCGATAGATCATGGGTTTGATTCTCGATCTCGGAATCGATTCAAACCAAGATATTTAACATAGGTAGTGACAGTTCTTTTGCCAAACACCCCGTACAAGAAACCTTAAAAACGGAGGTTTGTGCCCCGATGCGCGTTGGCACGATAAAGAACGTACCTTCATTGTTGCGGCTTTGAACGCCACACATTGGTCAAAATCTATGGCATTTCACCTACAGCTGGTGATATCTTAACACAAATGAAGAATTCTCAAAATATAACATTAAAACATGCTCATCAAATGACGTACAATTTTGGCAAATGTGGAAAATAAAAGATTTCGTCGATACATCCTTTTCACCAACCTTTGGTAAATCCTTTACTGTGGTCGTTCTCATACCAGAATCTGTCTCCTTTTTTGTACAGAGAGAATTGTTTGCCTAAGAGACAGGCAAATGTAGGACCTACAAGCCCGTCTTTTACTGGAATCTCTGTCATGGCACCAGCGTAGAGGTCTATGTCATGCTTATTCCTGGAGAAACATTTTGAATAGAGCTGTATATCATGTTTATTCCTGGAGAAACATTTAGAGTAGAGCTGTATATCATGTTTATTCCTGAAGAAACATTTAGAGTAGAGCTGTATATCATGTTTATTCCTGAAGAAACATTTAGAGTAGAGCTGTATATCATGTTTATTCCTGGAGAAACATTTAGAGTACCTTGAAAGCGGGAGGCGTGTTAAAACTAAACCAAAAAGGGTTTCCTTTCAGGAGAAATATTATCACTCCCAAAACAAAACAATTATGTATTATAGTAATGACAAATTTCAAACTCTATACTTGTGTTACTATTTAAGGTTTTATATTTCCATTTGCTTTATATAAGTCTGTAAATATGTGCATATGGCATATCTGATTAACTTTTTACAAACTTGTAGACTCTTAGCAGTTTGTCTTTGTCGGTCTCTGTGTGATCTGACAAAGTTTTCGGGCACAATCCACAAAACTCCCTCCACATCCAATAAGGCGGTATTCCGTGGTCCCTTCCCCGTTGTAAATTTATCGCAGAAAGATCTAGGCTTGCACCAGTTGATGTCATGAAAAGCTTGTCCCTGACACCACTCTCGAACACTCTTTAAACAGTAATACAAAAACGTTACACGACATCCTGTTCAAAAGTATTCATATTTATAAAAAAAGCCACTATATATTTACCCGTCCGTTTTTGTTGTGCGTTCTGCTAGCTCCCATCTAAGAACACCGTCGCAGCCCTTCCCTCCTTTCTTGATACACATATGTGGATGGTGAAATGTATCTTCAATCTTCGTTTTTACAATGCTGGCGTACGCTTTGTTGAATTGCTTTTGATAATTTGGTATCTGAGAATGACCGAAACGAAACGCCGCGGCACCAAAAACGTTCCTTGTAGATGCATCAACTTCATCGTCATAAACCGTATTAAAGCCATGGGACATAGGAAAGAGCTCGTACTCTTTCATGATGTCGTGCCCTAGAACTAATGGCAGGTACTCTCTGTAAACCACGTGTTGTATAATGGCGGTGACGATGGCACGAGTTTCTTGATATAGTTTTTCGTCATCCCATAATGGATTTAACTTCGCCATTTCGCTGGCTATATAATTGTGATATCGAACGAAAAGAAGATGTATAGACCCAAGGTTTGGAACAACATTCACCCGTTGATCACCTGAAATAGTAGTGCAATCAGTACAAAACTGTCTACAATATTCTGTTTATTTCTTAAACGGGAATATCGAATAATAATGCATGAAACTGCAAGGAAATATGATGTGCAAGTTTGAGTGATGTCATAATCACCTCGCATATGAGACTGCTTGTGACCATATTTTGATTTTATAAAAAAAAAAAGACACGAGACTGAAATGCAATTCTTATTTTGGACATATGTCTGAAGTTTTCGTAATGTTTTTGACATTATTTGATAAAGTCATTAAAGATTTCATAGATTGCATGAAGAGACCTTGCTACATGTATAACTATATTGTTGGTATATTTTGAATTTCCGACATTTCTGTGGAAGCCTTATCTAATGAAAACCTCCATGAAGAACGATTGCATTTACCCGATATTCACGTATTCTCACGTGATGTGGGTCATCAGCTGATATGTTTGCTAACGAGTATTTGAGCTTTTTACAATACCTCCCAATGGCCTGTTTTTAGTTTACCTGCCTCCTGACAATAGCCATGAACAGAATCGTCAAAGACACACGTCTTTTTACCACTGTTGGGCAATCCATCCTTCTCTTGTCGCAGTTTACCTTCAAAAACAGAAATCATTATCATTCATCAAGAAAAGCTTTCTATGGCACGTCATTTGGAGTTTAACTGGATTGTGATTTTTTTTTACTCACAAATATACCATGGTTCAAGGTTACATATATTTCTGGGTTTTAAAGCTTGTGATGATCCATATTGGACGATTATGGTCAGTTTTTATAGGAGCTAGAGTTACCATTCTGGAAAGTTCTCAGGCGCCTAGCCTTTTTCTCATTAGATCCATATACATTTGACGCGTCGACGTAGGATGTGACGTCATTAATTTGCTCTCGACAACCTGAAAAATTAGTATAACATTTCTATCCTGAACACCTTTAAAAATTAGAACACAATGAACACGTATAAGTGATTTGTTTACATGCTGTTGCATTCATTAACAAATAGAACACAATGGAGGAATAAATGTGTTTTATTTGGAAATTATCAAATGTCCGGAAATCATTTGAAATGCACCGCCGCTAGCCACGCTTACTGAGTCCGGAGTACGTAACCTGCCTCAAACCGAGGCTGTATGGTCAGTGAAGCCCTCGATTATCATGAATATTTATGAATTGATACAATAATTTATTAACCAATCAGCATCACGATAGCAATTCCAATATTTTTATGGCACAGGTAAAACGTTACTGCTTTTGTTTTTAAATAATAATTGACATTGACAAAACAGCTTACAGATCACTTTTGTTGACGCAAGTTAAGTATATAACTATATATGAAATGAAATCTGCCTTAATAACAGAGTCTGCTTGGAAATTCTATATCAATAAACTTATTGGGTCAGTTTTTCAATTTTACCTCAATCCTCGGATTATTCCGCTACGAGCCATGTGAAAATCTTCGAGTGGTTTTATTTTTCTTCATCCAAAATGTTATGAGATCTCCGACGATTGGTTGGTATATGGATATGAATATTCACAAATTCGAGGGCTTTCTTAACTATACAAGCACGGCTATGACGTAGTGTGAACAGAGACAATGGGCGTGGTTTGCAACGATGTAGAAAGTATTTTTCTTTCGGTGTGAAATGAAAGAAATTTTATGCGCACTGAAATGAGCATGATATAGTTTTGCATGTTGTATTTACATAACATATTAAAACTTACAGTCTTTTTTGTGTTTTACAAGAACAGATGCTGATCGCTTCAGGGGCATACAATTTTGTTTGAAGAATGGATCATTCGATGGAATGTGAATTGGTATACACGGGGATTCGTGTTCGTCTCTTCCACAACAACAAAAGTTACCTGATGAAAAGAAAATTCACACAGAGTTGTTACACTAGGAATGAAAGAGGGAGAGAAAGAAAGCAGGTGAAGAATTTACCTTTGATTACTGGCGTAAGGATTAGGTCGTGATCGAGGAACTGGCCGAACGACATGTGAAGCACATTACGTTTAGGATCTAGAGTGGCTGTTTTGTGCTTGTTTTGAAACAGAAGATTACTGACTTCTCGAGCACTAGGTAATGGGTGGTTATAACCGGTTTGGCGTGGAGCGTCACAGCCTTAGTTAAAATAGAAACATTTGATCAAAAATACGTATATCCGATTTATTCATTTTTTTTTCACATTTACGAAGAAAATAAAGTTCTAATGTAACAATCTTTTCAGTGATTTACGTAACTGAAACTATTTTAATTGTAAGGTGTGTCTTTTTCATCATTTTATTGTGTGCACTTAAGGGACGGACTAAATACCTTACCGTCACCATAGCTTGGTAACAGGAACCTCTTCTGTGGGGAGTGCGACTGACCCCAGTCGGGGTGATCTAAGTTATTACAAGAACCGTCATAAGACCGATATTTGTATTCTGGGTTACATGATAGTGTCAGTGGCAAGGAATCGCAGATTTCCGTGATCACTGTCAATGTAAAGATGTGTCATGAGTATGAGAAAATGTTTTAGTTATATTCACTTGACCTATATACCTGTTATTTTGTTTATCTTAACAACCGCATCTTTTTTCACAGAGAAGATATGTTGTTAAAGTGGAAAACCAAAGACAACTAACTGGTGTTCAATTTTCCAGAAATACTTAAGAAAAGCTGGAAATTTTGTGACAATAGGGATGACTGTTCGAAGTTTTACTGGGGGCGATTTACTTTCCTTATTCATATACCTGTTCAGTACGGACAGATGGACAGCACCCGTAAATAATGGGATACTAATTGTTACTTAAATAAATGAATTCATCACAGCCAACAAAGGTTTACCAGTGGTTCAGTAGCCAGTCTATATTAGATTTAGTCAGTGCTTAATTTTAATTTTACCAAGATGTTGAACAACTAGTCCTACGCTCCTGGATGAAGTCACAAAGGTTATACAAAGAATATACAAACATTGGTAAAATATTGGAAAGCTTACCTTAGGAAATAATTAGAAAGTGTTTTTACAGTATAGATTAAAGATTACGTTATTCAAACCATATCTATGTAAGGAAGCCATTTCCTGCTTAGGTAGTATTGCAGAGTCTTGCAATATACATGCATAGTATGAAGTGGAACTCGGGTGTATTCGTATCATATTATCAGTCATCCAAATCATTACTTTGTAAAAAGCCATTTTGATTCTACGCAAAAGTAGTCTGAAATTGATATTAAAATGATGCTCTCTCTCTCTCTCTCTCTCTCTCTCTCTCTCTCTCTCTGTTTAGCCTTTGGAGATCAGGTCTTGGTATAACACTCTGATGGAATTTACATGGACGATATGAAAAATTGAGTTCTTTTATTAGCTGACCTGATTTTATATTCTTATGAGGCAGAATTTAGTTAAAGAGTTTGACATGACATGTGAAGAAAATAAATGAACTCTCGATGTTAACTTCAGCTGGACGTTTAATATATCATCAATGTTCATACTGTTTCAAGTGTCCCAGTGAACTTGAAATGAACATTTTTTCATATTTAGATGTTTTGTTAAACATAAAAGTTAATGGCACACTAAAATGTACGCTTTATAACGAACAATGGGTACGTCAGCTTGTAGTCAAATTCCCATATTCATGCAGCAATATTCCATTAATGCATATGGTTTTTATGTTCTCCAACTAATTCGATAAGCGAGAACATGATCTGCTTACAATCAATTTTTAAATCGAGACAGGCTACTGACAATTAGTTCATGCTCAGTGGTTTCATCTATCCCCTTTTAAGTAGACATTTCGCAAATTCTATGGTCGGCATAATGATCTTCTTTGGAATTACAGTGTGTGATTTTGTTAATATTGTCTGGTGTGTTTCATACCAATTGTAAGGTCTTTCTTTTCATACTGATAACGGAATCCTCTGTTTGCTCGATCAACATATAGGACTCGCGGCGAGTGTAACTGATCAACAGGGACTGCTTATTCCTCCTAGGTATCAAGTCCCATATCTGGTGTTACCAGGGGTCTGTGTTTGCCTTGCTCTCGATTTTGTATTCTTTATGGGATTTATGAGATTGATCATTGTTCAATATCATTCACTTTTTTCAAGGGTATAAAATCTAAATAATATAGGAATAAGCTTGATGATGATACCATTTTTCACATGATTGGGTTAATTTTTTAAATAAATTTTTTAGCTATGATGCTATGGAAAAGAATATGAACTTTAAATTGTCTAGACCCATCTTCTCCAAAAATACAATAAAATCAAAATTTGTTTCATATTTTAATGCTATATACAAGTAATTTCTAATGTATGCTAAATCAACACTATGCAAATGAACACAACCTACATAATCTAGACATATAGAATAGTAGATAATATCCAAATTACAACGTTATCGCACGCCATTACACTTCCGATAACATCGAAGATTTATGACATTCTATTGGACATTGTAATTTAATTCGTCTGTTTGACACATTCATCGAAAATCGCATCTTATTTAATTGGTAATTAATTGTTCTTTTTGTTTGTATTGACTAAATTACTTGGCTAAGTATACATATAAGCTTAGAAACGAAGCGAAACACCTACCGGAAAATAGAAAAATATTCCTTTTTATTGCGGTTGTGCATCGTTCTATAAATAATTCTTCAACTCGTGACTTGGAATATCTTTCTTAAGACAAACATATTTCTGTTATCATAATATTGATTCACATGTTTATTTTCGTTTACAAGATACTGGCGACAGACAGATCTGTTTGTTTTCATTTACAGGATATTGGCGACAGACAGAGCTGTTTGTTTTCATTTACAGGATATTGGCGACAGACAGAGCTGTTTGTTTTCATTTACAGGATATTGGCGACAGACAGAGCTGTTTGTTTTCATTTACAGGATATTGGCGACAGACAGAGCTGTTTGTTTTCATTTACAAGATATTGGCGACAGACAGAGCTGTTTGTTTTCATTTACAAGATATTGGAGACAGACAGAGCTGTTTGTTTTCATTTACAGGATATTGGCGACAGACAGAGCTGTTTGTTTTCATTTACAGGATATTGGAGACAGACACAGCTGTTTGTTTTCATTTACAGGATATTGGCGACAGACAGAGCTGTTTGTTTTCATTTACAAGATATTGGCGACAGACACAGCTGTTTGTTTTCATTTACAGGATATCGGGGACAGACACAGCTGTTTGAGTTTTGATATTATATCTTTCTCCTATCTCGATGCTTTTTACATTTTTAAGATCGCAGCCATAACATTGAGGAATACTGCATAATGAGGTAATTCAACGTCGGTAAGCGCTGAATGATTGCAAAGATCAATATAACTAGTACGTTTTACTAAGCATATCATCCACTAACATTTTATAATGCGAGATACTCTTAAAATTATAATATCGGGATATAAAACACAGTAAAAATAATTCAAATACCAATATTCCTCATTTAAAAACATCTATATGATTTATATCCTTTCGATTGTTGTGTACAACATAGAGATGTGACACAGGTGCTGTTCAGTTACAACAACGCCTTACCAATGTCGTCATCCGTGTTCCGCGCAAAGAGATAGATTACTTGAAATTCTGTAAAGCATAGAAAATCATTGATTAGTTCCCTTTACAAATGAATAAACTTTGAAATACATTTATTATCAGTTAAAAAGAAGACGTATACACCCCTCTCTCTCTCTCTCTCTCTCTCTCTCTCTCTCTCTCTCTCTATATATATATATATATATATATATACACACACACGAGGACTGACTGATATGTTGTGAGCCTTATATATAAGGATTTTAGCAGACATATTGCATTATTTTTCAGCATAATCCCCTTCAGTGTTTGACACTTTTGCCAGCGATATTTAATGGTCTCAATGACACTTTTAAAGAAGCCCCTTTCTTGACCGTTCAGAAAGCCCTCCGCAGCATGTATGACGTCATCATCTGAATGAAAGTGGGTACCGTAAATGGCCATTTTCAGTTTTGGAAATACATGAAAGTCTGATGGAGCGAGGTAAGACGGATGCTTAATCAATTTAAAGCCACAATCGTTAATGGCAGCCATGACAATGACAGACTTGTGAACAGGGCCATTGTTCTGGTGGAACAACACACCTTTAATGAGTTTTTCGCGGTGCTTGAGTTTAATATTTTCGCGTAACTGCCTCAGAAGTGTTGCATAATATGTGCCACAGATTGTTTCTCCCTTTTGGAGGCTGTAGGATATGAATATGAAGGGGAATCTTTCCCTAGTGTTGCTACCATATCAGTATGGATATCCACAGGTGCTACACCTTTCTTATGCAAATTTTGGATTACTGCTTTTTCACCGATTTTGTCCATTTTGTAAAAGTCATTTGCCTTGTTTACTTTGGAGTGCTACCTTGTCGATATAAACTGACCAAATGACACCAGTCTTTGAGAATACGGCCTAAAATAGTCGGGTAATAGTGAGCTGAAAAGGACATCGATACTAACCTCCTTCAATACAAGGCTCACAGCATATTTATCAGCCCTCATATATATGGGGATTATCTGTCCATACCCTGAGTTGAACTCACGAACAGCGGAATTATATTTCTTAGCAGCGTGTATCCAGAGCGCTAGACCGCTGGACCGTCTTGGCAAGTTACGATATATGTTTTTATGGAAATACGGTTATTACTAGAAGACTGACAAGAGGAATAGAAATAGTCATTTATTTAATTCATTTATGCAGTAAATAAAAGGCAGGGAATACAAAAAATCAGAAAGTATCACCACACTAAAAGAACGACACATAGGTAAAAGATTATGCTTAAGAAAAGTGTTAAATATCCTTTTTTCAAAATATGAGATTTAATGTGATCAGTGAATGAAATAAATAATAAGGATAAAGAAATTTGAATGGTTTGTTTGATCAACAGTAACGTTAAACTCGGAAAGAATAATAATAATAATAATAAAAAAAAAATAAAAAAAAATTACTAATACCTCCCATTTCGACTTTAGATGATTATTATTGTTGTGACCTTTCAATTTATATAATGTTCGTTTTTATATTGCCTTTGTTTTAGTCTGGTCCGATTTCAGCTAAAAAGAACTTCTAACGGCAAATTATTATTATTTGGTTCAACATAACTTTTTAACCTAATTTGAGTATGCTGAATCTGAAAAAATATGTTGAACTTCATGAAAATGGCGTTAAATAGGTCAAAATGGCGATTCAAAATGGCGGACAGTAATTTTTTTCAAATCGTTTTGAAACGCGCATGTAGAAAAAAAAATGTAAAAACTATGATTACAAAATACAATAGCATCGAGAAAAAGATAGAAATAAGCATGCGACCCTAAAAAAGCCATTGCACGAAAGAAAACCCGAATTTTCTCTGTTTTTCCTCAAAATTCAACGTATACTGTTCCTACATTGTTCTTTGCTTGTGACTTTGCACTTACAAAGGTCCATGCACAGCAAATTGTTACGCTTGCACCCACACCTCAATGTTTTACAACCTGTTGTGCAACTACATGCAATCAAGTCTAAACAAGATTCTGGAATTGGGTCTAAAGTCATCAGAATAGGCACTAGAATACCTTCATTCAACTTCCATCCCATCTCAGTTGGAGATGGTAATGTGGGGTTACTTATATTTGCTTGTCTCCATACCAGCGCTTGATAATGTGCACGTTTAATGTGCAGATGCAAGGCATCGCTAGTGGGGGGCATGTTTTCGGGGCTCTTGGATTTTCCGAATAAAATGTTCCTAACCGAGTCAGTTGACGACACTGTGCCCTGGTTATACAGCTTGCATACGAACTTTTCACAGTCGACTATTTTCTGTTCAGTTAAATTGCCCTCTCCAAAACCCCCAAGAAGCCCAACATTGTCTTTGTAAACCTTAAATCCAGTTTTTTTGGATATCCCAAAGAAGTTGTGTCACATCCAGTCAGAGCATGGAATGCTAACAGATTCGTGCACATTTCTGGATGAATAGGAATGTTCTTGGGCTTTGCAGATGTTCCAGCAACCATCCACAACTGTATATTTATTTCTGAAAAGAAAGATACAAGTAGCAGTAAAACATCAGTATCAGATGCTAGTACAACAACTGAACTGCAAGTGGATTCTTTCGCACAATGTATGGCATGAAGAACTATTCTAGTATCTGCCTCTTCATGTGACGCATGTAGGGCAGATATATCGAGGAATTCGTCATTGCATTTAACGCTATTCTCATCGAGAAACCCACCAGCAGTAACAACAGTTTTCTCTGTGGGTGCATGAAGAATTAATTGCTCAGATAAAAAGGCAGCTAGGTCTTTCTTGTTGTCATTCAAAGACAAAAAAGCTGAAAAGTTATTCAGGAGTGGCACATCCTTATTTTCAATAACCCTTCTAACTGGCTGCTGCCCTTTTGCCCTACGAGAACGAGTGCCCGATTTTATAGATTGTTCCCTGTAACGGTCGAACAGAACATCAACTCTTGAATACATGGCCCCTTTTCTCACCACAGTGGAAACAAACTCATCTGCAAAGTCTCCAAATGTTTTCATGCTATGTGTTTTCATGCTCTGAACTAAAGCCTGGCCATCTATGATCAAAGCTGGTGATTCGCCTACATTTTCGACTCGCGCCCTTACATCAACATCTTGAAGTATGTCTTCTAAAACAACAGATTTGTTTCCAGACTTTAGTGCACCGCTGGTATCCGCTATAGATATCGGCACAGGAAGGAGCTCGTGTTTCAAAATCTGCTCTAAATCAACCTCTCGTCCGGCCTTATATGCAATGACAAGTCTCTGCAGTATGTTCCGATCTGCCTTTAGAATTTTTTTCTTTTCCACAGCTTTTGGTACAACTTGTACCTTGTATAAGGAGTCAAATGTTAATGAGCAGCTTTTTTTCAGAACACTTCTCAAAGGAACTTGTAAACTACTTGTTTCTATGTTTGGTATCAGACGATCTTTTACGAAATTCTCTAATGATATCTGTCCCAAATTTGCTGCAGAAAGTAAGGACTCCTTGATCATATCTGTAGCTTTGTCTTTTGTAACTATATTGATCAGTTGATCTCTTTCGTACAAAAGGTCAAATACTCTAAACCTTTTCATTGCATCAACGAGCGAATCCTCATACACTGCATCAGTAACTTGTCGACTCTTTGATGCGTCCTTGTGTGTGAGAATGTCATCTGGATTCACATCGTACATCACCTTTGTAAGAAGACTTATATGAGATCTCAGATTGTAGGAAAGGGACCACCTACTGAGAGCAGATGGAGTCCTAGTAATTCCTACAATTCCACCACCTTTCTTACCCGTGGCGTTTAGCCATTCTTGACTTTGGTCTGGGTCAACTTGATTGAAAGTTCCAGCACCTCTCTTGACTACAAAATTTCCATCCTGAAACTCTGATAGTACTTCAATAGGCAATTGGTGGCAATCAGCAAGATACACACTACCCCACCTAGCATAATTTGTATGGTCATATCGGAAGAACCATGGGAGCATTGAACGGAAAGACTTCAAATATAAATCCCAAAGCCCATCTCTTTCTGACTTTGTAAACATTAAAAGGATAGAAACCATGTCCAAATATGACCACCAAAACAGGACATTTGGGTTGTCAATTTCCTGTCTGAAACTTGAAAAATACTCTTTGAAAACAGGATTTTGCAGTTGGTCAATGCTAGAAAGTATGTCTTGCTGTTCAGTCATGATGCCATTCAATGTTTGCGAATGATCAACATTTTTGGTAGATACAAATAACACAAAGTCTGGCAGTAAAATCTTCCAGATTGCTTGAGCAGTAATTTTATGGGCTCTCATGCCACGACTGTAGTGCTTTCCACCTAATACATTTTCAGCAGCCACAGGTCCTAATAACTCGCATTCCATCCACAGTTCATGCAAACCAGAACCTCTCATATGATCTCCTATACATTTCATGAAATTCATAGCTATATGTAAGCCACCCATTCTTGGAACAAGCCTGTCTCTATACTCAGGAACTGACCATTTTAAATCCATCAACTTAAAGTACAAAGCTTGATCAACTGTGATAACTGTATGACGTTGACCAAGATGCTCAGATATGTGCATGCATTTCTGGACAACTGTGTTAAGTGTATCCATTTCATGAGCAGGTGCTTGTACAATAGGCATGTAACCAACAAGTGTGAGATCCGGGTTTTTACTACTGACAGACTGATTATGTCCTGACCAACTAGCTGGGACTTTTTGCTTATGTCTGTGCAAATGAAACGCCAATTCATTAGCAAACTCTTGAGAGGACAATTGATTCTCTGAGTCAGAAGGTTGGAAGATATCTAACGTAACTGGTCTGGGATAGTGAGGTTGTGATTTTCCTTCTACTATTGGGGAAATGACAATACTGTCCATCTGAGGAGGTACCTTCAATGTCTCATTTGAAGATGGACTTATGTGCTGAAGGTTAATGTCATTTCCCGACCCTCGTTGCCAACATGCTATCTGCGTTGCATGGAATGTTTCCTTGCCATCCAGTGTTGAATCACTAATATCAATATTGTCAGCTGTAAAGTGTGTGAAAACGCTTGGCTTTAAATTCGAGGGAAGGAAATGTCCAGTCCTTTCGTCCATAGACTGAAGGCTTTCCTCTGCAAGCCCAGTGTCAACACGCAGAACATCTTTATAACTCAGGGTGTGACCAGCACTATTAAACAAGTTTAACAGCTGTTTTGACCTTGTCATTTGATGCAAGGTGCATGCAAGGCCAATATGCTTTGGAGTCCACTTTTTTCCATTACTTACCCCATACACAATATCCTGAGCTACGCTCACTATTTTCTTCTGTCTGCTGCAATCTGGATTGTCATTGCCATCAGTACAATCAAAGACCTCTTGTCCGCCATAAAGAAGATTCAGAAACATGAGGATACTATCTGGGACACAACTTACGGCATCAGCCTCACAAACATTCAAACCCATGTGACCAGGTCTATCTTGCAGGTCTGATCTTAATCTTAGTGCAACATGTACCAGTTCATGAAATGAGTTGTGTGGAGGTTTATAACATGGCATAGTGAGTAATTCGTCATCCATGGTATCTTGGTCATCATGAAACATATCTCCAAAATGAGATTTAGAAAGAATATGGGGCACTAAAAGAGTTTCGCGTTCAGATACTGCTCTATCGAGGGGACGAAGAAACTGGAAGATATTCTGCACCTTGGCTTGCAGATTTTCTTTAAACGTTGATCTACGAGTGATAAAAGACTGTGGCATTTCAGATCCTACCTCTTCTACCAACTTGGAGTACCTGTTCCATGTATCAGAGAGCTGTAAGATTTGGCACTTGCTGGCTGCGTACTCCAGTTCTCGAACAAGAAATATCATGGCCAGATCTTCACATTTTGACTCCTTTTCTGTTTTTTGTGTATCATACTTAAAAGCATTCATGCATTTTAGATGGTACTTACCCTCTGCAGCTATCAAATCGCTAACGTTTCCTAACTTAACACGAAGTATGTTGTCATACTTTGCATTTTTAAGAACCATGTCGCTAACAGAAAATGTTGTAATGTTGAATAGCTTCTGTTTAATTTGTTGTTGACAAAATATGCATAACTCCCAATCTATTGGTGTAGATGCATTTCGCAAAGTTCGGGATGCTGCTGCAGAAGGGTGTGAGCAAGATGACGTAGACGGTACATCATCCTCTGTATCGACGTTGATTGTATCAGATGTGTTTGTAAGCAAACATGCTTTTCTTTCCATTAACTGAATTGGTCTGGGGTGAGTAAATGCACTATAGCATTTCCTATGACATAGAACTCTATCATTCGGACTTAATTTTTCTATTCTGTCAATGGCATCATAGTTCCTGGCATCTTTAACTTTCTTACGACGAGATGCCCTCTCGGTCAACGTTTCGATAGACTTTTTGCTTTTTAATTCTAACGTGTCTGTCTTTTTTTCCTGACATATAACACACAAATCTGTATCTATTTGATAACTTCGCTTAAGTGATCGTTCAGTCATGATTTCTAATCAATGAGTGGTGAGATATGACAAGCCTATAACCTCGGCCATCAGTTTTATACCTTATGTCAGAATCATTTGTTAATTCGATCCTCGATTGTGTCGGTCGCGCTATTGTGAAAACCATTGAACACTGTGTTGAATTTCAAGTGCATTTATATCATAAAGTATGCAATACGTTAACTGAATAATTTGCACAATTAGAAGGAAATAAGCATTAAATATCATATCAAAATGCATATATATACTGTGCGTCAATATGCGGTTGCGAAAAAATGAGTTAATTGGGATCTAATCGTTTTTTTCACAATTTTAATTGTTTAACGAACATTGAACAATTTATTCTATTTTTCAGACACATATAAGTTTAGTACAAGCCTTTAAATTGCTTTAATTTGCAATAAACTTTTTTAAAATAAAGCCATATAGATAATTTTGCAAATTTCAACACCGCCATTTTGAATCGCCATTTTGACCTATTTAACGCCATTTTCATGAAGTTCAACATATTTTTTCGGATTCAGCATACGCAAATTAGGTTAAAAAGTTATGTTGGACCAAATAATAATAATTTGCCGTTAGAACCCATTTCTAGCCTCTTTTTTCAAAATCTGGACCAGACTATTTTACATGTTAAGCGCTTTAGAGTAATTATATAATTAGATAAGGCGCTATATAAAAATAGTATAATAATAATAATATAATAATAATAATTATAAGAAAACGTGGTCTTATTTTTGTCCATGGTTTGAAAAAAGAGAACATTTAATCACAACTCTGTTTTAACTAATATTCTACTGTATACTGTAGACGTCGCAAAAAGCATTTTATTGTATATATATATATATATATATATATACAGTGAGAAGATGAAATAAAACTACCTTGTATGCCAAGAAGAGTCACAGCAAGGAAGAACATCCGACACATGTTTTCCCATTGTCTATCCATGACTTCATATTTATAGGAAACTTTCCCAATAATCAATCAGCTGCTGACAACCTCTAATCTGGCAATCCTCAAAATCGATCTTGTCAAATCTCAAATATTAATATATAATTTATAAGAATCGTTGGACCGTATTTATGGACTACTTTTCTTGCACTAGGATATAATAACCAGACACGGAAACTGTATATAATACTTGTGTCAAATCTGATCTTATGCGGAAGAATAACAGTCTCACTTTTGAAAAGAAGTACATTTTATTAATTTGAGCAATGTGTTCCTTGATGTATCTTCTTAAAAGACATATTTCGTTTAAATATTTACATTTCCAGTGGCTTTTCCTTTGATATTTTTACCAATTGTAATGATAGTAATTTCCTGATGAATGCGGTGTAGCTGTGAACAATGCGCATATGAATCTTGTAATATTATAGTGGGTCTATTCTAACAGATGGGAATTCCAAGAGAAATGACAGTAGAATGCAAATTTAAAGAAAAATAGAATTCATTTTGAAAATACATGAGGATATGAACTGCAATGCTTCACGCTGGTATATTTTACATGAAGCGCTGAAGTGTGACAGTGTAAAGCATCGCAGTTCATACTCAAAAATGATATTTATTTATTAAATATACACTACGAGGGTTGTTCGATATGTAATGTTTATTGTACGATATCTCAAAAGCATTCGACGCAAATAGTGAAGTGATTATTATATCCCTTCAAAGTATTCTCCGCGGTTTGAAATACATAATTTCAGTCTCTGAATACATTTCAGACCTCAATCTCTGAATCCATTTTAGACCTTCACGTGTCACGGTAGGCGTTGACACGTTCAAGAACTCTCACTGTTATGGCCCTGAGCGCTAAGCATAGGTCTAAATTTATGGTACTTCACCTACAGCTGGTGACGTCTCGATATGAGTGAAAAATTCTCGACGGGACATAAAACAAACAACAACAAAAATTTCAGACCTCTGAGGTACTGACTGATGGCTGAGCCAAGGGCTTGTCGGGACTTGTAACGACGACCAGATAAGAACTTTACGTTTTGGAAAAAGGTAAACGTCGCATGGGGTAGATCTGGAGAGTATGGTGGGTGTGGCAAGACAGTAACCTTTTCTGACTTCAAAAATTGCTTCATAAGCTCAGAAGTATGTGATGGAGCATTATCATCAATTAGACGAACATGCCTAAATCCTGAGACAGGGCATCGTTTTTGATATTTCTTGAACTATTTTAGTATAACCGACCTGTAATACGTTTACCCTTCGACACTGGAATTTGTACGGCTATACCATCATATGAGAAGAATATGCTGGTTCGAAATAGTGAACCCATGTTTCTTCACCAGTAACAATGTTTGCAAATTGTCTTTGATTGAATTTGGGAAACATTTGCAATTGCTTAGCGGTTTGTACGCGTACCCGGTTTTTTTTTTGGTTTTTTTTTTTTTTGGTTTTTTTTTTTTTGGCCATTTGTCAATCCATTTGGCAGAAATATTTCGTACTTTCAAAATACACTTCAAAATGAAATGCACCCGCGATAACGGTATGCCAACAGCTTTGGCAATATCACGTATCGTGTACCTGCCATCACTTTCAATTATTTCCCTGACTTTTGAGACATTTGCCTTGACTGTTACAGTCACAGGTCGGCCAGATCTTGTTGCATCTTTGAGGACTCTGTGCCAGTCAGATATTTCTTTCTCCACCTACGAACTGTCTCATAAGATACCTTATCAGACCCATAAACTTCCCCCAATTCATTACCGAATGATCGAGTTTTGTGCAAACTTTTATGTAAGCTCTAATTTCTTCAGTATTCTCAACCCGTTTCCCGACCATTTTTACAACAGTGGTCAACGACTGACTCTGTTGAAATGACTATGTTTAAAATTATGTGGAGGTGAAGGCTCGTGTTTATACCATTGGAAAGGTATTGAATAGAGCTATTCAAGCGTATCATTATCCATGAAATTGTACAAAGCGTTATCGCGCTGTGGTACTCTACACAATGTCTATTGAACAGCCATTGTATGTATAAATTGTAAATTTTAAATTCTTATTCTTTCGGACATTGTATCGTACCACGCAAAATAAAAGGTACTGACACGTTTTCATAACTTTACACGAAATTAATTCATATCTTTATAAAATACACTTCAGTCTTCATTCAGTTACAAACTGTAACACATAAAATAGAACAAGGAGTAAATGGATCACAATCATAGATACTTGTGAACAACAACCAAAATAAATAAAAACCAACCAAACAAACAAAACTCTTAATAGTCAAACCATGGATCAATTCCGTGTCCTTATCAGGGATCATGATTTGTTGAATAAATATGAGAAAATGTTTAGTTTCCAATTAACGAAATCACAAATTTGCATTAGTTTTTACTCAACTGAAGTTTGGAAGTAAGATAAATTTAGTTGTTCTTAATCTAAATGTTTTCTATTCTTTCTTTTCTTTAACTAGTTTTTCTTATCGTAGGTTGAAAGTACAAGTGCACTATTGAAAATAGATAAAAAAAAAAAAAACAAAACCCAAAAACCAAAAAAAAAAAAAAAAAAAAAAAAAAAAACAAAAAACAAAACAAAAAAAAAAAAAACAAAAACAAAAAATAATAATAAATAAATAAATAAAAAACAAACAAAAAATGCTAGACCAAAACCATCTTTTCATATATCTATTTTACGGTGGGACGAAATATCTCTTTGGATACCAACATATTACCACCATTTCTCAACAAGAGGCCTATGGACCACATCGTTCACCTGAGTCACCCTGGCCTTGACGTTGTTCAACTGTTGTGATTTTGAAAAAAAAAATAAATTTTTTTTTTATCATTCTTTATTCCCATGACAATTTTGACCCCATACCGTGGCGCCAACCTAGCCCCAAAGGATTACAATACGACTGAAAATGAATTCACATAATACAAAGATGCCTCAACACCAATATGACTAACACGATCTTTCTGTTGTGGATAAGACCAAAGTCACAAGGTCATAGATGATGTTATATCTTGCAATAGGAATTCTATATACAAAATATGAAAGCTCTGTCTTAAATAGTTCAACAGCCATTTTCACAAAACATCTTACGACATGATGAAAATTTTTTCTCTGCCTTATACTCAGCTGTATGCCCTAAGTAAGAATGCCAGTTTTATCAGCTATGTAAAACATAAACAGTACCAATTTTGATGCGAATTTCGACAAATAATGTCTCTTCAGTGGTTCTCAAGTCAAAAATGTTTGAAATTCGAAACAAGAACAAACAGAAAAGACGAAAGAACACCCACCCACCCCCCAAAAAAGACGAAGAAGCAAAACCCAAACAAAAAACAAACCAAATACTGGAGCCAAATCCAGCTAAGGATCAGAGGTATGCATGAGGGAGATTTTGAATGAATTTCTTAATTTTATCACAACAAATATTTATCCGTATTTTCATGCTAATGCCGAAGCACTTAGCAACTAAGCTGGTGAAAATCCTCGGGAACTAACAGTCCACCAGCAGAGGCATTGACCCAGTGGTTATGATGTAAAATATTTAGTTTTTTGCTCATTCAGAAATAAATATAGACGAATGAAAAATTATGAAAAAATTGCGGTGTTTTACACTTATCATCTTAATCGTGAGATTTTTTTGTGAAAAGGGCCAAAGAGGTATTGAATGCGTAAGATTTTTATCAGAAATAGGTCAAACCTTCAGGTCAAGGTCACAAGGTCAAACATCAAAGTCTAACGAGGTCTTACATAAAGAATCTGTACACAAAATATGAAAACTTTACATTAAATAGTTCAAGAGATATTGATTAGGTAATTTTTATAAAAGTAAGGTCAAGGTCACTAAATCAAATACGATTGAATCACAAGGATTTGTCATAAGGAATCTATTTACAAAATATGAAAGTCATACCTTGAATAGTTTCGGAGATATTTAACAAGTTATGTTTTTCTTAAAATTAGGTCAAATAACAGGTTACAAGGTCAAAAGTCATAGTATGAAATGAAAGGTCTTGCCATAAGAAATCTATATACAAAATATGAAAGATCTACTTTAAATAATTCAAGAGATATTGAGTTGGTCAGAGATTTAAAAAGTGGACCCAACTCCAAAGTTACGGCCAAGAATCATATATGCAAAATATGAAAGCATTACATTAAATAGTTCCGGTGTAACGACGAAAAATGACCCCCGTAGAATAATGACCGGGGGTCATTTTTCTACGTAGAAATTTTACCCCCTGGTCAATATTCTACATAGAGAAATGACCCCTTTTTTCGTAGAAAATATGGCTTTGGGGTCATTTTTCTCCGTGTGGATTTTAGAAAAATGTCCCGTAGAATAATGACCCTATGTCATTTTTGATGCAAAAGTCTGGTTTTGGTAAGAGTATTCTTGTCGGAAAATAGGGGTAAAATCACGCAGTCTTCTGATATGAAGTGTTTATTTCATGCGTTCTACCCACTATACCTAAAATCAATAAAACAAGATGATTTATCCCAATTAAAGGAAAGCGAATAACAGTTCCATGACTATAGAGTAAGAATACCACGTTCTTAGATCAGTTTTATAAAATTTAATTTATAAAATATATTTCCATACTTGTTATTATTTTTAAAAAATCAAGATCATCCATAAAAAAATGTTCAGTTTCAATAATTGTTATCCTCTTTGATTTTACTTTGGGTAAATTATGTGCAAAATATCCCCAAAAAAGTCTCATTTTTTTTGTTCACAAATTACAAGAAAAGTTTGTTTCTGAACCACCAAATTTGCATGAAAAACGGGCAACTGTTGAAAAAAATTATATCTCATAAATATCTTCAACATCAGGGGCACAAACTGTGATTAACTTTTCTGAGTATAGTATTTTATTAGAGTAAATTTTCTTTTAGATGTCCCCCCATCCTCTGCTAATACACGTTCTCTTTTTATTGCTTCAAGGTTGATCACTAGGAAGTTCCAGTATTTGGACAGATAATGATTTTTTGTCTGTTTTTCCCCCTGAGATCCTTCTTTTTTGTACCTGATTATGTCTTTTGTCGTTTGCTAGTATCACCAAAGCACAAACAAATTGAGACATTTTATATCAAAAGATTTGATGCATATAAAAGAAGTATTTCATATTCAAAAAAAATTACAGAAGTCTATACACAGTTATATTGCCTTTTTCCTTTTTATTTATGTATAATATTTTTTACCAATAGAAAAACCGAATGTCTGCAGCATAAAAAATCTTCCCAGTCTAATATACATAATGTTTTTCCCTAGTATGATTAGCAATATTACAACATTTGATGTTGGGTGTGCACAAATATAAAACATTACTTGTTTTTGAATAACTGATTCAATCGGATGAAACATTTTCTTGGGGGGGGGGGGGGGGGGGGGGGGGCAAGGGATATCTAATGCATGTACATAAAATTATCATTGCTAATCCGAGATTTCTTATATCAATGTAAATATGAGCTCACCCGATTTGGGGCTCAGACTAAAGCAATTAAACTTCATATTTTCAATTCACAAATTCCTTTCAAATTCTAGCGTTTTATTTATTTTGGCTATTTTTGATCGTTTACCAGCTGCCTTTGTTAGTGATTGTGACAACACAGTCTGATTTCAAAACTTTCCTCCCATGGGAAAAATATTATAGGCTTAAAACATCAATCACTTTGTTTAGGATAAAATGATGCCATCAAATAGGCGGGGTTCTTTGAAGTTTCAAAAACAACAATTCTGTTCGTCATTTTGCGGTTCTTTGAAGTTTCAAAGGCAACAATTCTGTTCGTCATTTTGCTTCACACAATGGACTCGAAAGAATATACGGACATATCGCTACAGTAGAACACCTTACATCTACATCAAAAACTTCGTGCCAAAGAAATACCACCAGTATATTTCAAAAAGAATGTTTGAAGCTGCACTGGTAAACAATGAAACCGACTCCAATATTGTCAGAGAATTAGAAAGACCAGAAGACGTATATGTATTAAAGTTCAAAGATTTTCCCCATCAAGTAAAAGGTTTAGAAAAATTAAGCGAGGAAATAGATCCAAATGTGTTCAATTTATTGTGTGAATGGGAGGATTTGGAAGACAAGTTTGTTGCAAAAAAAATCGAAATATGATGCTCCTTAGTAAACGTTGAAAATACATTAAAGTTAGTGGCAAATTTCTGTGCTCTTTTTATAGTTGTAGTTGTATTAAATAAATATATAAAAATATATATCAATTTGGAATTCTTTAATGTACTTGAACACATTTGGATCTATTTCCTCGCTTAATTTTTCTAAACCTTTTACTTGATGGGGAAAATCAGTTAGATGCGTGCACGAAAAATATTAATATGAACGAAATATATCACCGAACTAATCTAACCTCTTTATAAAAACTAATAATTCATCAGTACAAAGTAAAGTATTGTTTCTAAATTCGCGGTCGCCTTATAAATTCAGTGGCAGCCACTATATAAATTCAGTGGCGTCTCTATATACATGCTGTGGCAGCCGCTATATAAATTCAGTGGCGTCTCTATATATATGCAGTGGAGACTGGCGACGACTAAAAAATTAAAGTGAATTGCTGATACCTTATAAGTGGCGGTCGCCAGTAAAAATTAAGCGGTGGTCACCTCAAAAATTACATTATAAGTGGCGGTCGCCAGTAAAAATTAAGCGGTGGTCACCTCAAAAATTACATTATAAGTGGCGGTCGCCAGTAAAAATTAAGCTGTGGTCACCTCAAAAATTACATTATAAGTGGCGGTGGCAAGTAAAAACTAAGCGGTGGCCGCCGTATGAATTAAGTGGCGACCGCCTCAAAAATTACATTATAAGTGGTCGTCGTCAGTATATATCATTAATTCTCTACCCTGGCACCCACCAGTTTTCGTGATGTGTGAATTTCGTTGACATTATTTATTTTTCTGATCCAATAAATCCTTTACTAATGTAGTAAATATTCTACAATGTGGTTTTAAAATTACCTTAATTATTTATCAAATATAGGCTGTTTTTGCTGCCGCTCTTGTTAATGATTTAATAGGAAAAAGAATCACTTAGTAAATACATTCTTAAGCCCGAGTGTACAATTTACGTATTCTTTTTATAGCATAATTTACTGTAGTACGTAATATTAGAATTTACTGTAGTACGTAATATTAGAATTTACTGTAGTACGTAATATTAGGTTTGTTTACCTGCGCACGCAGTTCGATTTGTAAAACATCTCCACATCCACCAGAACACGCTATGCTCTTCTTTAGAAAGCTACATTTCTTACTGTCAGTCAGTTTTACAATTGCAGTGGATGATTTTCAACAGAAAGTCGGGTGCACCCTGTTTAGACATTTGAATAGGTAGTAGTTTGCCAGTTTTCAGAGTCCAACCTCATTTAGTAGGATCGAGATCTGCAACTGTTTTGCCTTTTCAATACTGATACTGTAAGTAAACTCGCATTGAGTGAAACATGGCAGCATTAGAAGTTGGTGGAAGTGACTGCACTTGGACCACAACATGCCTCTTAACTGACATTGTTTTGGTAGTGAACTTTCTCCACCTAAGAATGTCTAAACCCTCTAGAGGTGTCCCGCCATACAAGCTGACTAATGCTTCCTCTCCCGCCTTGATTACATCTTTGCTAACATTTTCTTGCTATCGCCATCCGCCGCTCATTTTCATGAACAAAAAGGTCAAACTGCCTTCATACAACTTTCGATAACTATGCCAACGTCCAGAGATATGAAGCCCTAATATCGCATAATATGTATGATGAATCGTACGCGAATCAAAAGTTAGCACGTGTCCAGAAAACATAATTGCGATAACATCTTACACATACTCAATTAAGTGTTCATCCAGTAGCAATGTATAGATTGTTTAAGAGCTTCTGTCAATGTTTAAGGGGCCTCCGTGGCCGAGTGGTTAGATCATTGCGCTGAAAATCACACGGCCTCTCATCTCTAGTCAGGGTTAGGGTTAGATATATGTAAGAAAGTTTGCCAGTTTACTTTCAGAAGGTTGGTGGTCTCTTCTCTGATACATTGTATCTGGGTTCTCTCCTCCACCTACAAAAAACTGGACTCCACCAGATAACTGAAAAATTGTTGGGTGTGGCGAAAAACAACATACAATCAATCAATCAATCTGCCAATGTTCACACAAACTGAATCTCGGAGTTTGCTGTCATTTGTGTGTTATGTGACTTTTTGTGTTTTTGTGTGTTTGACGTCATATTTTCTGTGTTCCAGCCATGCTTTGTGTTTGTGAACCGCTCAACGTATTCATTTTGCGTAGATCCTATCATAGCACAAATAAAGCTATTGTTGATTTTTCTTGTCACACGTGAATGACGATAGAAGGACAAGCACTTTTTTTTCATTTATGAACTAAAGTTATGAAACTCTTTATAATGTCACCCTCAGAACAGCTTTAAGATAGGCTGGCACGAAAGCTGGCGATATAACGAGGTAGCACTGTAATTTCAAACACTATAACATGATCTCATTTTTCATGGATGATTTTCTAGAGTTTTCTTAGAAAGATTTCATAACGGGCAGTTCTAGTGGTAATGTTTGTTTACGTTATTTCAGTACCTTTCACTCAATGTAAACTTTAAAAGCATTCAGAGGAAAGTCAGGTCGACATGCTAAATCATTTTTCTTTTCGTCTTTCGTCTGTTGAACGCCTTACCAATGGACGAAATCAAAATATCTTCATAATTTAAAAAATTGTCTGTGTTTTATTGTGTACAACCCAGTGCGTTTATCATAAATATCATAAATACTCTTTACGTTTACTGTTTAGCGCCGTGCTGTGGGCTGCTTTACCTCATAGTCTTAACCCAATTTTCTCTTTTATTACCATAGTGCCTGTTTGGAGATTTGGCTATCTCTTACAGGAGACTTTATTTGACATAATTGCGGACTTTTTTGTCTTAAAAACTTACATTTAGGTTAATTTTTTAGTGTTATTTTTACTTATTGTGTCCATTCATCCGTGACTTTTACTACGACTTTCACTTGTTCAAATTGCTTTTATCTGTTTATACTTTCATTTGTTAAGGCGTTCCATTATTTGTCGCATACGAAATTTTTCCTCGTACGTTTTGTTCAACACCATCATTTAACCCATCGTACGAAAGAGTTTCGCGTGCAATTGGGTACATGGCTCCACTGATCAGCTATAGCGGCCATGAACTTCACGAATTGAGGTCACCTGCCAACAGTTACATACCACTATCAACACTGCGTGCTCTCAGGGCACTAGATCTTTGTCAAGTGGCTTGCACCTCGAGAGGGACCAGAGCTGGAATACACAAACAAAGGAGGATACAGGTCAAGGTGACCTTAGAAAGAAGTGTAAAGATGAAACAGGAGAGTGGTATAAATGTACACAACTTACATGTAGTGCAAATACATGAGCAAAGGAACATACAGGTCAGGGTGGCTCTCGAAAGAATTGCAAACATCAAACAAGAGAGTGGGGTTAAGGAACACAACTTGGTGCGAATACCTACCATGAATAAGCATGACAGAGCCATCGGTCTACATCTCATTAATGCAAGATCTATTTGCTTATATACCCTGAATTGTAGATCAGTAAGAAACAAAACCACTTCTATATGTGACTACATAACAACCAATGACATTGATCTGCTTGCATTGACAGAAACCTGGCTTGGGTCAGACACGGATCAATGTGTTATTTCAGAACTCCTACCAGAAGGATACAAGTTCGTCAACAAACCAAGGACTTCTAGACGAGGAGGGGGAATAGCTCTTATTCACAAGACTAACATCAATGTGAAAGTTAGCAATCATGATGACGATTTCACGCACTTTGAACACCTAGAGTGTGTTGTAAATCACATTCGTCTGTGTATTGTATATCGACCTCCCCCATCTGTAAAAAATCAACTGCGGAATGTGGTCTTTTTTGATGAATGGTCCCATTTTTTCGACAGCTTGGCGATTGATAATAGGGAATGTATCATCACCGGTGACCTCAATTTCCATGTTGATGATGCGGAAAATCCAGAAGCTGGTAAGTTTCTTAGGATTTTAGATGATCATGGGCTGGTTCAACGTGTCAAGGGATCAACACATTCAGGGGGCCACACCTTGGATGTTGTTATAGTGAGGGACGAGACATCTGTTCTAATTGGGGATCCTGGCGTAAGGGATCCTACGCTCTATGACAAGAATGGCAACCTTACCTGTGATCATCTTGCTGTATGTTCAAAACTTGCCCTGTCAAAACCACCAAGGGGTAGCAGAGTTATCAGATGTCGAAAATTACGCAATATTGTCATCAGTGATCTAAAGAATACCATTAGCGCCACTTTAGAAGAACAAAATTGTGAAGATCCTGTTGATAAATCAGTGCGAGTCTACAACTCTACTCTTCTAACTGCTCTGGATTCTGTCGCCCCTGAAATGACGAAGGTAGTCACCTTGCGTCCAGACTGTCCTTGGTTCACTTGTGAATTGTCGGACATCAAAAGGGAACGCAGGAAGGCAGAGAGGCTAATGCGCAGGACAAACCTAACTGTCCACAAAGAAATATATAAGAATATTTGTATTCGTGCAGCAAAATGTGCTGTACGTTGCAAAAAAGAATTCTATTCTAACAAAATCGAGGAGGCTGGTAAAGATCAGAGACAGTTGTTTCGCTGGCCAATAAACTATTGGGTATCAAGGCAGAGGCAGTACTGCCAGATCATCAGGAAGAAGATGCGCTAGCTAACTCCTTCGGCGACTTCTTCCAATCAAAAATACAAAAAATCCGGAGGGAATTGTGTATTGGCATACAGTCTGACATCGACCCACTGTGTGTCGATCAGGAATTTACTGGAGTGCGTTTGTGTACGTTTGAGCCAGCATCACAGGAAGAGATCCTTGAGGTCATTATGTCAGCATCACTTAAATCCTGTGAATTGGATCCGATGCCAACATCCTTACTGAAACCATGCATGGATAGTACTAGTATACTTACCTTCGTAACAAACCTTATTAACCAGCCTCTTAATCAGTCTGTATTCCCATCATCTTTCAAACAAGCCATAGTGCGTCCCCTCATCAAAAAAGCTGGCCTAGATTCTCAGGAATATCGAAATTACAGACCTGTTTCGAATCTTTCATTCATCTCAAAGATTCTTGAAAAGATAGTCGCAAGACGCTTGGATCATCACATAGAATTGAATCATCTTCATAACAACGTACAGTCGGCATACCGAGCCTGTCATTCTACAGAAACGGCCTTACTTCGCGTTCATCACGACATTGTCGCAGCATTAGACGCGGGTTCCAGCGTCGCATTAATTATGTTAGACCTTTCCGCTGCCTTCGATGTCATTGATCATTCTATTCTAATAAGACGTCTTGAATTTGCTTTCGGTATTTCTGGCTCAGCACTTGAGTGGATTAAGTCATATCTTTCAGATAGGACCCAAAAAGTGGCCATTGGATCCACTTTCTCCAATGATTTCCTTCTCAAATGTGGCGTACCTCAGGGATCTGTCCTTGGACCTCGGCTCTATGCAATTTTCTCCAAACCAATTGGCGAAATTTGTCGGCGTAACAACGTCTTACATCATCTTTACGCCGATGACACACAAGCCTATCTGGTTTTCAAACCAGGAGAGGAGTGGCGAAATACTGCCAGCCGCCTTGAGTCATGCATGGATGAGATTAAAATGTGGATGTCAGCCAACCTGTTAAAACTTAATCAGGACAAAACAGAGTTTCTTGTTTTCTCTCCGAAACATCTAGCCATTGACTCATCATCATACCATCTTAACTTTGGTGACACCATCATCCGTGAAACACCGTTTGTGAAGAACTTGGGTGTTTGGTTTGATAAATCTTTATGTATGCAAAAACAAATATCATCTTTGTCCCGTGCATGCTATCACCAGCTTCGTAATATCGGACGAATACGGTCACTCATTACAGAAGATGCGTGTAAGACCTTAGTCTGTGCCCTTGTGACATCTAGGCTCGACTATGCCAATGCTCTTCTGTTCGGCATTAACGCATCTGACCTGGCAAAACTGCAGAGAGTGCAAAACATGGCGGCAAGAATTATCACGCGAACTAAGAAAAATGACCACATTACCCCAGTGCTGACTTCCCTACACTGGCTTCCCATAGACAGTCGTATCAAGTACAAGATTCTTGTGTACTCGTACAAGGTGGTTTACAAGATGGCGCCACAATACCTGGAAGAGGTGATTACCGTTTATAAACCTCAACGTTCTTTAAGATCGGAAAATTCCCTGACACTGATGACACCTAGATGTCGAACTTCCACATATGGGAAAAGGCGGTTAGACGTGGCAGCTGCGACACTATGGAATGCATTGCCTGATAACCTTCGTCGGTGTCAGACTTTGAACAGTTTTAAAATGCAATTAAAAACATATCTTTTTAGACTCGCTTATTATTAAATGTCTCAATTTTAATCATTTTCACTTTTACTTAATTTAAAAAAAAAATAAAAAAAAAAAAAAAATAAAAAATCATTTACTTCTAGTACTATGTAACCTGTCTTTTAAAAATTAGTATTTATGTAACCTGTCTTATGATTTATGATGTACAGCGCTTTAGAGCGATTATTTTGATCGAATAGGGCGCTATATAAAATGATTATTATTATTATTATTATTATTACGTTTCCTCTTTTTAAAACTACAATCATTATGCTATAACACAAAACCTGACACCTGTTGAATAATAGTTTATTTTCGCTTGATATAAAGGCACACCGGTTGAGACCAACAAACTGAAAGACACTTTTCGTTCAATCGAGAAAGTTCTGTTGTAGGATTTAAATAAGGACTCGCAGCGGTGACCTGATTTGAACAATGTTTCGAGCTCGTAACCAGCCTCGGTCGTGACGGTGATGGCTATTGCCCGGAAACAACAAGTTACCATCATCATAAAGTGAATCTAATGTTAGGTTGTCATGATGTAAATATCAAAGACATCGTATATATGAATTCGCCATACCTCAGAAGTTACAGTTTACGTTGCAGACGGTATTTTGAATAGATAAAACGACTAAACGGTATGGTGAATGTTTTATGTTTTACTCATTAATGAAATTCTTGTCTGTTTGCAAAATAAATTCTCTGCAAATATTCTGATGCGTTTTATTTATTTTGTTTCTGTTGTGATGTCAAGACAAGTGAAAGTACCAAATACAATTGACTCCAATACTTTTGAAGTGATGATTGTATTCATACACAATAAAAAAGTCTGACCACGCGACTGACTTCATGTTATGGAAAATTCAATGCCAATTTTGTTAGTAGTGTCGTATAAGGCAAAACACTGAAATATATATATATATATATATATATATATATATATATATATAACTCATTTAGTCGCCTCTTACGACAAGCATGAGATACTGAGCCCCGTGGGGATCCGGGTTGTTGGAATAAACCCTCAGTACCCTTTGCATGTCGTAAGAGGCGACTAAATGGGGCGGTCCTTCGGATGAGATCGCAAAAACCGAAGTCCCGTGTCACAGCAGATGTGGCACGTTAAAGATTCCTCCTTGCTCAAAGGCCATAAGTGCCGAGCGTAGGCCTAAATTTTGCAGCCCTTCACCGTCAATGGTGACGTCACTATATCAGTGAAAAATTCTCGAGCGGGACGTTAAACAATATATAATAAATCAATCAACCAATTGAGGACCTATTCTAACCCGGGTACTCACGGGGTCAAAGAAGTTTATAGTTTAGATTTTACACATTTAGAAAAAAAACATTGAAGTTGAGGGAACACCAGTTGGTTTATTATGAAGACGAGTTCACAAATTGAATATACTTTTACAAATGCGCATCTTAATGCGAACATGGCTGTCTGATATTACCAGCAAAACTATCAGGTGATTATTAAATGTTACTTGACTCCCGAGATGCATATGATGTCTTCTAAATTGAACAACGTCGAGAGTAAATTTTGCCGCATTCTAAAATGTTTTATCAAAACTTCCGTGTGTACAATAACGTGTAACATGATAGTTTAGTTTTACTGGTTATATTCATAAACAAAACGGAAATTAATGGAGACCTCATACTTCCTGGAGCATGTCAATCTCTGTGCAACAAACACAACTATCACAGTTTGGATTATTAGTAGAATTACCAGTTTGAGTGTGTGTGGGGGGGTGTCTTTTTTATTTATTTATTCCTACGGATGATACCTACATACACTGACATTTTTAGGAGCCTCCGTGGCCAAATGGTTAGAGCATAGCACTCAGAATCACAATATCTCTCACCACCTCTAGTCGGCACGGGTTCAATTCTCGCTCCAGCCGACATATATGAGAAAGTTTGCCAGTTTACTTCGGAAGGTCGGTGGTCTCTTCCCGGGTACATTGTATCTGGGTTCTCTCCTCCACCAATAAAACCTGGACGTCACCAGATAACTGAAAAATTGTTGAGTGTGGCGGAAAACAACAAACAATCAATTAATTAAGTCATTGCTTTTACCTATCTTGAATTTATATTTCAAGCTAATGATCACTTTTAAATCTATTTCTACTAGTATAATAATGAATAAATGATAAATAAATCTATATAGCGAAATATATAACACAAATTAATCGAAGGCGCTTTACAAAGGTAAAGATGAAGAATGTAACAATAAAACACAATCAAATGACAAAATGACAAATGATATAAAATCTTACATATGTAAAGTTACAAAAGTAAACTTTATCACTAAGATCGATAGCTAAAGTGTTTAGTTATAAACCAAATAAATAGATAATTGAATAAGTAGAGAGCAGGATTTATATTAGAGGGCAGAATAAGTAGATAAGAGATTTATATTAGAGGGCAGAATAAGTAGAGAGCAGGATTTATATTAGAGGGCAGAATAAGTAGAGAGCAGGATTTATATTAGAGGGCAGAATAAGTAGAGAGCAGGATTTATATTAGAGGGCAGAATAAGTAGATAGCAGGATTTATATCAGAGGGCAGAATAGTAGAAAGCAGGATTTATATTAGAGGGCAGAATAGTAGATAACAGGATGTATAGTAGAGGACAGAATACGTAGATAACGGATTTATAGTAGAGGGCAGAATAGTAGAGAGCAGGATTTATATTAGAGGGCAGAATAAGTAGAAAGGATTTATATTAGAGGGCAGAATAAGTAGAGAGCAGCATTTATATTAGAGGGTAAAATAAGTAGATAACAGGATTTATATTAGAGGGTAGATTCTATAGAAGTCTGTTGACTTGTTGCCTCATCTCGTCTACTCAATTGTTTGTTTGATATATGACACTGACATTAGATAAATACAGTTCTGATTAAACAAAATACACATGTACTCTAAAGGTCACTTGCTCGGTTTAATATCACAAAATATCATACAAATGAAAGGCCAAGAAAACAAACAGTACTCAATCTCGTAATTCCGATAGGAAATACAAATCAGAGAGATGGGCAAACACGGACACCTGGACATACCAGAGGTGCGATTAGGTGCCTAGGAGGAGTAAGCATCCTCTGTCGACCGGTCACACCCACCGTGAGTCCTAGATCCTGATCAGGTGTACGGAATAATCCGCAGTCGGAATCAGTTGCCAAGAACGGTCTAACAACTGATATGAATCGCGTCAGACAGCATTTGACCTAATGAAAAGTACTGGCAAACCAGATCGTTATAACGATCACAAAATTTGCGAAATGCTGACTTTAGACGAAACTGTGAATAAAATAGAATGAAATAGTAAATGTTTATAACTATTAAAAAAATGTTTATAACTATTAAAACCATTGGCGACTTTAATTCTTTAACGATATCACGACAGCTTGGAGCACTGTCTTATGAAAGCAGTGCATGGTTTAATGTGAATTCAGTCTCAGACAGAAACAATACAAGTATCTAGTTTCTGTTAGGAAACATAAAGTTGGTTACGTAATAATTCTGAAAACGCTCGAAGGGCGTTATAGTTGATTTGATCACGTACCAACTTCATTCCAATACCACTCAAAAATGATATCTTATTTCTTATATTTATATTTCTGTTTCAGTTTGTGTTGTCATTAAATGTCGTTAAATTTTGATCGAATAAATAATTTGGAGCAATATCTAAGGAAATATAAAATTTAAATATTTACATGCATGTTACAAGGAACAAAAAGATGACCAAACACGTGTAAAATACAGATAATTTAGAGCGTCAAATTAACTCAGTTGAAGACGAGAAGAGCGGAGTAAACTAGATCCGGTGATGGAGAAACAGTGGCAGTGTCCTACCTTACTTGAAGTTGAAATCACAATTTGCTGAACACAGATTTCGACAGAAATTCAGAGGATCTAAGAAAACTTACGGAGGATCTAATAAACCTTACGGAGGATCAAAGAGAACTGACAGAGGATCTAAGAGAACTGACAGAGGATAAATAGATCAAGTTGACGTTAAGCTCTAGGTCAGGTTTTGTTAAGTTTTAGAAGGGAACAACAGCATTATTTGCCGTTAGGATTCGGAGGTTATAGCATAATGCGGACAGAGTTACACGAAGTGCAGGTAGGGTGTATTTTTTACTTCCAGGGTGTGTAAGATAAGATAAACATGAATTAAAAGAGACTTTTTGTTACACTCGAGATTTCTGCTGTAGGATTTAAATGAAAAGTCGCATCGGTGTCCTGACTTGAACAATTTTTCGAGCTCAACGTGTTACCATCATCATGAAGTCAAACTAATTAGACTGTCATAAAGTAATTATCAAAGTAAAATATGAATTTGCCATACTTCAGAAGTTGCAGTTTAAGTTGCAGACGGTATTTAAGATAAAACAATTGAACACAAGTATCTGGTTACTATCGAAATAACAACAAAAATACTAGTTACTGATAGAAATAGCAACACAAGTATCTAGTTACTGACAGAAATAGCAACATAAGTATTTCGTTATTGATAGAAATAACACCATAAGTATTTAGTTTCAAATTATGTTGACCAAATTTGTCTGTATTTCCAAATTTTCATCTTCCAAAATATTTTACCAGGAATAACAAAACGTGTCCTTCTAAGTCAAGGGATTGTGATCAACCACATTTACAAAACACCCTAGACAGAGAATTGCAATCATTCTGGCGATAAAATAATTTGGACACGAGCTGAGCCTTGAATCTTCGCCAAGCAGAGCTCGTAATCGTATACACGTGCAGTGAGTTTGCGAGTGAATTTAATATCTAATGTTTATTAAATATTTCGATAATATGAAACGGAACAAATAAAAAAAAAAATAAAAAACAAAAAACAACCCCCCCCCCCCGCCAAAAATAAAACCAAACAAACAAAATGCAAACAAAGGATATACACAAACAAACCAAAAACAAATGCATTCACGTGATTCGATGCATTGTCCGCTGTTTTAGGAACATAGCACATCTTCAACGTCTGTCGATAAATATGTGCATATATATATATATATATATATATATATATATATCTGTGTGTGTGTGTGTGTGTGTGTGTGTGTGTGTGTGTTTATTTACGTTTATTTACCAAAAAACCACACTATATAAAAAATTTCAGATTATCTGAAAAAATGAAAATATTTTGCACAGTAAACATTTAGTATATATATATATATATATTAGATTTACTGTGATAGATTACGTTATTTACGCGTGCAATTATCATTATCAGAAATAAGTTGACGTTTCTGAATATAATTTTCTTAGTAAATAAAATATTTCCTTTGTTTTTACATTATATGCAAATTGGAATGCACTAGTATGGTTTTACTTTCTTTATTAGGATTTTACAAATTACATGTAAATCGTTTTGGTCATTATTCTACCTGTAATATAATAATTACCTGTAGTATTATTCTAAAAGAAAGACTTGAGCGTACTCACCATGAGCGCACAATTTACTGTGGAATCATTATTGTTCGTGGGGGTTCAATGTTCGTGGATTTCGTGGATACCTTTTATCAACGAATTTATGTCCCCACGAATCAGTTATTCTTTGCAATAGCTTCTACAGTATAATGTTAATCCTTGAAATTTCATCCCCACGAAATAGTAAATATTTGGCTACCCACGAACATTGACCCCCACGAACATCGACTCCCACGAACTTTACTGATTCCACAGTACACTACAACCCTACAGTTATTTTGACGTTTTGTAAGGCTGGTCTATAATAATGAGATTTATAGATTTAGCTATAAATCCATTTATTTTAGCCAGATTTAAAAATATTTTATTTCGGAGGGGTTTTTCCCCTGAAACACTATTCCGGAATTGTACCGGGAATAAATTCTAGAATAGCATTTCCTTTTATGACTAGGCAATTTTGGAAGAAAGGTTAGACAAAGTTGGGACAAATTTTTAAGTCCCTTCCCACCCATCCCAAAAGTTGCAAAAATGTTTACTGTGCAAATTGTTTTCATTTTTTTCAGATAATCTGAAATGTTTGACATAGTGTGGTTTTTGGTAAATAAAACCAACCACAATGGAGTGTGTTTGAATGGACTGTCTTGGCAACTTGGAGCCAGATTTAAATACAGATCATAAGAAAAGAATGCACGCCTGGTTCCTGTGAATGCACAATTTTGTGTGTATTGAAATTTGTCCCACTTACATTTCATTAAACTTGATTGCCGCTCACCGGAATCATAGTCGTATGGTATTTGAATGAAAATTGACATTTTAATGATTGATGTTTGTGGGCAAATCGTCTCATTGCCGTCAAACAGAATGAGAAGATCAGTAAAATTTGTTGCTTGATATTATGATATGATGTGAGACAATGATGTGTTTTTAGCCTATACCATTTCGGTGTCAAAATACAGGTGTAATTTTCATTGTAATATTTTAAAACTGTAAAATTTTACTTATTGCCTAGTTGCCAAGACCAAAAACAATGGGGAAGGGGGTGTTGCTTTAAAAACAGTACGTACAAAGAATTATATAGGTAAGCATACTGTTGTGTCTATTTCAATTCCAGGACACGGTCAGCTTACAGACACAATTTACACTACAATTATTTTGACGTTTTGTATGGTTGACCTGTAATAAATTTCACATTTTATATCATAAACATATAAAGGAGTGATTTTGATGTTTCTGTTTTCAGATATCACGCTTAAGGAAATCAATTATTTATACATGTTTTACGGAGAATATCCCAAACTTTTGAGATTTCGTTGAAAGCCTTGAAAGTATTATAGATACGTTTAATTCTCGATATATCACCATTAATAACCTTAATAAATGTAGACACTCGACTACTTACAATTTTCAAGAGAAATTAAAAAATCAGATACAATTTCTAATATGATACATACCTAGTCGATTTCCCAAGGCCTGATATAGTTGAAGATTTACGGTATGTTCAGATGTTGAAAGTTCCGACTCTCTTCAGCTCTATATATTTCTTATATCTATTTTTTATTTTCATTTCTGTCGAAATTCTCAGCCGTTAAAATAGACGAACTACATTTATCAGTATTCATACGTGTAGTGACTACAACTGCAGGGCATTCATGAGGAAATGACTATCATTACAATTTATAAAGATAACAAAGGCAAAAAACATTAGAAATCAACTGATCACTATTCAACAGATTATAAGGCTAGAATATCCACGGAGTGGTGTAAAGCAAACAGATTCAACACGGCTCCTTCGCTAGCTAACCTGAACAGATTACAAAAGTACTCAAGTTCTCAACTTAAAATTCATTCTCCGATTAATAATTTACGGAAGCAATAAAAAGGAGCATATTAATATGTAACAGCATCTATAAGGAGAAAAGGGGGAATTTGCTTTAAAACACAATTCTAAATCTGCGCAGCATATTACAGCGTCGTTCATGTGTATATGTAAAGAAAAATAAAATTTTCTGAAAATGGTGTGTATATTTCAAATCTCTGGCATGTTCTCATACAAAGAAAAACAAATTGAACACTATGTTCAATATTTTATATTTTTAATAAGACAAAGGAAAAATCAAATAATAAAATGTGTTCACTTTTCATATCTATCATCGCTTTCCACAATCAAAATACATGTATGTTAAAACTCGGTAAATCACAAAGAATAAATAAAAGTACATATATTCCAATTAAAAGATGCAATTCATATAAATACATAGAAATAAGTCCAACTTTAAAAATGGAAACCTTAATGATTCAAATACAGTCTAAAGACTCTGAACGTACACATTCATTCAAATGTATTTCGTTCCATAGTTTAAAAGCAAGACGGAATATCCCCTTGCAGAGTAGCTTCTTATCACAGTCAATTTATCACAGTGTTATCACATGTACCAGATGTTATCACAGTCAATTTATCACAGTGTTGTCACATATACAAGAAAGATGTTATCACAGTCAATTTATCAAAGTGTTGTCACATATACAAGATATTATCACAGTCAATTTATCACAGTGTTGTCACATATACAAGATATTATCACAGTCAATTTATCTAAGTGTTATCAAACATACAAGATGTTATCACAGTCAATTTATCAAAGTGTTGTCACATATGCACAATGTTATTACAGTTAATTTATCACAGTGTTGTCACATATACAAGATATTATCACAGGCAATTTATCACAGTGTTGTCACATATACAAGAAAGACGTTATCATAGTCAATTTATCAAAGTGTTGTCACATATACAAGATATTATCACAGTCAATTTATCTAAGTGTTATCAAACATACAAGATGTTATCACAGTCAATTTATCACCGTGTTGTCACATATGCACAATGTTATCACAGTTAATTTATCACAGTGTTGTCACATATACAAGATATTATCACCGTCAATTTATCAAAGTGTTGTCACATATACAAGAAAGATGTTATCACAGTCAATTTATCACAGTGTTATTACGTATACAAGATGTTATCACAGGCAATTTATCACAGTGTTGTCACATATACAAGAAAGACGTTATCACAGTCAATTTATCAAAGTGTTGTCACATATACAAGATATTATCACAGTCAATTTATCTAAGTGTTATCAAACATACAAGATGTTATCACAGTCAATTTATCACCGTGTTGTCACATATGCACAATGTTATCACAGTTAATTTATCACAGTGTTGTCACATATACAAGATATTATCACCGTCAATTTATCAAAGTGTTGTCACATATACAAGATGTTATCACAGTCAATTTATCAAAGTGTTATCACATATACAAGATGTTATAACAGTTAATGTATCACAGTGTTGTCACATATACAAGATATTGTCACAGTCAAATTATCACAGTGTTGTCACATATACAAGAAAGATGTTATCACAGTCAATTTATCAAAGTGTTGTCACATATACAAGATGTTATAACAGTTAATTTATCACAGTGTTGTCTCATATACAAGAAAGATGTTATCACAGTTAATGTATCAAACTGTTGTCACATATACAAGACATTATCACAGTCAATTTATCACAGTGTTGTCAAATATACAAGAAAGATGTTATCATAGTCAATTTATCAAAATGTTATCACATATACAAGATATTATCACAGTTACATTATGTACTAATATCACAGTCTACCTTGGACGACCAATTAAAGCAAAAGATTATTGCTTATTTCCAATGGGGTCCTTGAGAATTTATCAATGTAAATTTCAGTCAATAAATATATAAATTACACGTGGATGGCATGGACAGCAATGTGTAAATATCTATAGTAAAGGAATGATAAACCTCTAATGATCTCAATGACTTACAGGATATAACGAGGAATGACCGAAAGACTTTATCACAATTCTTCACAGATAACATTTCTAAATAGCTTGAAAAATAACTATTGACATTTTTCTTCGAAAAAGTATTCTTTAGCAACGAAAAACTTTACGTATACATGTATTAAAAGCAGTGGCGGATCAGAAATCTCTGAACAGGGAAGGAGGGCGTATTAAAAGCTGAAATGCTGAAGGGTATCTTGAAGCCCCAGTGAGTCCAGGGCAAAACCGTGGTGGGGATGGGGCCACTGCCTTGCAAACAAAAACAAAACCAAACCAAAAAAAGACATATAACTTTTAGAATTTTGGATAAGTGTCTAATAAAAAACCAGTCATTATTAGTGAGGGGTTGGAGGCGCCTGTCACTGGATCCACCACTGTGTTGTCAATGCATGCTTGTGTATTTACAGATAGCAATTCTGTGTTTCCGGTTCCATCACTCCTGAAGGTGCATGGCACTGACATCACATTCGTCAGAGACAAAAGAACTTTGGATTAATTTTATTATCTTTCTCATGAATGTCCACAGAACGTCCGTTTGCTGAAGTCGAGTAAACTGATTTGTGTAGAACTTTGCCAACAGCTCTCTAATAACGTGTATAATTCGATCATTGCCAACGTTTAAAAAATTCTGGAAGAAAAAACCCCTTTAATTAGTTGTGAATTAGAATTTACACGGTAGGTTAACAACATGTCTTATGTGTTAACCTTTTCATCTAACCACGTGACATTATTTCTGAAGTCGCTAGAAGTATGAAAATGACTGTGATAAACATTGTGATTTGCTTTTTATTTCAACGCAATTTTACATGTATCTCTTTTAGACAAATATAACACTATTATTTTTTCACTGAAGAAATAAAATCTTTTCCAATCTAATCGCAAAAAAAAAAAAAATAAATAAATCTAAAATCTCGAGGTTTATAACTCAGAAATCAACCTTTGCAGTTGTGCCAAAATAACAACAATTACGGACAATTTTAGGATCATAAATACCTTTAATTTTTCTTGCCTGCACCGGTAGCAAATCATCAGACATTTAAGGTGAAGAAGCATACATTCACTTTTCCACTGGAACCTGGTTCAATGTGAAAGGTCATAGTTCAAAATTAGAACCTTATGCAATGTGAAATGTTATAGCTCAATATTAGAACTTTTTGAAATGTGAGAAGTCATAGCTCAATTTTAAATTGTGACAAACCAATTATTACCGCATAATTAAAGGTGACATCAATTATAAACCAAACTCATTAATTTGACAACTTAAGTGTGCCTAGTTAGTTCTTATCCCTCTCTGGGAACATTTGTCTTTGAATATCTATGAAATAAAGACATAATATTGGTTTTTAACGGTTTATCATAATCAATAATCATTTTAACTTTCACTTACGACAGATTGGGATTAAGTGGTTCGTTTGCAGTCGGTTAAAGACGGGAGTACGTGCGAAAGTTCCGATGATGAACAGATCTAGAATACGGAGAAGAAAACGTCGGCGATATTTTCAACTTCACATCCATGTTGCCTTAGGTTGCCACCATACATCATCCAAGTATCGTTTGAGAGAGTCCCATCTGATTGTATATGTTGGCTAGGTTTGTGTAATAAACAATATGTTTGGAGTGGTAGTTGGAATGGCGGTTGACAAGCCGGGATTAGCCTGATGGATTTACACTCACATGATATGAAGAAAACAATTTTTGATGGAAGTTTGCAGGGCTCTCGGATCCATTTTCTATCACTTTTTTTTAATGTTTCCACTATGTCGCGACGTTTCAAGGAAACAGAAAATCACAGTGATCGATGTTGCGAGTTTTCCTCTGTTAACCGCGTTATATACAAGTACTTCACAAAGCACATACGTTAAAGACAACAATCAAGAGAAGAACCCAACAGTCCATATCCCAACACAGCATCAGTATGACGTCCCAATCGCTGTGTCTAAAAGAAAAGCGATAGTGTCAGTAAGATCTACTTCTACTATGAAGGTATATTGGCATCTTCTTCAAAGAAAATTTCTAATTTCCACACAGTAGATAGTACCCTTACTTGCAGATATGATAAATGATGACTTCTACGACTAACATTAGACAGGTGCTTCCCAAGATGTTCAGAGGCTGTCGCCCTCCAAGAAGCAAGCAGGGTTTCATTCCTGACATCGCCGCCTCGAATATATTCGCGAGTACACCTTCACATCCTATTAAAACAAACGACTATTTCAATCATATTGCTATTGTCTATTCAAAATAACATTAGAAGAAATATATCTTTGGAATATGTGTGAACCCATTTGTTTTTTAAAGAAATCAATTTCATTTTCTTTTGCTAAGTTAAACGATCACCTCTCTTGCGCGACCAGCGACCATGATTTTTACAACGTTTCCGTGTATTTTCATACTTTCGCTTAAATTTAATCTCCATAAATTATTTGTATCTCGAGTAGTATTTCCTCATTTGCATCATTAGAGAATATTCATTTTTTCCCCGTCATTTAAATAAACCAAATCAAAGCAAGGATTTTTTGAAAATCATCGATACATTCATCGATATTTGCGCCCGTCTTCCTGTTATATCAAAATACTTTTAAGATATCTTTTTATAGTGCACATCACTTCATACAGATGTCAAAACGAAAAACCCACTGTTGAACAGTGACCTAAGGGGCGCAAGAGGTTGGTCATGTCCACGCACTCCAATTACCCGACACAGATTTCATTTACCCCGCCTTTAATAAGATGACAAGAAAACAACTTGACGCAAGCGTCAAAGACATCAGGCCGCAGAAGATGAAAGAACGTTTGATTTTAGGTTGAACCACATGAAGATATATATATATATATATATATATATATATATATAAAGATACATTGCTGGATCCAGTAAATGTTCTACCAAGCCCCTATCTTTGCTCCTTACAAAAATATTAACTGCTGTGGAGGAGATACTTCAAACGTACTGTGCCACTATATATGCCAGAAGTGGTGTAAATCAAATGTGGATTCTTAAAAATTCTAAAGAACTTTTATTGAATTTATATTGAATTACAAAACTTTATTCAAATTCACAACATTAAAACCTATGATTTTACAACACTTTACACGACCAAACCTCACAATAAGTTAAAGACGAGACTTTTTGACATCATAGACAGTTGCTTCGTCAACAAAAATGGTGAAAGGAAATATTCATATTTAGTGATTGGTCATCCCAAAAATTATTTTGTTAAACACCATTCAGACTCCACTCACAAGTACTCTGAAGTTGATATTAAGAAGTTGCTAGAGTTCCTTATTGACAATATTTTCGTAAGTCTTTGGCGATGAGGTTTTCCAACAGTCTGTTGGAATTCCCATGGGCACGAATTGTGCTCCTTTGTTAGCTGGCCTATTTTTATATTCTTATGAAGCAGAATTCATTGAAACGTTTCTACATGAGAAGTAAAAATATCTTGCTATGGCCTTCAATTCGGCATTTAGGTATATCGACGACATTTTGTCTATTAACAATGGTCATTTTCATTCATATGTCGATTCGTTATATTCCAGTGAACTCGATATAAAAGACACCACAGAGTCGTCCACTTCTGCTTCGTACTTAGATATTTTACTGAAAATAGATGCCGGTGGCAAACTAACAACTCAAATTTATAACAAACGGGATGATTTCAATTTCTCCATCGTCAACTTCCCTTATTTATGTGGCATTCCATCATTACCTGTATATGGTGGTTATTTCTCCCAACTGATTCGATACGCAAGAGCTTGTTCTGCATATGATCAATTTTTAAACGAGGCAGGCTACTGACAAAGAAGTTGATATTACATGGGTTTGTACAGTCTCGTCTAAATTCAGCATTTTGCAAATTTTATGGTCGTTATAACGATCTAGTTTGCCAGTATAACTTAACATTAAGTCAAATGCTGTCTGATGTGTTTCATACCATTTGTTAGGCCGTTCTTGACACACTGATTCTGACTACGGATTACTCCGTTTACCTGATCGGAATATAGGGCTCACGGCGGGTGCGACCGGTCGACAGGGGATGCTTACTCCTCCTAGGCACCCGATCCCACCTCTGGAATGACCAGGGGTCCGTGTTTGCCCATCTCTCTGATTTGTATTTTCTATAGGAATTAAGAGAGATTGAATACCGTTATTATAATTATCTTGACCTTTCCATATATATATATATATATATATATATATATATATATATATATACTGTATGTTTGGAGTTTTCACTTGTCTTGACTCGTCGTCCCTCAAGACCACCTCAAGACTATTTGGATATATTACTAGATGTGTGAATCCGAAAATAGTTAAAAGACGTAACACGTAACATACCCTTTTTATATTTCACGAATGAATGAATAGATTTAGCTATAAAGTAATAAGTGAAATAAATTAAATCCAAAACAAACGCAGTACAAATTGACAATTCTAATGTTGATGACATTATTCTAATACGCTTGACTTATTTCTAGTCAATTAGAAGGCGGATATTATCAATAAGAAACTCATGGGCCACATTGCTCACCTGAGTGACTTTGGCTCATATTGAAAGATTTTCTATATATATATATTCGCATGTAAAACTTTGATCCCCTATTGTGGCCCCACCCTACCCCGGAGGCCACGATTTTAACATATTTGAATTTGCACTATGTCAGAAAGCTGCCATGCAAATTTAAACTTTTCTGGCTCAATGGTTCTTGACAAGATTTTTAAAGATTTTTTCCTATACTTTTGCATGTAAAACTTCGATCCCCTAATGTGGCCCCGCCTTACTCCCGAAGGCCATGATTTTAACAAATAGAATCTGCACTATGTAAGAAATCTTCTACATAAATTTTAACTTTACTGGCCCAGTGGTTCTTGAGAAGAGTTTTAAATGACTCTACCTTGTTTATGTATTTTTGTGATTATCTCCCCTTTGAAGAGGACATCACCCCTCATTTCAACAAAGTTGAATTCCCTTGACCAAAGAATGATTTGTATCAAGTTTGATTGAAATTGGCCTGCTAGTTCTGGAGAACATTTTAAAAATTTGTGAATATATTTTGTCTTTTTCATGCTTATCTCGCCTTGGTGAAGGGTCCTGCCCTTCATTTGAACAAATTTGAATCCCCTTTACCAAAGGATAATTTGTGCTAAATTTAGTTAAAATTCGCCCAGTGGTTCTGGAGAGTAAGTCGAAAATGTGAAAAGTTTACAGACTGACGACGGACAACGGGTAATCAGAAAAGCTCATTTGAGCTTTCAGCTCAAGTGAGCTAGTAACTCAATTCCTAATAAGTTCGTATTAAATTAATTTTAGAAATATCTTTAAAAAGAAATCCCGCAGAAATGAAAACATTAATTCCGAGAAACGCACGTACAGCTTCAGAACAGACCACACTCCATTAGGTATTGTACAAACCTAAGACTGAACCTTTACGGATGGTTTCAAATGGATCTTTGGATCCCATTCACCGGGTTTTACAACAAGCGCCAATTCCATTAATTCAGTCCATCCCGCCAAGAGATCATCGTGTCCACGTGCTTTCTATGCTATTTTCCTGGAAATTAAGCTGGGAACGTCAGTCTAAAACAACAACTGTTATTTTCACATCGATTTCACCAACGTTCTGTCTGTCGTAAACTTGTTCTATTTCAATATATACCACAAAAACAAAAAACTAACATTTATTCCTTAATCAATTCTAAATAAAAAGTTGCTTGAATCACAGCCATAGTGCTGTAAGAAAATAGATTAATGGATACATTTGTTTGGCATTTGAAGGACAATATTCACTTTTTATTTTCAAAAAGTTTGAATTTTAATGGAATTTGCTTAAAATAATGGCGTCTTTACCACGCTCTAAAAACATACCTCATCGACCATCATCATTCCCATACATCGACTAAACTCCACAACTCTTCCTCCTTTTTACGTCTGACCAGACAAAAATAAACGAGGCGCATCGGAAGGAGTTGACCTCGGGTCATTCTGTAACTTACATCCCATGGCATACGTCGGAAGACGTGTTACTTGCGCCACCATGATTTTTGCAACATGGGAATCTTTGGGGATTTTCCTCAAGAAGCTGGCATTGGAGGAAAGAATGTTAACAAAAATCTTGAATACAGAGATATTCGTATAAAAAAAAACTAAAAGAAACATTGAATGTTATTTCCACTCACAAGTGATTTATGAATAAAACTTTTATCAAAAATGTCTCCCTCAGTCGTGTTTTTCACAGTAAGCAGCTTACGACAGAAATAAGATTACCTTCTAGTGGTGGAAAAGAGAAGTCTGGGAGGGACTCTCCACCACGTCCACATCATGGAGGTCATTGTTAATGTTGCTGCAGCTACCCAAACCATCACCATGCTGGAAAAACTAGCATACGAAGCTTCTGTCGATCCTTGTTTCTGATATTCCGCGCTCTCTCCACGCGGCAATGCTTACTATGACGTTTGAAATCAACGTCCCGGATGTGAGCTCTGATACATGGATCTCATTGGTCTGTGTCTGTGAGTCTAAAAAATGGAAGAGCATCAGTTAAAACGTCATTTGTGAAACATTTTAGTCATCCATACTATAATCATGTTGATGGACCATCCTTCATCAATATTACCCCTCCAAAATCTCTCAACTATTAAATGTATAAAGCAAACAAAAACGTATGTAACTAGCTGAGAAAATTTAATTCTATTTACTACAATTGAAGAGAAATTTAGTATCATCAGATGTCGCTCAAAGCACAAAATCAATCCCAGTATTTTCAGCTGGATAATTAATCCTAATAGGATGATAAATTCATCCCATATGACACATAGGGATTAAAAATGGATTAAAACTGTTTGGCTGTTAAATTTTATTTCTTTTCAGGAGCTAAGAACTCGAGTGACCTTTTAGGTGTTTAAACGACTATGACCGACAGTCGCAGGTCTTTCTGGTATGACCTCAAAATCCAGGCCCGTAGAATCGGGAATGGGGTTGGGTTTACGTCCCCCCCCCCCCTTCTCCATTGTTTTTGATACTATAGTTCCACAACAGCATGCCACTTTGGTTGAAGGAGAATGCAAATTTTCGGGCAAGGCTTCTTTTCAGTGAAAGAGGTTCTACATTTGTTCTCCATGATCAATCACATAGAAAGAATGGCATAATGTGGTTATCCAAATTCGCTTTTATTCAAAGCGTACTGCCAATCAGCGAGTGAAATGTGAATGTTCGATCAACGAAATAACAGGCTGTCCTTGGAACGCTAGTAGTAGAAGTGATTGAAAAGCTATGAATGGATCCATGTAGCGAAGGATGAGCGCTGGGTTTTGAAAATTGGGCAAAAATCTATTTTATATTTTGCTTTTCAAGAATTTTAGACACCTTTCTTGCTGCCCCCCTCCTTTTTTGTTTAAAAAGAAGAAAGAAAACGATGCAATAAGCGCCATTTGTAGGTAAAAGTTTGTTGCACCAATGCTGTATGGCAGTCGTAGTCCATGATAACTGGGAGCCTCAGACCAACATCGTCACATGGTATGCTTTATAGACCCCCCCCCCCCACCTTTTATCATATTTCTACCATCAGTAAAAAAAAATAATAGACACGTGTATTTCCGGAAATATTAAATGCATCATCTGACTTCAGTTTTATAAGCCCTTAATTTAGTCTTGTTTTAAAGCATTAAAAGCTACATTAGTAATAAATACTGTTTATTTTACAGTTTTGTCCATTTATCTGTCTAGAGATTATTCGATAATTATACGTTTGCGGTGGTATTATTTTATATTAATTCATTTAAAACATTAATAGCGTCATTCCATAGAGTCGTTGCACCCGCCATTCAATAGAGTCGTTGTACCCGCCATTCAATAGAGTCGTTGTACCCGTCATTCAATAGAGTCGTTGTACTCGCCATTCAATAGAATCGTTGTACCCGTCATTCCATAGAGTCGTTGCACTCGCCATTCAATAGAGTCGTTGTACCCGTCATTCAATAGAGTCGTTGTACCCGCCATGCAATAGAGTCGTTGTACCCGTCATTCAATAGAGTCGTTGTACTCGCCATTCAATAGAATCGTTGTACCCGTCATTCAATATAGTAATTGTACCCGCCATTCAATATAGTCGTTGTACCCGCCATTCAATAGAGTCGTTGTACCCGTCATTCTATAGAGTCGTTGAACCCGTCATTCAATAGAGTCGTTGTACTCCATAAGAACGTCCTATCTTTAAAAACATCATGGGTCTTATGATGCTCTGATTTGACGTTATAAGATTATGCAGTCTGAACCCGTCGTAAGAGGCGACTAAATGGGACTGTCCTTCGGATGAGACCACAAAAACCGAGGTCCTGTGTCACAGCAGGTGTGGCACGATAAAGATCTCTCCCTGCTCAATGGCCCTGGGCGCCGAGCATTGGCCTAAATTTTGCAGCCCTTCACCGGCAATGGTGACGTCTCCATATCAGTGAAAAATTCTCGAGCGGGAGGATAAAAAGTATATAATCAATCAATCATTGACTAGATGGTAAGAAGAAAGCACTTTTTAAAAAAATTACTTAGATTTATTCACTCATAGTTAATCAGGAAATGGAAAATGATTAAATGTGCACGACAAGAAAAAAAAAATCGTCCGATCTGTCTAGGTCCTGCACGAGGACATTGAATGTGGGCTAGAAGAACGAATTCAACTCTCTGTATTATACAAGGTATATGGCTATAGAGAGGTTGGGAACTCTTTTACTTCTTGCGAGATCTTCTGGCTAAAACGCGATTATCCCTCTTAAGCAAAATCCGATAAAAAACCCGAGTAGTACATTTATTCATGCTTCACATAAAAAAAGAGAAAAAGTGCTAAGATGCCCAATACTACTGCAAATATATAAACTACAACAAAAATACTCACGATTTGCTTTAGCTTCCTTGTACGCAGCGACGTTGAGATGAAATATCAGTTTTGCGCCACGTTCAGTGCATGTCGCACTTGCTCAGCATTGCACGGGATTTGTCATTATTCTCAATCAATGCAACAAAACATCGGATTTTTTCCCGCCAAAGAGTTATACACGCATTTTTTTTTTTTATTTATTTATTTATTATTATTATTTTTTTTTTTTTTTGGAAGATCTCACTATAGGGCCTGATAGACGAACAAACAATCACCCGTTATAACTCCAGGTAACAGTGAGGAGCGATACGGATGTTTAACACAAATATGATTTATACTCAGATTTTCCTTAGAAATGATAATAATGGAAATGACAGGGTTTCCGAGTCACAGTGATGATGATTTCTGTTATGAGTCTCCCTAATCCATTGGACCAAAACAAAAACAACAACAAGACACATAATAGTCAATTTTGACTGGGCGCCTCTACCGACAAGAAGAACAAAAAAAAGGTCCAACATTTGATTTTGGATGTTGGTACTTGTTAATTACTGTCTTCGATGTACCTATGGAATTTTTAGTGGTCACATTGTATGCATTTTTTCATTAGGGAAAATAAACAGAAATTACATATTTCCTGCGGTTGCACCATTTCTCTTTTATATTTTTAAAGAAATACATGCATATTTATCGTCCGAGTCTGGTTCCAAATCTAAAGGAACATGATTATTTTAGTGAACGAAATTACTTTTGAAACGAATGTAAATTCGTAGAATTACGCAATTTAGATTACTTGCAGTTTTGATCACTATCATTCAGCAAGTTAAAAGAAGAAAAAAAAACTCACTTTTTGTGATGTCGGCAACAGAAGCACTTCTTCCAACTTTTAAAGTCTGTATGATTCTCTCTATGCTGTTCTCTGCAGTGGTAGTGTGTGACCCCCCCCCCCCCCCCCCCCTCGAAACCGAAGAGACTACAGACTGTCACAGGTTTATATAGGACGAGAATACTTCACACTCCAGCGGATATCCTATTTCAGAGACCACCTGGGACACGGTCGGTTGACTTGGGATTACTTGGCTTTGTCATCATGATCACATCTTGAAGCTTTTGTCTCATGGACGAAATTGGTACCCCCTGGCAATTTTAATCTACAGAGACTTCATTTCCTTTTTGAAGTAACTAAATTCAATGTTTAGATACGAGATCAGTCGTGTAAGATTCGCTGATTTGGCTGTCACTGCCTTCTAGACATCTAAATGAATAAATTAAAAAAATTGTCAAACTAAATTGGAAGGAAACTTTTTTTTTTTTTTTTGCTTAAACGTATGCATAATAAATGCGTGTATTTGTGGGGGTTATTTCCCTTTTGAATTGATGATTAGGTGTCTTCATCCAGTTTTAGGTACCAGCAATGATCTTTTCTCAGTCTACTTCGTAATAATTGCTTCCAAAGATAGCTAATATTACATGAATTCCACAAAATATGCAGCTTGGCCATTCAACTCTTCCCTCAAAACAAAAAAATACAGAACTGAAGAATGCATCATCGAAGTGCCCCCCAGAGAGTATGCATTAATTGGGAAGAACTTCGTTTATTATTACACAGACAGTTCAATACCCCGGCGCCCTGTTCATTTTTGCAATGTAAAGCTATAATCCCACGAGGTCTACAGTATCAATATATAGTGTAAACTCAAAAACTCAAAATATACTATTATCGTGTACTTGTTTATCGCTGTATGTTTCTATGATATTCATATTTCTGTGGTGCGTTCGATATCTTCTATTTAAGGTACATTCAATCCAACATACGGTATACTTACTCGACAAATTTTTTTTTTTATGTGAGATTTTGTGATTTACTTTGCTCTAGTGATATTGTAGGTTTGGAGTGGAAAATCATGTGCAATATATATCAAGAACGCTCTCTCTATTTATCTACATGCCTGCTTGTGCAAGTGTCATCAACTAATTCACAACACGAATTCTGGGACCCTGAGTCTGAAGGTGACAATCATGGCTGTCATTTACTTCCGACGTACATGTAGTATAAAAAAAGTTTTTTTCGTAAAAAGCTGGGTCAACAAATAACTTTTATTTTCTGAAGTGGATGGTTGCAGTTGTCTGGTTACATGTACAAGAATTGTCTGTGCCCATTCTCGCGGACCTTTTGTGTCTGAACTATCTTAATCTATTTATAGACACTTTAGAGTACAAATTGACAGTAGTCGATTAAAACAAAATAGATTATATAGTGTATGAAATTTCGAGCGGTATAAAATTAGCGTTGCATTTGAAATTTAAGTGGCATGGATAAAGGGGAGCCCAAGAGGGAGAAACGCGATAGGCACTATTTTGTTTAGCAAGTGCCTGTTGGTGAAAACTAACTTGTAGCAACATCAGTACTGTGGATTATGTGTTTGTAGTACATTTGTATTTCAAGTTCACAATTTTGTAAGTTTGACTCCATGTCCGTTTCTTCCAATTCAATTCAGTTCAACGTGGACAGCCATGTGCGATATGTACACAGTCAAATATAGGAGAGACACGTCATTAAATCCTTTATTGTGTAATTCATTTACGTTAGAGGTGATTAAAAACGAACCTGGGGATATACTCTATGATGTTAAGAAATGAATAGGAAGTTTGGCTACTAGACAAGGTTGCATTGGCATTTCTGAAAACAAATTGTGTAATATATGATAGCTCTATTTTCACAGCCATAAACACACCTTTTACGAGAATCAAGACATGGAATAGCTCGAACGAACATTGGTTTACTAATTCCTGTATAATAAGGGATGAGTTCGATTTGGAAGGACGCTTTCACAATCAGTAGAAAACAAATAAAGCCTAAAAATCGTAGACTCTGTTGTGAAGAATGCAAGAAAAAATTCGTACTGTAATAATGAAAAAAAATTAGAGAAAGATGACTTTGACATACATAATTGTGGATATCTACGTCAACTCTGGTCTGCCCACCCCCCTCCCCACTTTTAATTAATCTTCAACCGATTATCCAGACGAGAATAAAATTAAACAATAAATTTCTATGGACACCTTGGGGATCCTGGTTAGAATAGATCCTCAGTACCCCTTGCTTGTTGTAAGAGGCGACTAAGTGTGGCGGTCCTTCGGATGAGCGCAAAAACCGAGGTCCCGTGTCACAGCCGATGTGGCACGATAAAAATCGTTCCCTCCTCAAAGGCCCTAAGCGCCGACCATAGGCCCCTAAATCTTGCAGCCCTTCACCGGCAATGGTGACGTCTCCATATCAGTGAAAAATTCTCGAGCGGGACGTTAAACAATATATAATATCAATCAATCAATAAATCCATCCATGGAACAATTTGATTGTTATATAGCCATTCACCTATATGTATATTTTAATTTATCACAGCACTGAGCATGACGATCTTTTTTTTTTCTATTTGATTTTATTTTGTTTGTTTCTCTTACATCTTGTAGAGAATTTCCCCTCATATTGAGACGCCACCAACTTTAGCTGAAGTACCACAAAATTAGACCTATGCTTGGCACTCAGGGCCGTAGCAGTGAGGGTTCTTTAACGTACCAACGCCCATTGTTTTTAGGGTCACATCCGAAATATCCGTGATTCACACTTCTAAATGCCGAGCGTTTGGCGAAGGGGCAATCACTACCTATTTTTACGTCTTTGGTTTGATGCGGCCATGTTACAAATTCGCGACCTCCCAGTTACGAAGCAAATGCTCTACCACTGAACTACCGAGACCGGTCAGTTTGGTTTGATTGTGAAAATGACTATAATAATAGAAATTATAAGAAAAAATACTATACACATATCACATCATTGAGTTCTGTTAAGCATTATTGCATTTTAGATGATTTCCTAAGAATCATTTTACAGATGAATTTGTATTGATACGTTAAAGTTTAAAGGATTCATGAAAGGTTATTGTTCTGTTAAAAATTTGTAGAAAACTTTAATATTAATCACGCTGTTTCCTTTTCTTTTGTCTGTGGACTGTGTAAATATCATATTTCCATGACTAGAAAATGAATATCATGATCAGTTATTTGTTGAAAAAGCGGATGATAAAATGCTTACAGACCATGAAATATTTTTATCGAATTGTCTCCCCTGTCGTACTTGCATGACGGTGGATACAGAAAGTCAAAGCTTTAAGATCTTTTCACGATGTCAAGATTTCAAACAAAAGCTACAAAATAAATTTTTAAAAATTCCCACATGATTATTATATATTTCCTGTATTTCTAGTGAAATTGAATTCATATCTAGAATTCTAATATGTGGTTTGAGATAGTCTATAATTAGTCATAAACTAGCCTTTAACTAGAGGATGGATTGAGAGACCGCTATGCAACGATAGTGAAGTTGAAAAATAACACCACAGTGTTTATTCAACAGGGGAAATGTAGACTAAAATGATCGTCCCTTTATACGTAACTGAAAATTAATTCACTCTTAACACAACAAGAATTCTATCTAGTGGAGACAGTGTTATTGAATAGCCACTGAATTAAATAATACTATGACATAATTGTTTAATTGTCGGGGAAACACGGTAAAACATTATTTAGAAATAGCACTGTGGGTTGGGTAGACTTTGGTAAAATACGCTTTGTTCCAGACAATAGTAGATAGTAGTACGGGCACTCCCCTTCTCGATCCCCCGACATTTCTTTTATCAAAAAAAAAAAAAAAAAAAAAAAAATAGTAACAAAAACCTTTAAGCTGACTTTGTTTCCTTTGCTTTCAAGTTTTGGTTTGGTTTACAGGAGTAGACAAATAGCACTGTCCGACGCCAAGGGCGACCCTGTTTTAGTGTCGGGCAGGTCAAATTACAAGAGAAACCTGTCCGTGGGTAAGTAAATTTTTAAAGTAAAATAAAAATATATATCAATATCAAATGTAAATGCGTTAACAACGTCGATTGCCTATATACTGAAAGTATGTCAGCATTCTTCTGGTGATTTAACATGCATAGATCTCGCTAGTGAGAGATGACACGGTCACTAAAACGCTTAAATGTACAGAGAAGTTAAAATTTAGTGCGAAATCTACTTGGACGCAATGTCGAGGTGAATGCCGTTAATGAATTGAAACACGGGCAAGTTTTTGACATTTAGAGGCAGTATATAAAAAGACCCAGAATATAGCAACAACAACTATCATGTACAAAGCATGCAAAGTATGGCAAAAAGAAGAGAATCCAAGGATATCTCAGATTATGGCAAAAAATTTCATTGATGCTTTGTTACGATGAGCAAACAGAAATAGATTAAATTTATTTAATAAAATACAAGATAAACAATTTGAAATTTAGGCCTATGCTCGGCGCTCATGACCTTTGAGCAGGGAGGGATCTTTTACGTGCCACACCTGCTGTGACACGGGACCTCGGTTTTTGCGGTCTCGCCCGAAAGACCGCCCCATTTAGTCGCCTCTTACGACAAGCAAGGGGTACTGAGGATCTATTCTAACAACCCAGATCCCCACGGGGAACCAGTCTTTGAATGAACGACTCCATTCGGCTAACGAAGTATTCCAAACAAATGGGGGAGGGGGGGGGGGGGGTCTCCAGATTTTGGCCTATACTCGACTTTTTGTCTTTGAGAAGAATTATATCTGCGGTTTTTTTTTACTTGAATATAGTTTATTATAACATATCAATCTAGTGTTTTCTGTAATATTTCTACCTGATATAAATCCTGTTTCTCCATTTATTAATGTCGATAGAATCTGTTTTACTCGATTTGCTATATATCCTGCTTCTATTTTATAAACAGTATTTAATAAAGTTAATGGTCTCCAGGTTTTCAAAAATTATTTTGGTTTGTCTTGTTTAGGCAAACTAGTGATAACACCACGATTTCCAGTACTATATAGTTGTACCTTTTCATAATCTAATGACCTAGTCACTAATGGCCTTAATCTTTCCTGAAAAATAAAAAAAAAGCCCGCTGTTGTAAAGTCATCACTTCCAAGACTTGTATTATTATTATTCATATTTAATGTGCCTGTGGTTTCTTGGTAAATTACCCCCCCCCCCCCCCCTCCATTTCTAAATTATCAGCTTCCTCATATGATAGTTTTCATATGTTATCAAATACCTCATCTCTTTCCCATTACCTCAATTTACTTTGTGTTATTTCTTAATTTATTACAAGTCCTCATGGTATGTACATGTCTCTTCCAGTATATCATCTTGATTCGTAATAACTTTTCCATCTTCCTTCTGAACTCTGAGAATTATCTAATTTGTGTGATTTCTTCTTTCTATATTACAAAAGTATTATGTGGGTTTTTCACCTTCATCTATCGATTTTGCCTAAGATTTAATCATACAAACTTTTAATTTCTCTATTCGTATGTTTTTGAATTCTTCTTTTTTTTTTTTTTTGTTGTTTTTTTTTTGTTACATTTATCTCCCCTGTGTTACATGTCTCTTTCCTATCTAGAAGATCCATAATCCTGCCTGTAATTTCACCATCTACTCAAAAATGACAATCCTGTGGATACATTTCAAAAACTTAGATAAATTTTGTATGGAACAAGAAGAAAATTTATTACAGGAATGATGGAATATATACATTTTCTTAAGATTGTTTTTGTTTTGTTTATAGTCGCCTGAGCAATTTTTCAGCTATCCGGCGCATTTTCTTAAGAGGTTAAGAGTTTAAGAGGTTACAAATGAAAGGTCAACGAAACTGGAATGGAAATCCCAAAATTTCTTCTAACCTACGATAGCTATTCGAAACGTTCGCTAACACTGCCAAGAACGTTATAGTGTGTATTTCAGTTTGATTGTAAAAGTAAATAGTAACATATACTGGAATTTATAACCTTTCTTCAGCATATATTCTAGGGGTCAAAGTTTTTTTTTTTAAGGCGAGCTTGGTGTCTGCAGGGTGGAAGTTATAATTTTAACAACTGACTGTAGGATTCGGGTTCCAGGGGCGGATCAACAAATATTTGACGTCCTTGATTGGTCTGCTATGCCCCCAGACTTGAATCCAATCGAGCATTTTTGGAACAAGCTGGGGAGACGCGTGCGGAGCCGCCAGCCTCAGCCTCAGAATCCGAAAGAATTAGGAAGAGCCTTGTAGGAGGAATGGCAGAATATTCCTCAGAGGACCATCCGAAATGTTTGTCAATCATTGTGACGTCGCCATCGTGCCGTCATCACTGCTAATGTAGGTCATAGTGAAATCGAGAGTTCAAAGGAATGTAATAGATTAATTATCACTGCTAATGGAGGTCATACCCAGCACTAGTGAACAAAACAACAATTTTGACGCACCCCTCATTGACATTCATTTCAACTGTAGCCTCTTTGTGAATAAAATGATGTTCAAAATCAAAGCATAGTGTTCAGTTAACATGGTTTATAATATACCACTATGAATTTGTTTATTACATATATGGACAAATTTATAATATATAAAATTATAAAATGTTGCATTTTTAAAGTCCGTCAGTATATTTTGGAAAGTTTTATTTTCCATTAGTAATGTCTGTTGTATGACACAACGTTTAGGGGAGGGTTGGTATCTACTGGTGGCGCAGTCTATGCAGTAGCTGCGTAGTCTAGTGGCAGATATTCAGCTTGCCAGTAGAACTCACCTGGAATTTTCATTAATAAATTGATTTACAAGTATAAATGGCCATTACGTATTTTTTTCCTAGGTGAACACCTTGTCCCAGGGTTCACGTCAGGCAATGGTTTGTTCTTATTTGTACTTGCATCGGTTATGAGCAGCCGTGACAATTATCGCCAAGAAAACTATAAAACGTCCAAGTTGTTATTTTAGATGTGTACAAGTTGTTTGCCCGTGTGTATACCATATTTTGTCTTTGATCATTGCTTTTTGATATTACAATATATAAGTATCCCGATCATTCTAGGGGTTTCCTTGGCCGAGTGGTTAGAGCATTGCGTTCAAAATCACAAGGCCTATCACCTCTAGTTGGCGCGGGTTCGATTCTGGTTCGCGCCGATATATGTGAGAAAGTTTGCCAGTTTACTTTCGGAAGGTCGGTGGTCTCTTCCCGGGTACATTGTATCTGGGTTTTCTCCTCCACCTACAAAAACTGGACGCCACCAGGTAACTGAAAAATTGTTGAGTGTGGCGGAAAACAGTCAATCAGTGAATCAATCAATAAATCGATACACGCAGATCAGCGATTCCGATAGTCAGGTTAAAATGGCAACAGTTTCCAGTGTAAGCATGTAGAACTACGGCCTTTTGCTTACTTCCGCTTTGGACGATCCAATTTTGGTGCTGAAAGTATACTTTGATAGGAGTTTTTGAACTGTGATGCTAAATTATTTCACTGTGGCTAGACAGCCATGAGAACCCTGATACACCCTTGGTCCATAGGCTATGGAATTCCCGTAGCCTGTTTAGATCCAAGAAATGTTTGAGGTTTTCTATAGCTATCTACACTTGATCTAATCTACTATAATCTCCAACCGGGTCCCCAACAGTAACTTTGCCCCTCCCCTTCTTGGGCCAGGGACATGTTCCTTTCCCTTATATGGTTGATTAGGGGTTCCGGCTTTACTGAGACCTCCAGTGTAGTGTACAGTACAGAGATGGATGAAAAGGAGCCACATGGTTTGAATTCCCACTGCCTGAATGAAAAGGTGAAGATAATGAACAATGATCAATTTCATAACTCCTATATGGAATACAAAATTAAGAGTTGGACAAGTACGGACCCTGGATATACCAGAGGTGGGATCATGTGCAAAGGAAGAGTGAGCATCCCCTGTCGACCGGTTCTACCCACCGTGAGCCATTGATCAGGTAAGTGGAGTAATCCGTAGTCAAAATCAGTATGTAAAGAACGAACTAACAAAGGGTATGAAACACGTCAGACAACATTAGACCAAATGACAGGTTGTATTGGCAAACTAGATTGTCATAATGACCATAGATTTTGCAAAATGCTAACTGTAAAGAGAACTTTGAAATCCCTATAACATCAACTTGTTTGTCAGATGCCTATCTCGATTTAAAAACTGATCATGCGCAGAACAAGCTTTTGTATATCCAATCAGTTGAAAGACATAAATACCATCTACATGTGATAATGGTATATTGCTACATAAATATGGCTAGTTGTTGATTGAGAGGTTGAAGTTATCCCGTTTGTTATAAAGTTGAGTCGCTAGTTTACCCTAAACATCCATGTTCAACAAAATATCTTGGTACAAATGTGGGAGATCCTGTGATGTCTTTCATTTCGAGTTCACTGGGATATATCGAACCGACATGTGATTATGATATGTAATTGATATCTTGCCCTCGAGCTCCACTTAAATGGCCCGATCTAACCAGTCTGCCCTAGGACATTTTTACCACCGATAGAAACCTGACCGAACCCCTGTTAAAGATCACCCCGACCTACACACTACGACGGAGAATAAAATCACTAGTACTAAGAGTGGGAAAATTCAATTTCAGTTGTAAAACAATATCTCGAAATTCGTTCTAACAACCCAACTAAAATATTTTAATTACAATTTCTCCTAACCAGGTGTCCAGGTAGCGTAGTGTTTAAAACACTTGCTGCTCATCGCTGCGACCCGAGTTCGATCACCGTGATCGGCAGGGTTGTTTATGAGAGGGTATTGTGATCGCCCGCTTGGACACATCATTTGCCTTCCACAAAATGAACTACTGGGGCTAACATCCGTGCAAGTAGATAAATAGCTAGTATATAATGTTAATTACTGTTTGTGTGTCCGACTTTAAAAATAAAGATTTATTTATAAACGCACCATGTCACCGCCGCTGGTAGCTCTCAACGATATAATCCAACAATTACTACGCTCTGGGCAGAAATCGGCTCCCTGTGTAGTACAGCTTACCAATAATCAGAGGAAGATTGGGGGTACCGCTTTCCGGGTAAACAGGGAGCTAGTCCCAGGGCAATTCGCTCCTTACTTAAATCCCCCCCCCCCCATTATTTCACTACAACACTACAAAGTATTCCACATCTGTCTCATGTATGGACCTTTTATTTAACATAGACGCTATTGGCAAACTAACAAATCAACTATTTTACAAACGAGACGGTTCAGCTTATCTTTTTTCAGCGTTTACTTTCTATACTTATTTATCAAGATATTATTGTCACCTGCATATGGTGTTAATGTCTCTCAGCTATTTTAAAATGCACGAGAACATGATATGCGTCAGATCAAATTTTAAACTATAAAAAAAACCTTACGATCCCGTCCTGTACGAGTGTTCCTGGTTTTTTAATTGTGTAAGCAATCTTTCAAAATAGTACTGGTTTTTCTGGTTTGGTGGTTCTTAAGAAGATTTGTTATACACTTCTTTGTATTCCCTTTTTTTTTTTTTTTAAAGTTACCTCCTATTAATATGATTCATTTAAATAAAAGTCCTTTATACTTAAGAATGCTTTATGGTACAAGTTTCGTTGAAATTGGATGTTATTTTCTCGAGATGAAGTAAAATATTTGAAAAATGGGAGACGACAGACAAAACAAGGGGAGAAAGCTCACTTGAGCTCTAAGTTCAGGTAAAAAAAAAACCACAACAAAACAAAACAAAAAAATAAATAAATAAAAATAATAATAATAATAAAAAACAAGAACTAGATTATTTCACATTGCAAAATGAAACTTTAATAGAGATAAAAGTATGGACAAGGACAGTGAATGTTTTTGAAGTGTTCTGGCATTGGTCATGGTTGTGGTCTGAATTAAACAAGGCGTTTATTGCTGGTCTAACACTCTTCTCAGGAGATTCAACAATTCTCTCTTTTTCTCCTCTGTGCCGTGTTCTTTCTCACAATCAGCTACAAAGATAGCACCCAAATGTAATAATTCTGTATGTTAACTTTATTTTACCATCCCATCATGTGATGTTACACTAGCATAGAATAGTTACCAATCACATTCAGCTACAAAAAATATCACGGAAATGTAATGGTTCTTTATAGTACACCAGCCGTGTATTTACCACCCCATTATTTTAAAAAAAAACCCACTAGCATTATATAGTTACCTATCACTTCATTTACGACAACTTCTGCTTTAGCGATATTCAGAACGGATCCCTTCGTAAACTTAGCGATTGACAGAATTTTGTCAAAGCCTGAAACGAGAAGAACAAGATGTGTTTGTGAAACAACGATGCCCCCAGATTAGAACAAAGTGGAACTGTAAGATCTGTAAAAGTCACCAGGTCAGAGATTTTGTGTCAATAGAAAGGACTGCACATACTAGTTATAAAGGTCTACCTCTTATGGTGTAACTGATATGACCAAGGTTAAAGTTGGTTTTTTGGGGTTTTTTTGTTGTTTTTTTTTTTGAAAATTTCCAAAACTAAGTCCAAGGCCATTGTCAAAGTCACAAGGTCAACAAATCTGGTATCGTTGGAAAGGTCTTTTCACAAGAAATGCACATGCAGTACTTCTTACCATTTGAAAGATATGGCTTATATTGGATTTTCTAAAAGTAGGTCAAAGGTTATGTTGAGGTCACCAGGTCAAAATTTTGGTATCGAGAGAAATTTGTTGCCACAAGATATACACATACAAAATATGAACGCTCTGCCTTTTATGTTCTATAAGATATGAGCAAGATTATAGATTTTTGCCATAAACAGACAGACAAAACGACAGTGTTTTATTCATACAAAGAATATCTGCACACCCACCTAGGTGTGCTTGCGCTCCATTATTTCAATGAAGTTCATTTTAAAACAAAAAACAAACAAAAAATAGAATGTTGCAGACGTTAGATTAAAACCCCCTCTTTAAAAAGAAGAGGATATGAAAAAAAAAAAAGAACCAAAAAAAAAAAAAGAAATATATATATATATATATATATATATATATATATATATAGATGGGTATTTTAATAACATCTTACTGTCTGGATTGGATTTCATTTTTTCCAGTACTTTGCCCACCACGTTTTTAACACAAGTCCCAATTCTGACTGCTCTTCTTTCACAGCCTGCAAGGGCAAGGACTTCATCTGTAAAAAAAAAAAAAAACAACAATAACCAAAAATCAGTTTTGATCGTAACACGATTAGATTGGTTGATCGGCATTCAGTATTGTATAAGACGATCTGCTCCGCTTTTCGCGACATATGATGGCATCGGATAACGTCACAGTACATATTTTAGCGATATTGATCGGCGTCGTATTAAATTCATACCAAATATGTTAAGCCGTTCTTTACATACAAGTTTGACTACTGATTACTTCGGTTATTTAACCAAGATGTAGGTCTCACGACGTGTGTGACCGTTGAACAGGGGATGCTTACTCCTCTTAGGCACCTGGGGCCCGTTTCACAAAAAGGTGTAAATTTAGGGCGTAACTTAGGCCGACTAACTAATTTACGCCAAATTTTAGTCCAGCCCAAATCGCGTTTCACAAAGGAGTGCAATTCTGGACGTAAGCCAAATACACTACACTGACTTAGACCACATTTTGAGCATGCGCATATGCTATGTAGTTTTGGGTTTGAGATTATTTTAAAACATTGTGGTGGATCACAAATCTTTTCTTGCTGAAAAATTAGCGGCATATACATACAAATGTAATGTAATAGATAAATATTTCGTGTATATGCGTGTGGCATATGGATTGAAATTAAGGAAACACATCTTCAACAGAGACTAATTAATAACTAGCATAAATTAAGATTCTCTTTTTTATTACATCCACAAAATAACCACCCGCGGTAAGATAAACATTTGTGACGTTTTTTTTCTACTGAAGAAAAACTCATAATTCACGTTTCAATGAATTAATTGATTTTTATATAAGTGGTGCATTTTTGCATATGCTCATATCAAAAGAAAAGTTTTTATTACGTAAAAAAGAGCACTATAGTATTTATTATTTAAAAACGCCTTTATTAAATGTACAATGTTCGCCGTTAAAATTCCGTGGGAGCAAGGTGAGAGAGAGAGAAAGAGAGAGAGGGGGGGCAGAGAGAGAGAGGCAGAGAGAGAGAGAGAGAGTTTAAAACATTTATTAGCCATTTATACGGGTAATAGTATGTATTCAATCCAACTCACTTTCTATTTCTGTATTTATTTGTAATGCGTATATCTACCTACATTATATAATACAAGTATATCTTGTTTGTAAAGCGCCTAGAATATATGGCGCGATATAAATTTCATCATGATTATTATTATTATCATTGTCATTGTAATTTATAAATTGTACTTTTTATATGAAATGAGGTTTTAAAGCATGAATAAATAAAATATCAAGGTACATGTATCTACATGTATAATTGCATGTATAAACTATTTGAAAAAAAAGATGCATTAATAATAATTAAAGTGCAAAATAATTTATGACTTGAATTATGTCGTAATTATCAATCGACAGCATAAATGAGGGAGGCTTACATGTACTTGTACATACATGTATTTACATGTATATTTTTAATGCACGTATATTTCATGTATAACTTATGCCGGTGTACATATCAGCAATGCATTGCAGGAAAACATTTATTTCTAGCATTGCATCTGTCGTCTGATTCAGTGTTGAAGACAATAATGGCGTCAGATTTAGATAGTAAGATAAGCAAACGAAAACCAAATTGGACAGACGATGAACTACAAGTTCTCGCGTCGTCGATTCGCGAAAATAAAGAGATTTTATTCGCCAAATTTTCGCTCGAAATAACATCAGAAAAGAAAAGGGGAATATGGAAGGAAATCACCAGACAGTAAGTAGTCAAGTCTAAAAGGTTTAGAAAAAGGAAAGAATGTTTAAAACAATTGTTCTTGTAATTTAATTAATTCCCCCACTTCCTTCTGCATATAGGACATACAATTGTAACTTATATACATGTAGATCAGTGGATGCATTTTATACTCGGTTTTCATTGATGTTTTTGATAGTAAAATTCTTGAAAATGTGCGTATAACATTTTAGGTTCCATGATTTCCTTACATGTACTAATTGAATGGCATGCATTAATTAAAATTCTTCAAAATTGAAAGCATTCAATATTATCGTCAAATTCTATGTACCGTAATTGCCCATTAGTCCCCCCCCACCCCCCCCCCCCCCACCCCCCTTCCCGAAACATTTTCACTACATGAATATTTGTCATACATTATGAAATAGCAGATGTAACTTTAGGTTTTACTACAAAGTTCTGCAATGAATTGTACTTCAAACATATTATCTAAAAATGTTTTGACCAGAGGAATTAAATTACATGTACTCTTTTCTTTGAAAATCATAATTAGATTCAGTCTATGATATTACGTTACGATAATTTTTCCTGCAGACTAAGAGTTACACCTAGTCATAAGCAGGTGTAGATTTAAGCCATAAATTTAGTCAGGTGCAAATGTAGTCTGTTTTATGAAACGCAACTTAGTCCGGTTTTATGGCTTAGACCTGTTTTTACGCCCGACTAAGCTTACGCCTTGGCGTAGGCCTTTTTGTGAAACGGGCCCCTGATCCCACTTGCTTAGGTGTCTTTGTATGCTCTCCGTTTTGTATTCTTCATGGAATTAATGAGTTTGGTCTTTGTTAAATGTCTTCATTTCACACACACACACACACACACACACACACACACACACACACACACACACATATATATATATATATATATATATATATATATATATATATTCGTGTTAATACACATGGTATAAGATTAGTTGTTTAAAAATTCAATTGCCGAGGTTTATGCAAGAACTTCCACAATTCTAATAGGTTTTCCTGTGTTTATTGGAAATGTTTTAACATCATATACGCATTATGATTTCAAATCCAAATAATTAAGTTTATAGCACTGCACGCTACAAATTCTCGTACACGATGATTACCCATGTATTTTCCCCGAAGGCATGCAGTGAAGATTACCGCAGGTGACAATTAACTCAAAACTATAGGCTAGTTGCAGAGATTGCAAATTCTTATTCTTTGTTTAGAATTCATTTCCGCAAAAATGTTCAGTGAAAATTACAGCACATTATCGCTTGGTCAAAATTTTTGCTGCGTATTACAACAATTTTCAGGCCAAAAAACAGGAGGGGGTACATATACATTATACACATTTGCTTATTATATTAGGCAAAATACGGTATTAGATTTTAGATCAATTTTGGGATGAAGTAAATGTAGATTTTTTAAAATAATTCTTATAAAATAATTGAAGACAGTTAAAGAAAACAAAAATATGTAAGCATTTATCGGACTTGCACGCTCTGTAAATTTGTAGGGAAGTGGCTTAAACGGTTCTACCGCACGAAACGTTTTTTTGCACGGAACGATTCTTGCACGAAATGGTGAACGGTCTGCATCAAACGCTGAACGATTTGCACGGAACGCTGAACGATTTGTACGGAACGCTGAACGGTTTGCATGGAACGCTGAACGGTTTGCACGGAACGCTGAACGGTTTGCACGGAACGCTGAACGATTTGCATGGAACGCTGAACGATTTGTACGGAACGCTGAACGATTTACACGGAACGCTGAACGATTTACACGGAACGCTGAACGATTTACACGGAACGCTGAACGATTTACACGGAACGCTGAACGATTTACACGGAACGCTGAACGATTTACACGGAACGCTGAACGATTTGCACGGAACGCTGAACGATTTACACGGAACGCTGAACGATTTGCACGGAACGCTGAACGATTTGCACGGAACGAAACGAAACGCTTTGGAGGCGTAGTAGCACGCTTCAGGGTCTGTATCTCTATTGCAACCATTTTCATATCCTAAGTATCAGAACAAAACCATGTCTTCTTCCGTTGTTTATAACGATGGTGTGTCTCGTGTTCTTGTCATCGAATTTTTCACTTACCACGTGAACATGCAGATTCCACGGGAACATCAGAGGGTGGAATAGACTCTCCACCTGAAAATAAAAATTAAATATTTATCTTGATGAGTTTCAGAGCTCCGTGTATGTTATAGACTACGATAAGCTGACAAGTGTTTTATTCGAAAAGAGTTGATATTTTGTTCCTTTCAGGATACCAGCTTACCTTCTTTTTCGTGTAGTACTGCGAGCTGGACAGCGTAATCCAGGTGTTTTAGGGCCGAACCGACATCACCTCCACCTGTGAAAAGCGAGTGATTTATTTACGGCACTGAATAATTCACTTTTCTTTCAAAAACGTGTGAATTTCCGTATTGTGAAAAAGAACATTGAAATAGAGATGAAAATCAACGTTCGGCCCAAGTGTATTTAACGTCAATATATAGGAACCTTCCTTAAGGTAGCTCATTACATAAAAATTTATTTAATGGCTCGTTAAAATACTTCGTATAAAGTATAATTTCAACATCGAAAAGGTGATACAAGCTCTCAATTATTTTATATGAATTTTTTGTGATTTTTTGTGAAATAATAAAAAACGTGTTTTGTTTGCAAATAAGAGATTTCCGAGTCAAAATTTTGTTGTGCATTGATGCATAATATGAATATCTAATAAAACATGCATCAAAAAAGCCATATAGTCCTTCTAATTTTTAATTAAAAAATATTTAGGAAAATTGAAAACGTTATTTGTCAATATTTTTTAAATCTATGGATAAAATCTTCAAAATCATGTCAATTAACAAAAAGATATACAAATGTATTTTAAAAAGAAATTGAAATGAAATGATCAAAATTCAGGAATATCGCTATTTTTCAAATTTGAACCAAACCTGATCAGAATCATAAAAGAGTAGTCATAGAGAACACTGTAATCAGAAAACTACATCTCCTTGATGTAAAATGGTTTACAAATTAAATGAATTTAAAACGGAAACTGATTTCTTGATGAAAAGTGCATAAAATGTGCAAGAATCGATTATTTAAGTAATTTCTAACAATTGTGATCGGGATCAGTACTTCTTTCTCTGGTTTGGTTCCAATTTAAAAATCGCAAAGATTTCTGAATTTTGATTATTTCATTTCAATTTCTTTTTAAAATACACTTGTATGATATTCCTTTTTGTCGATTGACATGATTCTTCAAGATTTTATCCGTAGATTTAAAAATCAATAACTAACAAGTAACGTTTTCAATTTTCATCAATATTTTTTATTTCAAAAATTTGAATGACTGTCCAAGTCTTTTAGGCATGTTTTATAAGGTATTTATATCATGCATCGCATCAAAGCAAAGTTTGGATTTTAAAATCTTTTATTTGCACACAAAACACCTTTTTTATCATTCCGGAAAAAAATCACCAAAAAGTCGTATAAAATATTTGAGATCTTACATCACTCTTTTGATAGTGAAGGCATGCTTCATACGAGGTGCTTAAACGAGCCATTAAAAAATTTAGTGTCGTGAGCCACTTTAAGAATTTTATCAAATTATTCTTTAACTTATTTCAGTGGGTATATTATCAGAATATAAGTCACAAGTAAATGTTTTCTGAGATTTTAAATTGGCAAAAAAGTTATTATATTTTTGGCACTATACATTTCAGCTTCTATACTGCCCTGTGATTCAGTTGCTATCCTACCCTATAATTCAGTTGTCAAAAACATTATCAAAATTCCCCGTGATCACAATTTTGTACTTTTAAAGAAATACACGTATCTAACTAATTGTATACAGGAACTACAGATTGTACATCTGAAGTACACTATATCTACCAATCTACCAAATTTTGCACATGAAGATCTACATCGTGAGTACAAAATTGTACATTTTAAGGAGTACCTTTATCTACCAGACTGTACATAAAAAGTAAACTTAATCACCAGACTGTACATACATAAAAAGTACACCTAACTACCAGACTGTACATACATGCTAAGTAAACTTAACTACCAGACTCTACAGAAAAAGTACACCTAACTACCAGACTGTACAGAAAAAGTAAACTTAACTACCAGACTGTTCATAAAATGTACACCTATCTACCAGACTGTACAGAAAAGTACACCTAACTACCAGACTGCACATCAAAAAGTACACCTAACTACCAGACTGTACAAACATGCTAAGTAAACTTAATTACCAGACTGTACATACATGAGAAGTAAACTTGATTACCAGACTGTACATAAAAATGTACACCTAATTACCAGACTGTACATAAAAAGTACACCTAACTACCAGACTGTACATAAAAAGTACACCTAACTACCAGACTGTGCATAAAAACTACACCTAACTACCAGACTGTACATAAAAAGTTCACCTAACTACCAGACTGTGCATAAAAACTACACCTAATTACCAGACTGGACATAAAAAGTACACCTAATTACCAGACTGTACATAAAAATGTACACCTAATTACCAGACTGTACATAAAAAGTACACCTTACTACCAGACTGTACATAAAAAGTACACCTAACTACCAGGCTGTACATAAAAATGTACACCTAACTACCAGACTGTACATAAAAAGTACACCTAACTACCAGACTGTACATAAAAAGTATACTTATGTACCAGACTGTACATGAGAAGTACACCTATTTACCAGACTGTGTATATAAAAAGTACACCGTATCTACCAGACTGTACACAAGAAATATACAGTATGTACGAGATTGTACACTTGAGTTAGTACACAGTATGTACAAGACTGCAAAAGTAAATAAGTCTGCCTAATTATACACAGGCAGAAGTGCACTTACTTCCATCCAACAGGGCCACCAGATTTTTATGGATCTCGGTCAGATCTCCGTGAATTTTCATCCCAAGATTCTTTAATCTCTCCATATTTTCCGAATTTCGCAAGTCTGTGAAGGTTATTTAAATAATTTTAGAGAAACTCTACGTCTCTAGTTACAACATCAAAAGAAGGATTCACATGTTAATAGATGTGCATGTTCAGTACCTGATTCTGACAGGAGCCATGCCTCCCTCCAATGTAAAATTTCCATCTGTAAGAGAAGTGTTACTTTAAATCTGTGGAATACCATTACTCTAACAAAATTCTAGTACATAGACGGCGGAGAAATAAACTATTATAACTTTAATTCTGTTAAAGAACTCGTGTATATCATTTAGTTTGGTTATCACATCTACCGGTATTGCGTTTAATTTTACTGTAGGGTATTCGACTCCCGTAGCCCAGTCCAGTGAAACTAAAAACTTACCATGGGACAATTTTCTGAAAGAGAAATTACAACAAATAGCATCAATAAAACAGAAATCTTTTATCTGCAGGATCAATGAACCCAGTACAATAATTTACTCTGTATTCAAACGAATAGACTACTGAGTTGTACGTGGCTTTACCTGTGATTTCCTCTAAGACGTGGTCAGCATCGGCGAAATTTTTGACAACTCCCTTCATATACCTCGCTAGTGCTAAATCTGAAATGATGACGTCACGGATTTACTTATTCCGGACTTTCCACTTCATCAACGATATTGTAAACTTCTCAAATAATTACTATTCTTTTAATATTTCCGAATCTGCACTAGGTTTTAAGAAGTGAAAGAAAATGAATGAATGTTGTCAGTTCGTTTAAAAAATACTTTTATTGATCTTACACGTAACCATCTAATTTATGTCGCAGTAGTATTTAGATATAAATTACTTCAAAGTTGGAATTGATTTATGATTTATAACATACAATCTCTGTTGTGGTTCTCCATTCTGTTGAGGAGATTGTCCACAGCTCCTTTAAAGCAATTAACCGCACGTCCGAACTTTTTCATACAGTTTTCCAAATTGTTGATTTCATCTACATGGAGAAAAAAAAGAATGGTAGAGAAAGGAGTTATAGATATTTTCTGTGGTATTACAGCCTCTTCTGATACAAAGAACATTTCATTTTACTTTGATATTTCATACAGAATTTCACTATCCTTTAGCCATATCACCTTCAAACCCAAAGAAAGGACGTGATACAGAAAAGAACAGAAACCCCCATTCACTGTTTACTTGTGAAAGGCTACAGCTTACTGAAGAGCTAAATCCGTATGAAGAATTAACAAGAGGCAGATGGGCCATATCGCTCACCTGAGTCATTTTGGTCCTGTCGTTGTTCATATGTTGTGGTTTTTAAAGATTAAACTTTTATTTTCATGAAAAAAAATTGAACTCATAATGTGCATTGAATATTCTTATCATTAGGTGTTTGCTATTGTGTATTGGATATTCTTGCTATTGTGCCTTGAATATTTTTATCATCAAGTGCTTGCTATTTTGTGCAGTGAATATTCTTATCATTATGTGTTTACTACTGTATATTGAATATTCTTATCATTATGTGTTTACTACTGTATATTGAATATTCTTATCATTATGTGTTTCTACTGTATATTGAATATCCTTATCATCAAGTGCTTACTATTGTGTGTTGAATATCCTTATCATCAAGTGCTTACTATTGTGTGTTGAATATCCTTATCATCAAGTGCTTACTATTGTGTGTTGAATATCCTTATCATCAAGTGCTTACTATTGTGTGTTGAATATCCTTATCATCAAGTGCTTACTATTGTGTGTTGAATACTTTTATCATCAGGTGCTTGCTATTTTGCAGTGAATATTCTTATCATTATGTGTTTACTACTGTATATTGAATATTCTTATCATTATGTGTTTACTACTGTATATTGAATATTCTTATCATTATGTGTTTCTACTGTATATTGAATATTCTTATCATTCGGTGCTTGTTCAGTGTCCCTTACCCTTTGTACACTTAGGATCGACTGGAATGACATCGGGTTTGATATCACTACCTGCAAAAGTAAAACCTCACATTAGTCACTGCACTCCTCAGTTATTGATTGGACGTCACAGAATTTTTTTGAAAGTGTTTCTATAGCGTACCCTCCTCATCTTTATTGGCCAACTCCACAGCAGCTTTAAGATGACCAATCGCTGTATGTACCCCTGCCTCACTTATCTCTGAAAATTAAAGTCAAATGTATCAAATGAACAGCCAGACATTAATTGTCTTAATGGCCCCAGGAGTCCTGATGTAAACAAACATGGATCTACTTACGTTATCGAGTATTCTTAACTATTAATTTGAGAAGATCAATGTCACAACTCCTATAAGGAATACAAAATTAAGAGATGGGCAAACACGGACCCCTGGGTATTCTATAGACGAGATTTTGTGTGTGTGTGTGTGTGTGTGTGTGTGTGTGTGTGTGTGTGTGTGTGTGTGTGTGATATTTTTAAATTGGTTTAGCGGTTATTGAATCACCAACCCTATTTTCATAAATTTAATTATCTCTCCCTGGAACTTTAAATCCTTTAACTCAAGTTTAGTATAAATTGATGCGGTTCTTGAAGGAAGGTCAAAATTGTGAAAAGTATACAAAAAGATGTCAAGGAAGGAGAAAATCTTACATTAGAAGAGCTCACTTGAGTCTCGCCGTATTCTTGGATATTAATGTTGGAATAGAAAGAATGTGTATTAAGTTATACACTTTATGCAAATTACGCAATTTAACTCTATTGGATTAAAAACTAAGTAAGTTAAATTCCTACGTAGTTAGGTATTCTGTGTCGGACAGTGAACGCTCCATTTCGAAATATATTCCCAAACACCACGAAAAACCTTACAAAGATGCATTTCTGGATCCAGTAAATGTTCTACCAATCACCTATCTTTGCTCCTCACAAAAATATTTACTGCCATGAAGGAGAACCTTCAAACGTACTGTGCCACTACGTAAGCTAAAAGTGGTGTAAATTAAATGTAGACTCTAAAACAATACTAAAGAACTTTTCGTAAATTTGAAATCCCAAAACTTTTCTCAAATTAACAATATTAAAAGGTATGACTTTATAACACTTTACACGACCATACCTCACGTTAGATTAAATATTTTTTGACCTTTTGTCATCATAGACATCTTTGGCCAGGATGGTAAAACGAAATATTCGTATCTGGTGATCAGATCAGTCATCCAAAAAATTATTTTGTTTAACACCACTCTTACTTCACGCACAAGTACTTTGAAGTTGATATTAAAAAGATACTAGAGTTCTTAATTGACTACATCTTCGTAGTCGTTGGTCATCAAGTCTACCAACAGGCTGTTGGAATTGCACATAAACTTCGCCTTAATATATTTTTGAGTAAAGGCATTGTAGCTGGAGTAAATCATGGTCGCTGTGGTTGGCAAAATAGTGTTTATGGTTCTAATTTTTATTTTAAAGATTTATTTCAATTCCATTTAGGAATGGAAATTCTCTAACCCGTTTAATTGAAAAGGTAGCGATATATATACGGATTGTGGTGCTTACAGTAGCCAGCTCTTTGTCGAAATTGTCAAATCATATAAATTATTTTATTTTTTCACATTTTATCATACAAAACACACGGCCTGTTTTGTTTTGTTTTTTAATATCGAACAAAATACTATTTAATACGATACATATGCCTTTACGTGAGCTGATAAAACCAAACATTTCATTGCTAATTCATTTTTCAAATCTAGTAGGTTTAAAATTGTACGCTCTTACGTCCACTGGAAAGAATATCCAAATTCTTTTTTATATCAACCAGGTCAAAGTATAATTTCATCCCCATTTCCGAGTATTTTTTTTCGACAGCATCAGGATCGCTGATATCTACAATACAAAGAATTTTCGTCGTTTTGAAATATTATTCTCAACGGTATTGTAATGATCATGGAAAGGACAAGAATGATGAGCGTTTTATAAAACATTGTACAAATCATTGCATTAAATTTGAATAAGACTGTATACTACAGTCTACTTACTGAATGTTAGGGAACTGACCTGAATTGATCCAAAGTTAAACTTTATAAACAATGTTACTACGGATTCATTTTACTTCAGTATAACAGATAGTTCAATATAACAGATAGTTTAATAGAAGTGACTTCAGTAGAAGTGGAGTAGACTGTAAAAGAGTTTTATAACAATGTATTGCAACTTTACCGATTTCATTCAGATTCCAAGCTTGATCCCAGTGTTGGGGGATAGAAGACTAAAAAAATACAATAATGAAAAAATGGGAACAACTAAGTTGTTACAGATGAATCATTTCTACATCTCAGATTTTACAGATTTTGAAAATATTATGCCGGATTCGTATCTTACCTTTGCGCATTGATCTGTAAAAAAGGAGAAAACAAAATACATCATTTATAACATAAATCTTTCAACAACTTGATTTCTAGTTTCTTATATTTTAGTCTTTCAAAATTTCAATTGTTTGCTTTTATCAAGAACTTTTACATAATCAGTTGTGTTTATTGTGAACTGAATGAACTCAAGTGAACGATACAGATATAAAAAGCTACTTACAAAACAACTGCTTTATGTCTTCAACCTCTTTAGCAATTACGTCAATGAAAGTTTTAAGCGCTCCAATTTTCTTTTCGACTGCAAATTGAATTTGAAATGATCTTATTTACTTGTTTTTCATATATTAAATTGTTGTGTGTCGGTGTGTAGAGAATTCTTAAACGTATGATTTGGAACACAAAAATGCTACATTTTATATCTCACTGTCAATGTGACAGGTTGGTTCCTTCAATCTATCAAACATAATATAATTTATATGTTCATTTTTAAATGGCATTTTGTAAATGGTGACTTATAACCTTGCAGGGTTTTTTTTAATTATTATTATTTCCGTTTCCCTAAAATGATTCAAAATCATTAGATGATATTTATATTATATAGTCTTTTGTCTTTTAAAACTTTTGTACAGAGTTGAGTTTCTATGTCAATAATACGCAAAACAGTTGGCAGTACCTGGCATGTTGCCAAATCGGGCCTTCTGTCGAATACCACAGAAAATGTAACAAGTTATTGACGGGAGGGGCGGATTCGGCATCATTTAATTTTGCTGCAATGCTGGTAACAACCCACTCTTTATTAGTTAACTAATTCTTTTCATCCCAAACCTACAGCTGTCTCTGACGCTTTGTTGCATTTACCAAGACGAGAGGCTTATGGGCCAATTCGCTTATTTGAACTGTCGCATTTTTCCCATGTGAAGATTAAACCCCCACGGTACCCTACCTTAGTATCAGAGATCACCGTGCACACAGGTTTGAATCTACAATACATAGGTTGCTTCCATTTTTAAACTTTGAAATAGAACGAACCGTTAAGACACCTTTATAAAGGTATATAGGGAAAGAAAATAATTACATGTAACAGTGGCGGTATCAAAAAGCGTCACCATATCTTGTGTCCCCTTTCGGATGCATGATAACACACGAGTCTTCATAGGGGCACATTCCTGGAGAGCTATGATATCATCTGCAATATCAGAAATCAAAGAGAAACCAGTCATGTAATGGTGTTAAGAATACTAACATGTAGTTAGGTTCAGTTTCATAAATAGGGTTACTTTTGCATCCTTTAATCTTTATAAAGTCTGGTTTCACTCAGCAAACTCACCCTTGGTACAGCCCTGAGGAATGGAAGGTGTCTCTGGTTCAATCAGCTTACTGTCAGATACTTCAGCTGAAAAATCAGACCCTTAGCCGTATTTATAAGGACGATTATTTACATGCACCACACTGATCAACCGCACAAACAGAAAACGTCAGATATCAATTAAAATACATACCCGCCCGTTCATGAAGTTTCACTAGTCCAACGGCTTTTGACATCAAGTCCACCACAAGAGAATTGTCAAGCTCTGTAAAATGAAATATATATATATTCTGACGGATCTTAAAAACGCAGCACTTGATAATTTTATATATTATAAATTTGTTCATATCTCTAATAAACAAATTCATAGTGGTATATTATAAACCATGTTAACTGAACACTATTCTTTGATTTTGAACATCATTTTATTCACAAAGAGACTACAGTTGAAATGAATGTCAATGAGGGGTGCGTCAAAAATGTGATTTTGCTCAATAGTACAGGGTATACCTCCATTAGCAGTGATGACGGCGCGAAGGCGACGTGACATTGATTGACAAACATTTCGGATGGTCCTCTGAGGAATATTCTGCCATTCCTCCAACAAGGCTCTCCCTAATTCTTGGGGATTCTGAGGCTGGCGGCTGCGCACACGTCTCCCCAGCTCGTCCCACAAATGCTCGATTGGATTCAAGTCTGGGGACATAGCGGAGCAATCAAGGACGTCAATGCGTTCGTTTGAAAAACAATTTGTGTCAATCTTGCCGTAAGTGTGCGCGCATTTTCCTGTTCGAAAATTAACCCATTTCCTTGCCAATGCTGCTGCATTAATGGTGCTAAAACAGGCTGTAGAATTTCGTCCACATACCTCCTAGCAGTGAGGGTCCGTTGTGACCGAAAATTGTGGTTAATCGAACTCAGACCATTACGCCTCCCCCTTCAAACCTGTCGCGCTCGAGGACACAATTGTCTGCAAGACGTTCATGTAAACGACGGTAGCTAACGTTGCTAACGTTAAATCTGGACTCATCTGAGAACAAAACATGTGACCAGTTTTGACGTTGAGTCAGTTGCTGTCTTGCCCATTGCAATCTGTACCGTCGGTGATGTGGTTTAGCTGTAGCCCCTTATATGGTCTTCTGCAGCGGATCCCATGGCGCTTCAAAATTCTAGAAACAGTTTTATGATAAATAGGCCTTCCATGATGTCCAATGATTTCTCTCGTTGTGGTCGCAGCGTCCGTAAACCTATTGAGCAGATGACGTTACCGTATGAACGCTTGTTGCCGTGGCGTTGTCACAAAGGTTGACCAGGTCTTGCGCGATCAATTAGGGATCTTGTCTGATGGAATCGTGCCAACAACGATGGACATTAAAACGCCTTGCAGCATACCAAATGCCCGATTGTGCATTTCATTGCTTAAGCGCGACGTAGTTTTGGTTTTGATTTTTTTTTCTGTTAGTTGTGTCTATGCTTTCACCAACAAAGTTGTTTTATTGCGAAAAACTCCTCTATTACCTTTCCACGTGTTTGAAAAAAGCCTTGAAAATTTGGTGCGATGCTACTCACAACGCGCAAACAATGAACACTGGTAAAGCGAGAGATGGGTTTTAAAAGTCAATACGATGTGTGGTGGGTAAATTTTGCAATAAAAGTGTTATGTTTTATATATATATATATATATATATATATATGTGTGTGTGTGTGTGTGTGTGTGTGTGTGTGTGTGTGTGTCAAACTTCAGACGTAAACATGGACAGTGACTGCTCCTGCGCCAAACGCTCGGCATTTAGAAGATACTTCGGATATCATCTTAAAAACGGAGGTCCCATGTTGCGCGAGATGTTGGCACATTAAAGAACCCTCACTGTTACGGCCATCAGTGCTAAGCATAGGTCTAAATTTGTGGTCCATGTATTCACGTAAAGCTGGTGACGTCTCAATATGAATGAAAATTCTCGACGGGACGTAAAACAGTCATCATTCAATCAAGTTTTTGCAACAAATTATATTTTTAATGTATATTTAAAATGGCATATTAACCCTACATGTACTGTTATGATGGCATCTGGCCTTTGTAATAAGTGTAAGGGGGTCAAACTTTTGATGATTGGGACTTTACCTTTTTTTTCACACATTGAACTTTTGATCTAATTCGTTTTAAATGATGATGACGTGTACCCGGTGACCACAGTGAAACTAATCACTCTCATTGAAATCAACAGTATCGAAAATTGAAAAAAAACAAACCGATGTGTATATAATGATAAATTATATTTCTTTGGTTAAGAACGGAGACAAAACTCACTTCCATTCTCTGTTTCCTTGACTATGTTCAGGAAATATTTCAAATCGTTAGCAATACCATCCACTATGCTCTTTTTCTCAGTATCGTCATAGCCGTCTAAAAATCAAAACAACTACAGATTTATTCTCAGTGTGAAACTGCACTATGCTACATCGCTAAGTGGTATGATTATTTGAATGTGATACAATTATCTTAAAGGGATATAGTTATCTAACACGTATATAATTATCTTAACGTGATATAGATATCGTAACTGTTATATAATTATGATATTACGGCAGTAATGTAATAATATCCATCTAGTAATATTATTATCAGATTGAGATATGATTAGCTTTCCGTGGCATAATTATCATGTGATATAATTATCCTACTGTGAAATAATTATCTTATTGTGATATACTTATCTTACTGTTGTATAATTATCTTACTGTGGTATAATTATCTAACTGTGATATAATTATCGTATTGTGATGTAATTATCTTACTATCAGATGTGGCCAAATATCCAGACACCCAGTGGTCCGCTTCATCGTCTCGTTTCTAAATAATAGATATATAATTTCTTACAAACTAAAGAGAAATATCGATAAGAGTAAAACCAGGACTACCCTTTTCAGGTATATAGGCAAGATGGTTCCTAATTTGAAAAACAATGTCCATGATTAATGTCGTACAGGAAAGATGTTCATCACTATATCTTGAAATGTTATACTGACTGTCAAATGCTATACTGACTGTCAAATGTTATACTCACTGTCAAATGCTATACTGACTGTCAAATGTTATACTCACTGTCAAATGTTATACTCACTGCTAAATGTTATATTCACTGCTAAATGTAATACTCACTGTCAAATGTAATACTCATTGTCAAATGTTATATTCACTGTCAAATGTTATATTCACTGTGTATTCCTCGTGACAAGACCTTGCTTTTGGTACCAAATTGTTTCTCCTCATGACCTTGGACTTGACCTACTATTCGAACGATGAATTAAATATTCTAATCTTTTCCAAATAAAAGCGCACGTTGCTTTTGGGGTTTTGGGGTTATGAAAGGGTGATTACACTTGAGGTATGTGATCGGAGTTTTTCTCTTTTTTTAATAATTGCATCAACACCAGAATGGTGATTTTTTTTTTATTTCATCAATGTGAATGTGGCGAGTTTGTTGTAATGGAAAGCGCGACATTTTCCCTTTAGAAACCTTCCTTATTATTCGTGATTCTGGTGTCATAATTAAACACTTCAGGTAGAGAAAGCTTAAATCTTATCTCCGTAATATAGTAATTCAGATTTGTGTGTTTTCCTTAAACGATTCTGTTTAATGTCTTAAAATGAGTTTCACTAGCAAAGTGGTTATACATTATGACGGAAGCTCATTTTAGAGAGTGTATTGTTTGTTGTGTAAACAAAGATTGAGGTGTATTATTATTTACAAATGTTTGGTTATCGATCTAATTTTATGATTTATATCACATTTCAAGTATCCTTAAGGTAAAATGAACAACTTAAAAATAAAATTTGTATCAATGTAAAATTAGAATCGTTTAAATTTCAAGATTAACATTTCTCTAGTTTGTTTGTAAACTTAAATAAAGCTCTATTTTTACAGTATCATACACATTGCTCTTTGGTACCAAAAGCAGTGTGTCATCACAAGAAAAACGATTGTGAAATATGAAAGTCCATACATTCAAAAGTTATAGCTAAGGTTATTTAAAGTTATTGTGGGCACACATACGGACAGACCAAAAAAAAAAACGTTTTGTCTCCGAATCTCCGATGGTACGGGGACATAAAGCTACGGCCTCTCCAGCTACTCCGTTCCCTCCACATCAATCATTCCGCGCCAAAATCCAAGCCGACGAGAGGCAAAGACAGAATTGTAAGTCGATCCACAATAAATCAAGTTTCAAGCTTTTTTATGTAATGTAAATGACTTTTCCTAAAGTATTATATAGAGGATGCAAACAATATCTAGATATCTCAGCTTGTTAACTAGGTCCTTCTGGTTGTCAACTTTAAATGAGTTATATTGTTAACTCATAACATTCAAATATTTTTTCCTTCCAAAACATGAACCAGTCCCTTTAAAATGTGACTCATCTAACAAACACAATCTGGAATGGACTTTTGAAAGAGACAAATAGACCCAGCTATGTTACAGCGGGACTTTGAGTCGAAGTGTTTAATTATTCAAGGATTTTTAAAAGCGAATCCGGATTCTAAAATCCGCGAAACTACCTGCAAAGGTGATTTCTCATAAATCCTGTCTAAATAAAAAAAAATATCTTCCCGTGAAGATCCGGGTTAGTGTGAGTCCTCAGTATCCATTGCTTGTCATAAGAGGCGACTAAATGGACAGTCCTTCTGATGAGGCCGCAAAAACCAAGGCTCCGTGTCACAGCAGGTGTGGCACGATAAAGATCCCTCCTCGTTCAAATGCAATAATAAGCGCTGAGCATAGGTCTAAGTTTTGGAGTCCTTCACCGGCAATGGTGACGTCTCCATATGAGTGAAAGATTCTCGAGCGGGACGTTAAACAAATATAACCAACCAACCAAATAAAAATATCCTCGTCAAATCTGATTTTATATGGTAATGTTGTAATCAAAAACAGCCATTTTTAAAAAGCTGTCGCATAACATTAACAAGATAATGTTACAAAATCCGCAGAATGAAAGTTTCCTGTACAGTCACATTTACGATGGAGAGCAACGCCATATGAATTATCTAATTATATATGCGTGTCAAAGTTCAGATTTTTTAGATTCATATCTGTGAAAATAACTGTTGACTGGCAAATACAATTAAACAAAAACATACTGCAAGAGTTGGTCAATACTCAGTCAAAAGCGATAACGAAGAAAGCAATATAAACCTTAGTTCATAATTGGTGAAAACTGATTGTTTTCATACATGATGAAAGAAATCGAAAATGAATTTGAAGACCATACTCCTAGTCTTACCATTCAATTATGTTGTCACTTGAAGAATAGACGACATTTAAATCTGCCATTCGATATTTAAAGACAAATCAATAATTATCAGTTTCTTGAAATTTACTGAAATATGTATTTCTGAAACAAATTCAAAAGCAACGCTTTTTTTATCGAACATGAAACAAATCTCAAGAAAAGTAATGTTTAATTTTTATTTCAATATCTAGTTTTGCACTGTGATTGGGCAACGCCTTCGTTTTGATGATTGCAGCTGTCAAATGACACTGATTCCTCAATTTTTAAAAGATGAATTGTACCATTCATTGTAAATTCATGTATTTCACTTGCTCGTGTACGATTCGTTACGGCATTCATTGCTCACAGACATGCCTTTGTACGAACCTTTAAATCATTTTAGGAGTCTCTTCAGAAACACTAGACGGGTGTTGTTTAAAAACAGTATGCATAGAAATAATCAAAACGATACAAATCATAATTGCATATTCTAAATGATATGGCACTAGATTTCTTTAATGGATATACAAAAACTATTATATAAGGACGTTTTACCAATACTTTTACTTTAGGAATCTAATGCAATATGAAATATATGCCTTTGAGAAAGGCATATGCCTTTGACAAAGTGTTAATAAATCCACTGGATAAATGATAATTGTGATATTTCATTATAAAGTTTTAATATAGTTACCTCAAGAGAACGAGCAGCTGCAAGAGCCAAAAGACCAAGGAACAACCAAGCCGTACGCATCTTTGTGTTGCTAGCAATCTGTGCTGTGAAACAACAAACGTGCGCGCATATATACCTCCCTCTATTTCGAAAGTTCTGATTTTTTTCCTTGGTTCAGTAGGTCCAGCTCCAATTACTCTTTGTGTCTTTAGCAAATTTTGCAATAAATACCTTGTGGGAGTTAAAATAGATATATGAGGCTTCAGAAATTTAGGATCTATTTAAAGTTTGTATCGGGTGACTTTTGATGAAAGAATTTTGTACCCCGTTCCAAAAAAGTGTTGAATAGAAATGAGTTCTGAATAGATGTAATCATCGTAAGATTTTTAATATCACGTCATTGAAATTAAAAAGAAGGAGAAGAAGAAAACACAATAATTTTGAAGTTTTCAATAACTTTTTTGCCTTATTTTTCATTGATATTTAGAAATGAAGTGAAAAAAAAAGTTAAACAGTCACGACGTAGGAAAGGGACCGATTATAAATAGATGCATAATGCCCGGATATCGTAAAGAACATTGATACCAAGTCAATCAATTAATCTACCGCTCTACATGCCTGTCCGTCACTCGTTGTAAACTTTCAAACTGGCATTACTTTGCAATCTTGCTGAAACTACTTGACCATTTTTCACCTCATTGGGTGTGCAACATCTTTAAGAAATGGGGGTATAAAGTTGTGAATTCCAAGATGGTTTGTACCTAATTAGGGCCTTAAGATGGGCCTAAATCTGTTTTTTTGAAGATCTTGTTTTCCTCCTATAACATGTAGCTGATAAATCGAGTGTATATTCACAATTGTAACTCAGAGCATTAGCTTTAGACTCTATGGCGGGACTTGATAGGTCACATAGTGAACATGTCTTATATCATCATTTTTTCCCCTTTACACTTGAGCAAACAAACTGGATGCACAGCTATGAGGAGTATGGGGGCGTCTACCAAAATTGTGAAATTCACGGTCTCTTTAAACAAAAACAGGTATTTCAACTTTAAAAATCTTGTTGGATGCTTATTGTAATGTTTATAGAAGCCGCTAATGAATTGCGAAACTTGCGGTGCCTGGGAGCATATACTGAAAACAAGATGTATTAATTTCTTCATTACACTTGATCATCAAGTGAACAAATTGAATGCATTCATACAGGGTCCTGCAAACTGGGTTAGGATGGCAAATAGGAATCCTGTACATCTGTCCATTCGTCTGGCTGTCCATCCTTTATCTTTTCATCCCACTTTTTGTCTGGGACATGTAGTGTATAGGAAAAAAATATTATTACAGTTCATTATTAAAGTTATTATTAAAGTTCATACATATCATGAAGTCCTGGTCCAAGGTCGCTCGACCAAGACGATAGTTACTAGTTTGAAAAATAACAGAAAAATTAGTTCTGGTAAAAACCTCTGTATTGAATTTGTTTGTTTTGCTTTCATGTTGTCAGAATTTTTCCCTCATGTATATATTGATTGATTGATTATATATTGTTTAACGTCCCGCTCGAGAATTTTTCACTCGTATGGAGACGTCACCATTGCCGGTGAACTGCTGCAAAATTTAGGCCTATGCTCGGCGCTTATGACCTTTGAGCAGGGAGGGATCTTTTACGTGCCACACCTGCTGTGACACGAGACCTCGGTTTTTACGGTCTCATCCGAAGGACCGCCCCATTTAGTCGCCTCTTACGACAAGCAAAGGGTACTGAGTATCTATTCTGACAACCCGGATCCCCACGGGGCCTCATGTACAGACTAACCAGCTTTATAACTATCAGAAGATTCGCCAGCTTTATAACTATCAGAAGATTCACCAGCTTTATAACTAAAAGAAGATTCACCAGCTTTATAACTAAATGATGATTCACCAGCTTTATAACTAAATGATGATTCACCAGCTTTATAACTAAATGATGATTCACCAGCTTTATAACTATAAGAAGATTCACCAGCTTTATAACTATAAGAAGATTCACCAGCTTTATAACTAAAAGAAGATTCACCAGCTTTATAACTAAAAGAAGATTCACCAGCTTTATAACTACCAGAAGATTCACCAGCTTTATAACTATAAGAAGATTCACCAGCTTTATAACTATCAGAAGATTCACCAGCTTTATAACTAAAAGAAGATTCACCAGCTTTATAACTAAAAGAAGATTCACCAGCTCTATAACTACCAGAAGATTCACCAGCTTTATAACTATAAGAAGATTCACCAGCTTTATACCTATCAGAAGATTCGCCAGCTTTATAACTATAAGAAGATTCACCAGCTTTAGAACTACCAGAAGATTCACTAGCTTTAGAACTATAAGAAGATTCACCAGCTTTATACCTATCAGAAGATTCACCAGCTTTATACCTATCAGCAAATTCACAAGCTTTATAGCTATAAGAGGGGTCTCCGTGGCCCAGTGGTTAGAGCATCTCGCTCAAAATCACAAGCAAGGCCTCTCACCTCTTCCCGGGTGCATTGTATCAGGATTCTCTCTTCCACCAATAAAAACTGGATACCACCAGATTTATGAGTGTGGCGGAAAAACAATAAACAATCAATCAGTCAATATAAGAAGACGTGCCAAAAATTTAGACCGATAGCTACAGCCGTAGAAGTGAGGGTTCTTCAATGTGCCAACGCCTACTGTAACATAGGAGCTTCCTGTTTAAGGTCTTATCTAAAAGACCAGTGACTTTCATTACCTATGGTTAAACATCATAAAGAACAGTAACTACCAATTTCAAACATCTTAAGGAACAGTCACTACCTACCTATTGATTGATTGATTGATTATATATTGTTTAACGTCCCGCTCGAGAATCTTTCACTCGTATGGAGACGTCACCATTGCCGGTGAAGGACTCCAAAATTTAGACCTATGCTCGTCGCTTAGGACCTTTGAGCTTGGAGACTCCTTTAACGTGCCATACCTGCTGTGACACGGGGCCTCGGTTTTTGCGGTCTAATCCGAAGGACCGCCCTATTTAGTCGCCTCTTACGACAAGCTAGCGGTGCTGAGGATCTATTCCAACAACCCGGATCCCCATGGGGTGTCACTACCATATTAAACATCTTAAGGTACAGTCACTACCTATGTTAAACGTCTTAAGAAACAGTTACTACCAATATTAAACATCTTAAGGAACAGTCACTACCTACACGTATGTTAAAGGTCTTAGGTTTAAAGCAGTGTCGGGATCGAGAATCAAACCCGCGTCTTCCGGTTGCGAAGCGAGCGTCCTAACCATGATATCATTATTATTCATTATTTATTGCTTTCCGCCACACACAACAATTTTTCAGTTATCTGGTGGCGTCCAGTTTTTGTTGGTGGAGGTGAGAACCCAGATACAATGTACCTGGGAAGAGACCACCGACCTTTCGCAAGTAAACTGGCAAACTTGCTCATATGTGATTTTGAGCCCGATGCTCTAACCACTCGGCCACAGAGGCCCCTAGCCATGATATCATGACCGGTGGATAGACTCTAAAACTCATACTTGGCGTAAAGGATCCTTAAGACAAGATTATCTGCATTATTCTGAATCAAGGTTAATGTCACTAATAAGGGAGAACAGAATTATTGTTTTAGGTTAAATGTATATATGTGCCGCAGTTAAAAACAGCATTTTCTTAATGTCAGTATGAAAACTATGAAAAATAATACGATTTAAAAATTTCGACAAATTATAAACAGGTATTAAAAGAGTACTGGTCTAGTCAATGTAAGGGGGAAACGGTGAATTTCTAATGCATATTCATGAAGAATCGTTTCTAATTTTCTAATAAGAAAAATCCTGGGAGATTACAGTGCGTCATACTGAATGGTGATTTCATCTTAACCATGAAATTTACCCCTCCTTTCATTGCTCAGAGTGGTTCTCTCTATCCTGTTTTCTGTCTGAATGTCTTTTATCGCAGAAAATGTCCCGCCAACAGCCTGCAGGCCGTCCAGGCTTTCACGTCGCCATTTACTGGTTTACTTTCGAAATTCCGCGTGCAACGTCACGTGATCATGAATCTTTCGAAATAGGAAATATTAGCTTGATTACCTTTTAATCCGACTGAGTTAAATTGCATAATTTGCATAAAGTGTATAGCTTGATATAAAACACTTTTAAAAATATATATGATTGATTGATTATATATTGTTTTACGTCCCGCTCGAGAATCTTTCACTCATACGGAGACATCACCATTGCCGGTGAAGGGCTGCAAAATTTATACCTATGCTCGGCGCTTATGACCTTTGAGCAGGGAGAATTCTTTAACGTGCCACACCTGCTGTGACACGAGGCCTCGGTTTTTGCGGTCTCATCCGAAGGACCGCCTCATGTAGTCGCCTCTTACGACAAGCAAGGGGTACTGAAGATGTATTCTAACAACCCGGATCCTCACGCGGTTTTTGATATATATATATATATATATATATATATATATATATATATATATATCTTAAATGGAGGAAAATTAGAATCATATATGCAGCTTATGACCAGGTAATGTGTCTTGACTCTGAACAAGTGTCATTTAAATTCGCTTACGTCCAAACAATGTACAGATGTAGTATGGTCATTTGGTTAAGGTCATGTAACTTATGAAGAAAAATTATAAATATCTCTTCCAGACTGTAACTATGAACAAGCATTATATGCTTGTGACAGGCATTAAATCACCTCAGCCCGATGTCATAGACATTTGGTAAAGATAAAGAACAAATAAAAATAATAAATGAATAAACAAAGTATTTTAAGCGCTATTTCTATTTGTTTATTTTAGTATTTCAGCGTAAACCCGCGTTCCCGTAACACTCGAAATAGAAAACAATTTCCTATTTATCAATATAATATTATTGTATATTTACATTCACTGTTTTCTGCTTCATTTCCACTGAAATTCGTGACATGTCATGTACAACAATGGAGACACACTGAAGGCTCCAATCTATGTAGATCAGTGTTCAGTGTCGAAATGTCCGCATTCCATTTTTTGTTTGGGGGGGGGGGGGGTTTGTTTTGTTTTTTTTTTTAATTTGCGACCTTCTTCGCCTTCGGACTGTAGTTACGAGAGTTATGAAAGAAGGATGCTTTTCATTTAAATTAACAAAATTGCTTTAAATAATCAGACGTGAAGAAAGCATATTCAACAACTGACTTCCAAACATTATCAAAATATTTTAAAATACGTATCATATTTTAAATGACATTTAGATAATCTTGAAATATTCAGTTGATGTGTGCCTTCTGATTCTAAATAGATAACAGGTATTATATACAAGGACTGGTGAAAATCAAAATAACGTCAACCCCCAAAGTAATCCCACGTTGTGCCCGTTATTGAACCTCCCTAAAGCAACAATACAATAGCTGTATTAGGGGTTACTGTTTCCGTCACGATTATTCTGATCTGCCACTCTGACGCGAGTTGAAAATTAATGCATTTCAAAATCTTATACATTCTGGGTCAATATGCACATCTATTTCTATATTCTCTCTCTCTCTTTCTCTCTCTCTCTCTCTCTCTCTCTCTCTCTCTCTCTCTCTCTCTCTCTCTCTCTCAGGTAAAAATATCTGCAGAACATTAACGACTGCTGATAAAGCCATGTCAACATTATCACACTGCAATATAACAGAATACATACATTTATTTATAATCACACATCAATATAACAGAATACATGATTTATTTATAATCACACTGCAATATAACAGAATACATACATTTATTTATAATCACACATCAATATAACAGAATACATGCATTTATTTATAATCACACTGTAATATAACAGAATATATGCATTTATTTATAATCACACTGCAATATAACAGAATACACGCATTTATTTATAATCACACATCAATATAACAGAATACATGCATTTATTTATAATCACACTGTAATATAACAGAATACACGCATTTATTTATAATCACACATCAATATAACAGAATACACGCATTTATTTATAATCACACTGCAATATAACAGAATACATGCATTTATTTATAATCACACTGCAATATAACACAATACATTTATTTATAATCACACTGGCATTATAACAGAATACATACATTTATTTCTTTATCACACTGTAATATAACAGAATACATGCATTTATTTATAATCACACTGCAATATAACAGAATACATGATTTATTTATAATCACACTGCAATATAACAGAATACACACATTTATTTATAATCACACTGCAATATAACAGAATACATGCATTTATTAATAATCACACTGCAATATAACAGAATACATGCATTTATTAATAATCACACTGCAATATAACAGAATACACACATTTATTTATAATCACACTGTAATATAACAGAATACACGCATTTATTTATAATCACACTGCAATATAACAGAATACACACATTTATTTATAATCACACTGCAATATAACAGAATACACACATTTATTTATAATCACACTGCAATATAACAGAATACATTCATTTATTTATAATCACACTGTAATATAACAGAATACACGCATTTATTTATAATCACACTGCAATATAACAGAATACATGCATTTATTTATAATCACACATCAATATAACAGAATACATTTATTTATAATCACACTGTAATATAACAGAATACATGCATTTATTTATAATCACACATCAATATAACAGAATACACGCATTTATTTATAATCACACATCAATATAACAGAATACATTTATTTATAATCACACTGCAATATAACAGAATACATACATTTATTTATAATCACACATCAATATAACAGAATACATACATTTATTTATAATCACACTGTAATATAACAGAATACATTTATTTATAATCACACTGGCATTATAACAGAATACATACATTTATTTATAATCACACATCAATATAACAGAATACATACATTTATTTATAATCACACTGTAATATAACAGGACACACACATTTATTTATAATCACACTGCAATATAACAGAATACATGCATTTATTTATAATCACTCTGCAATATAACAGGACACACACATTTATTTATAATCACACTGTAATATAACAGAATACATTTATTTATAATCACACTGGCATTATAACAGAATACATACATTTATTGTTTGGTTTCAATGAATATTGACACAATAAACTAATCGTACAAGTTTGACAAGTGAAAACTTCTTATATTGGCATTGTTTGATAAATTGTGTGGGCAAACTTTTGTGTACAGAAGTAGGACATGTTGAAATATAATAAAGCTCATCTTCCACCTCGCTGACTCCTGATTACCGGGGTGTATACCTCCCATTATAACATTCAGAAAATGCACACCGCGTAACCCATATATTCAAAATATTTTTTCCGTACAAGACGCTCGCCAATACTGATTTGTATAAGTGTTTTTTTCCTTATACAAAATACATGTAAAGAACTGTCAGTAATCCTACAACTTTGAATGAAAAGAATTAGTAAAGCATTGTTTAACAAGAAGATACTGTTCCACATTTAGTTTAATATATAGCTCTTTCCAATATTGTCCTGAGCTGAGGCAGAAAAGTATTAACCCATTTAATAAACTAGTCCTGTTTATTCTCAGAACCTCATAATAACAGATCTTCAAAACATGTAGTTGCTGTCAAACGACAGTACAAATGCATTAAAATAGGAGTTTTTCTGCACAAGGATGTGAGACAACAACAAATTCATTTTAAGTCATGGTGCCATTTGTTCATTTACGCATTAAAAAAAATGCGTTCTGAAAAAAGGGGAGATAATCAAGAAAAGGGGAAAATACAGTTGGGTCATTTAAAAAATGTACCAGAATAGATGAAATTTACATGAAAGTCACCTGATATAGAGTAGATTCAAGTTATGTCTATATTGACAAGTTTTTATATATATATATATATATATATATGTGTGTGTGTGTGTGTGTGTGTGTGTGTGTGTGTGTGTGTCCCCGTGGGGATCCGGGTTGTTAGAATAGATCCTCAGTACTCCTTGCTTGTCGTAAGAGCCGACTAAATGGGACGGTTCTTCGGATGAGACCGTAAAAACCGAGACCCCGTGTCACAGCAGGTATGGCACGTTTAAGATCCCTCTATGTTCAAAGGCCGTAAGCGCCGAGCACAGGCCTAAATTTTGCTGCCCTTCATCGGTAAAATGGTGACGCTTCCATATGAGTGAAAGATTTTCTAAAAAACGTTAAATAATATACAACCAACTAACATAATACAAGACAAAAGTGGACACTTAACAGCGAATATCACAGTAATGTCTAATTCTCGTCATTCTCAGTGGAATTTCCATGTGAATACGATAAAATTCTATTCAGGAGGTTTGCTGAAAGTAAATACCTAATATTACTGCATTATATGTATATAAACTGAGTATTTCCAAATCGTTGATCCTCGTCGTTTTTCGTATATAATATTCTTCAGACCATCTAGAAATTTACATTGTCAACCAGTGTATATTCTGTGTATCTAACTGAAAATAATATTTCACTGAGATTAGTCACATGCAATTTAGAGTGTTCAAGTAATTCGTGCAGAAAATTTTGCAAAGGTGAATTGAATGGTGCGGATGAATTTTCGTGTGCATTGTACTTTGGTTGCTGCACATGAAGTTCATTCGGTTCAGCCATTCTTTTACATAGCATGCAGGACTGTTAAAATCAACAGTATTGGAAAATCAGGTTTCCATAAGGATATTTGTGTTGATTTAAATTTAATTTCTTTTTACGATTTGACTCAAATGTTCATGATGATGAAGGTATTTTAATTACTGGAACTTCAACGAGAATGAGTGCATGATTTTATTCTGTGAATGCCGATGCTGAGGATTGTGGGTATATAAGACTTAATCCTGACGCACAAGTGTAAAAGTACGTTACTGACAATGAATGGAGTTCAAATGATATTTACTTTAGTGATACTGAAGTTCTCGTATACACGATTTGGCCAGACTTGCTCACAGCCCCTTAATGAACTCTGAATTCAGATTCCCTGCTAATTGTTGAAAGTGGATATAAACCTCCTACTTATGATTGTGTAATTAAGTTTGTATTCATCTAAACTTGTGTTATTCCCTGGGATTTAATTCTAATGAGTTGCGCCATTAATGATGACGTTCATACTTGGAGGTTTAATCCTTTAAACATCAGTATGAAAATACTCTGAAAGTAAACATCAAGTTGTCCAATAGGTTCATATACAAAACGCCGATTTTGAGAAATCTATAAATTTAAATATTCCGCATTAAATGCACCTTTTGTCTGGATGTTGGGTCTATTTCTATTTCTTAAGGTGACCTTTATATGCAAATTTTCATCCTTTTTTGTTGTTACAATTTTGAATATTTCTGCATGTTTAGGAAAATATTATTTTGCAGAAGGGGTGTGCATTTCTAACTTTATAAAATAATTAGATGTTCCACCTCATTCGGGGGAAATTTCGCGCGTCACAATAATCTTCGCAGTGAAGATCCTTTCAACCATCTTAATGTACGATTTTGTTCAATGATAGAGATGAATCAGAGGAGAACGTTGCGATTTAACAGCTTTTTATATCTAGACCGCTCAACGAAAATTTTCATAGGAGAGATGACCTGCAAATACATCCGGGGTCTGGGAGAGACATCCATCTACTGCAGGCTACCTGAAACATTCGGGCAATTTCCCGCCATTTTAATTAATTTTAATTCCAGAGACATCTGTGACAATGATCATTCTTGTACACAACATTTAGATTATTTTTGGCTGTCAAAATTGATTCATCAATGGTCTCTTAATTCCTTTCTGTATTTTACGTTTAATATTTGAATGGATAGGGATATTTGTGTGTGTGTGTGTGTGTGTGTGTGTGAGGGGGGGGGGGGGACTCATGGTTATTCTTAAGTGTTTTACCTCGGATTACATACAGACTATATGATTCGATCTGGATCAATAGGCTGTAGATAATGTAGTATTATGTACAACTTAGACAGATAATTGAAAATATAATATAAATCGATAACATCCTTTATTTTGAGTAGTAATTATTTTGTACTCGTATATATTGACCGCATAAACGGTTAATATCTCACACGATTTGCCTCGCTTTCACTTCAATATAAGCAATGGTTGCCGATGGAAGTCGATATTTTACCAAAGAAGATCTGGCAGATATTGCTGAAAGCTCGGAATAGATAGAAAATGTTGTGTGCAACAAGGATATTGGTCAATATTTTCAGGGGATGCTTCATTTCTAGAGGGCTGCATGCGGAATTTGAAGATTTAAACTTTCATCGATCGTCCACAGGAACCTGGGATATGGACCCACACTCCCTATGGTCCACTTTTGATTATTCCGTTTACCTGATCAAGATATATGGCTCACGGTTGGTGTGACCGGTCGACAGGGGATGCTTACTCCTCTTAGGCACCTGATACCACCATTGGTATGTCCAGGGGTCCGTGTTTGTCCTACTCTGAATTTAGTGTTCTTTATAGGAGTTATGAGATTGATCACTGTTCCTTATCTTCACCCTTTCATCCACCCTTCTTAATATACAAAAAAGAACTAATAAGAAATATTTCTAGTACATCCATTGGTTCTTTGTCTATTATATCTATTTTTGCATTTCGCCATTACCTGCATATTAAACTCTTTAAGTTACACATTTCTACTGGATTCATTAGCTAAGAAGGGATCTACAAAAGTAAGTAATCAAGAAGGTCCTCACTTCGAAGCAGATGAGCTGTTTATCGATTTCCGGTCAACGGCAGGTCAGGAGAGTGAGGTTCGATTGTTGTTGTTTTTTTCATTTATATCCCTGTGTTTGGTTGGATGTTTGTATATTGTTCAACGTCCCGCTCGAGAATATTTCACTCATATGGAGCCGTCAACATTGCCAATGAAGGGCTGCAAAATTTAGGCCTATGCTCGGTGTTTATGGCCTTTGAGC